>MU224737.1:3010360-3021620 GCA_018584345.1 Thuja plicata
TATATATATATATATATATATATATTATACTGAATACATACACATGTATGTGCCCACTTGCAGCGAGCAATTTTTATTTATATTACATTTGTGTCACATGGCTTCTAGTAGTTCAAATCCTAGCATTCATAATAGTCAGGCCTCACGAGTATCCTTTGACCACCATGGTACCCCACATAGTCGAGATAGACGTAGACAGGAGACTATCTCGAAGATGCACACTGCTCTAGTTGCACTAGAGCGAATGTTGCAAAATAGTGCTATCCTCCCTAATAGGGAGAAATTGACATCCATTCACACCGATTTGTGAATATGATTCAGAAGGCTGAATCATGCAATCTATATGATGATACATCTATTGATGCTTTTTACCAGAGCCTCTCTAGCATTGCCATAGGTATTTTGGGTTGGAGGGTAGTTGATTTAGATGTTTCTACTACTCAGGTCAAGAACATGTTTGGAACCCATTACATAGATAGGAGGGTGGTTAGAGCATACAGGGTCACAAAATGTATAGATGACTTAGTAGGCCCTTTTATATATCCGAGATGGTTGGCAGCCCATCATATGTGGCCCCAAAAGGATGAGGTGCCCCTATATTTCTACAAACAATTGTTTGCAGAGTTCCATTTGGGTTATGATATTGATTACACAGATTTACCTCCACATGTTGGTCAGGGTCGGGGGAGATATCAGGATAAGTTTAGACAACCTGATTTACCACAGCCCCCTAGTAAGAGGGCATTTGTGGGTCAAAACCTTTTGGTTCTTCCAAAAGGTTTGGAGACCTACACGGGAGTTGGACAGGCTGCAGCTGAGGATGCACATGTAGATATGTTTTCTAGCATTGTCACTAACGTGACTCGTGTCGATGAGTTTTCATCTGATCATGTGGGTAGGTACATGCTTAGATCCCGGATGAGCACAAGTGTTGATACTTCTAGTCCATTTTATGATCCTTACATCTGATTTGATCTTCCCACTCCATATGAGATAACACGACTATCAGAGGATCGTATGCACGACATTAGCTCCATTTTAGTCAGTGATCTCCTAGCAGCTTACCAGCACATTTCTACAGCACATGGGGTTCCTTTGTGTGATATTCCTACATTCATTCAAGGAGACCAGGAGAAATCGTCCACAAGTAGTAGTCGGGGATGGGGAGATGCAGAGGTAGGTACCTCTAGACAGGATGATGTCCAAATACATCTTACAACTCCACGATAGAGTGTGGATGATCTTACACCGCCTCGACAACATACACAGGCTCCCCTACATCAGACACCTACAATCTCACGATTTCACACTGGATTCTCAGATTTGCTTATGGATAAGGCCATTGATTCTGATGTAGTGTCCTTACACTCTTCTAAGTTATCTGACATTGGACGTGCATTACAGCAGGTAAGAAACCATTTAATTTCAAGATTCGGGAATAATCAAGTGATTATATATATATATATATATATTAATTTGAACCAGGTACAGGACACTACAATGGGCACCGCATATGGAGGTTTAGAGGAGCCTACTGATCTGATTCATCAGGATACAGAGGTAAAATAATTTAAATTATTCATAATTTATTTGTTGAGTTTAAATTTACATTTTAAAAAAAGCTTGACATTATATTAATTAAACTTGTAAATTGTTACATTTACATACAGACTTAGGTCCAACAGGACCAGGATCCACACAGGCCTGGACACAGTGGTGATGGCGGTCATTGATGTTTGTGATCTATATACATGGTTTACATTGATATGTATGTTTTACAGTTATATAGACATTTACATTGATACAAGTGTTTTGTACGTTGATGTATAGACATTTACATTGATACATGTTTTGCATTGATTTATAGACATTTACATTGATACATGTGTATTTTACGTTGATATATAGAGACATTTGTACATTGATACCTGTTTTACATTGATCTATATAAATATTTACATTGATACATGTATTTTACGTTGATATATCTACATTTACATTGATACATGTTTTACATTGATCTATAGGTCCATTTACATTGATATGTATGTGTTTTACGTCGATATAGACATTTACATTAATTTACACATGTTTGATTTTCATTTTACGTTGATATCTAGACATTTATACATTGATACATGTTTTACATTGATCTAATCCTACCAATTACAAATTTTCTCAAACTTGAAAATAATTCAAAACCTAATCAATACAAATTCAATCTAGAAGATCAACATACCTAATCAATCTAAGTAATCTTGACATTTTATTCAATTTTTAAAATTAACCTAAAGTACCAATCCAGTATAATCAATTAATCGATACAATGTAATCTAATTGAACAATCTAAGATCAATTTATTAATCAATCTTTAAACAACCTTAAAATCGATCTAAAATCAATCTAATCTAATCAATTGGAAAAAGTATTGAAAGGTCCAATCAATTAAAATTCAATTTACCTAATCAATTTCTAATATCAATAGATTTAATTTATCTAAAAATTACACAAGTGTACACACAATTTTTGAACTTGAACAAAGTATCTTGATCTAGAAACAGAAATAATAAAGTCCAAACCAAACTATAAATAATTCAAAACCTAATCAATAGATAATTTCAAACAATCTTTAATCAATTTATTATACACCCTTGAGCTCTATTATGCACACCCTTAAGCCCTATCTAAAATCAATCTAATCTAATCAATTGAAAAAAGTATTGAAAGGTCTAATCAATTAAAATTCAATTTACCTAATCAATAGATAGCCAATTTCTAATATCCGTAGATTTAATTTTAATAGATTTAGTTTTTCTAAAAATTACACAAGTGTACACACAATTTTTGAACTTGAACAAAGTATCTTGATCAAGAAACAGAAATAATAAAGTCCAAACCAAACTATCAATAATTCAAAATCTAATCAATTTAAAAAAGTATTGAAAGGTATTTTAAAAATATTAAATAAAATTCAAAACCTAATCAATAGATAATTTCAAACAATCTATAATCAATTTATTAATCAATCCAAACAACCTTAATCGATATATAGATAAAATTGATCTAATCTAATCAATTGAAAAAAGTATCAAGTTCCTTGGTCTAATCAATTAAAATCCAAAACCTAATCAATATAATTTCAATCTAATCATGAATTTCAAATCATTTATAGCTTCTGATAAATGTAGTCTGGATCCTCTCTATCCTTTATTATCTCCAAAAGTTTTTCATGTTCTTCAATAGTCAACTTCCACTTTTGGTTTCCACGTCCTTTTTTGGCACGGTCTTAAACTACAATTTTGTCGCTATAACCAAGTGACTATAATGTAGAACTCTTTGTCCACTCATGTATTCAATAAATTGAACTCCATTTTTGTCAATCTTAGCTCGTTGATAATAGGTGCCTTCAATAACAACTGAACGAGTTGGATATTGTCGTCCATCACCGTCAACAATTTCTTGTGGCAACTTGTATTTTTCTTTGGTGCATCTTAGTAGATAATAATCTACACCTTTTGCATTCTCGGGATCCGCAACCATAGAAAAAATATCACTTGTACAATTTATATGTATATATATATATATATATATATATATATAAACCTTATAAATTATATATATAAAGTGTAAATAAAAAAACATATATATGTATATACATGTATGTCAGCACGCACCTGTAACAACTAAATCAGAAACACATTCATAATCAGCTGAATATATAGGATCATGGATTTCTATGTCATTGTCATCATCTTCATAAGGAGGTATTCTGATTAACTCTTTATGATCCCATTGAGAAACATGTCCATTTGCAATATTAACACATTGACTCATTGTGTTTTTGTTAACACAATCTTAACAAAAGCATGATTTATCTCTTAGTTGAATTAGCGGAGGCTTGTGTTGTCTTGTAGTCATCACTTGATGTAAACTTCTAATTCCAACAATTGATTGACAATTGTAAGGATTGGATCGATTGATATCTGAACAAATTTTAAATTTTAAATAAATTAAAGTCAGATCTCTCAGTTCAATTATGAAAAATGTGAAATGCATGTACATGATATATACAAACGAGCAGCTTTTTAACACATGTGACCTAGATAATTTAAGTTTTATAATTTGAGTTTGAAAAATGAAAGTTTTAAATACCTACCACTTCCCAAAAGTAACATTTATTGTGTTCTGTGTCTCGAGTAGCGAAATGATTTCAACACCATTCAACAATTTTCCTCTATCATGTTACCTAGATATATTTAACAATTTAGTACACATACATAATTATTTTATTTCTAGAAAATGAAGATTAAAGAATGCAAACTTACATATAGTTTACTACAAACAAGTTGAATATCAAATGTATATACATACCTTGAAGTTCATGTTGTCGGAGTGCACATTTCACACATTCTCCCACTCCATCATGCTCTTCTTTTCCATGTCCACTTTCAAAGAAGTTCCAAAGAAACTTAACATTGTGTCTAGCATGTTGCATGGAAAACCAATTAAAGGCTTTTGTAGACTTAAATTGACCTGCACAATTTAAAATTATAGACATACATACACACACACATGAACATTTAACACACACACACACACATGAAAATATTTTATACTTACTTGTACACCCATCAAACCAGATCCAGTTTTGTGAAGCATTTATCTCAAGATTGTGCAAAAACATGTCGAAATAATGAGCCATGTAGCTCCTATCATGAACCTTATCATCGCTAATATATAAATGACCTCCTTGATGATAATGTGTTCAGTTTTATCTGTACTTTCTATCTCATCCAAATCAAATTGTGCATGTCTATAGGTCACATGCACAAATATTGCAACTTGATCAGAATGATAATATTGACTTTGGAGCTCTGTTTGAGGGGAAAATGTATAGTTCTCCACAAAATCTACAACTAAAATAATACAACCAGGTGGTTAAGAATTTTTTGAATCACAAAACTGTTTAGCTTGCCATCGTGCACCATGACAATATTGGATATGTGGATAAATCATAGATCAAAATCTGTCCATGAACTGAAGGTATGGTAATTCACTCTCCTTCAATGCAATTTTTTTTATTCTTGTCCTATCTTTGTTTGGTATCTCTCATATTCAAATCTCTTCCACTAGACTGGTGTTGTAACATATATGTTATCAATTTGTAAAGGAAATTTCTATAAATTTCTACAATCAATGCATTCATTGTTTATACATTGGACATTGAATTCATCTGAGTCTTTTGATTTATCACATAAAATGGACTTCACAAATTTTGTTGTATTTCCAGGAACCATGTCTAGATTAAGTACTACCATAACCTTTTCATATGATTGCAAGTATAAGTGAAACTCAACATGATTTCGACAACAACATGTTTCACAAACCTTATTTATGCGTATGAAGCAAGGGTGCAAAATCTCAAACATTCTTTGACCTATTTTCACATCTGAAAATTCTTGTTTGAATGCTTCAAACAGTTCAATTTGTGTAGTATCGACAAAATGTTTTGGATGTGAAATCTTCATACTGATCTCTTCATCTGTCATCTGTATAGTGTCCCTTCTATTGGAAGAAACATGAGAGTGGTTGGTCCAAAATTCAATGACCTATCTTCTTACATATTCAAAAATTTGTCTTTTCAAGGAACTCTACAAATTTGTACCCAATTATTTTCAATGTCCATATCCAACATATTTATCTTCCTAATATATCTCTGAACGGTTCTTCAAGATACCTTGAGTAAATCAAAAACTGCTCAAACTTGATTTCTATATGTCAATCTCTTACTGGAAATCATAGCCATCAATGCTCTTCTAGTAGTATTTGAATCAGATCCTCCATGATTTGTCCTGTTAACAATGTTCAATGCATCTTGTAAATTTTTAATTATTGTTTCTTTTACTTGACCTCCTACAATTTTTCTTTTATCAACACCCAACAACTCCAAAACCAGAGTCATTTCTCTTTTTCCTCAATAAATTTGCAAACAATAGTGCTTTTCCCACCAAAGTTTTATCCTCAAAATATTCCTTCCACATATTTTTGAGATGCAATTTAATAGTGCTTTCAGGTACCAGGTGCTCCAGTGCAATTTGACTGACAAGTGATTGCTCATTCATCTCCATCAAATTTTTCATTGTAGGATAAATATATATACCTCGACTACTACCAATATCCTCCCCTAGTTGGCCTATTCATGGGCTTTGTAGGGTTAAACCTATCATGGGTGACCACTTGCAAATTCAGTGGATCCCTCCATCGCCGAGCTGGATCAAAATTAATTTTGGTGGTGCCTCAAAAGGGAATCCAGGCCCTTCAGGTGCTGGCTATGTCGCACGGTTAGAGAATGGTGATATAATTGCCTTGGGCGCTTCCCACTTTCTAGATGGGACTAACAATGCAGTAGAATGTCAAGCTGAACTTGGAGCAGCCCGCATGGCAAACACTTTAGGAGTGCAAAAATTGATATTGGAGGGTGACTCACTGCTAGTCATTAACGACATAAAGAAAGGTGCAATGGAGGAATGGTATTTAAATCAATATATTCGTAGCATCCGAGTCATCCTAAGCTGGATCACAAAGTTCCAAATCAACCACGTCCCCAGGGAAGCCAATAGCCTTGCAGATTTACTATCAAATATTGGAGTAAGAAGGCCACCAAATGAGACTACCAAATTAATGGAGGATTATACTCAATTCGATCTTGGATGGGACTAGTTGACATAATGTGATTGTCCTTGGGATTCTAAAAAAACATCAATTATAACAATGGGGGTGCGGGTATAAACACAAGTTGATTTGGTGTACTCCAAAGTCTTGGCGTGTGATGAAATACATTTGAATCATCCAACTTGCTTGAAATTTTGTCACAAGGCAAAGACAAGCGTCATCTACCAGCTTTGCATAAATGAAAGGACCCGCCGTATTGATGAAGGATAGATTTGGCATCTGTCTTTCATAAACACCAAGTACTTCCTCCCTCTCCTGCACAAGTTTGACGACAATTGTAAGAAGGGCTTATGAGAGGCTGTACGATGAACATTCATTAAGACTGCATTTTCAAGGGATGCAACCAAGCAAATTCTCTCTTTAAAAGCGTGAAGCTTGGGAAGTTTTTATCACAATCAACCAGTGCCTGTAGAATCAAGAGTAATTTGTCATTCGAAAGAAGTTTGTTTTTTCCATTACACAGAGAGAAAGATTCTTTTGGTCATGGAGGCAAACTTTTTGCTTAACTCCCCAAAGCAACTCCCTGCGTTTCGTAGTGAAATCACTACGCAGAGGTTGGGTAATGTCTTCCAGTTTGTTGAACCTGAATTCATGGAGGCGTTGTCAACTCTTTTCAAGGAGGAATTCATAAAGCATGAGTGGAGGTCGTGAACTAATCTAGATATCTCTTCCCTTTTCTGGATCTTGGCCTCATGGTGGGGAATTTGAAGACAGAGGTCCTCTTTGTGCCTTTACAATGTGTGGAACCAAAGTGGGCTATTGGAATGGAAGGCATTGTTCACCGAGCCGAGCTGGGTGTAGGGCTCCGAATTCTGCACGGCCCTTGGCATTCTATTGGTGGCAAATATGGAGAGGTCCAACCTTTGGTTGTATGGAGCTCCACTCAGCCAAAAGAGGTGCACCTCCCTGAGGTAAGGAGAGGGTGGATCTTGATTCAGGACTTCCTCAACAAGGTGGTGGCCCACAGAGCTCAAGGTGGATCGACTAACATGAAGCGGCAGAAGACCAAACCAGTCAAGTCGACAACGCCAACTGATAGTACTGGACGGCCCCAACCTCTTCGTCAACTCCTGAAGAAAAACATGGATGGAGGAGCACTGGCACCAAAGGCAAGGGCCATTCCAAACTTCTCTCAGGAGGAGGCGTGTGGATGGTTCTGGTAGGAAAGAGAAGTCACTGAAAGTCTTATCTTTTTGGTTTTTTGTGCGCGGTGAGATGTCAGGTGAAAAAAAGGAGTATGATCCTGGATCTATGTAAACATGAAATGTATTCATGAATGTTATTTTTTTTGGTTTGGCTTACAGCATTTAGACTGTCGTCGGCGATGAAACCGCTAGGTGTTTTTTGCTGAACGGACATATATTGTAACACTTTCAAGATCTTTTTGTAACTTTTTGATAACTATGAATATAAATCTGAATTTACCGATCAAAAAAAAAATCCTCCCCTAGTTGAGTTGCACCTTCTTCAACATCGATAGGTTCTTCTCCAACATTGACCAGTTGCTCTTCGATAAGTTTTGTATGACCTTTCATTTGGTCATCCCTTTTACGATCATATTTCCTTGTTCTAATCCTTTTATTTACCATTGCTCAAATAGAAGCAAATTTATTTTTTGCTTTAATCCTTCTTGACTAAAAAAAATACTTTCACACTCCTTCGAAAACAAAATGCCTTTGTAGCTTCCCTGAAAAAATGCCTCCTAGCTTCAAAATCCCTTATATTATAAAATAAGAAATAAAACTCGCAATTGATAATCTTTTGTTAAAAAAAATGTTTTATATATACCCTTCTCTTTGAAAGGATGGATCTCCCACATGACCGCTCTCGGGGCCCCCAACCCCTAAGGGTACTCGACCCAGTCTGACTCAGTCGTGTCCTACTCAGCCGAGTTTGACTCGATCGAGTCTACCTGTGTGGCATGTCATGTTGGCAGCCAAACCTCCAAGAAGACAAAAAAGCTAGAAGTTTGCACTTTTGTTGTTCCTTTCTCTAGTCAAAATAGAAAATGTCAAAAAACTAAAAGTACCCTTTTCCATATCTCGGAACTACGATTCTTGACATATAAATTTTATATTGTTTCAAATACAAAATGTTGAACAAATTCGCTAAAAACTACATTTAGGTGTATAAAGCTTTGAGAAGTCGTTGATTCGAAAAATATAAAAAAATGCTAAATCAATTCATAAATTTTTTTAAATCATATATAACACTACAGAGGATATTCTTCTTCGATAATATGTAATTTATTTGATTTTTGGTATAGTTTTGATAGGGAAAAGTGGCGGGAGACAAAAAAATTCTGATTTCAAGTCAGTTCGACGTTGAATACTTATAACGGGCAAACTATAGATTGAAAACACTTCTTTTTTTTCTACACTATCTATACATGTCATCTAAAACATATTCTGGAATTGGAGGAAAAAATAATGTTTTACTTATAATTATTTGGCAAGAAGTAAACTCCCTGATTTAAAGTATTTTTCAGGAAATGAAAAATAGACCTAAAATTTTCAAAAAATATATTAATTTTTTTTTTAATATATATTTTTTAAATTATAGGCATAAAATTCATTCCATTTCACACATTTCATTAGTTTATATCATCTTTAAATTCACAACATAATTGTGACTTTTATGTCCTTTAAGTTTTACAGTTTTGGTGTTGTTAACCCTTTCCTTTGTAAAAGGGTGACAGTTTATTGTGCTTTTACCCCAAATCCTCTTTCAAGTGTTTGATCGCATTCTCCAGATCAGCAATTTGATGCTTGAATTTACCCACCACTCCACTAGGGTCAATACCAATAGTCGTGGCCTCATTAGTGTGCACTTCCTCAATAAACACCTTGTCAAGAGTCGAATTGGGAGAAAGGAGCGCAGAGGGAGGATTGGGCATAGGGTATTCCCCATCCTTGAGACTTTTAGAAACATGAGGAGGTGAGCCCTTCCTTGAGTCTTCACCACTATTAGCTTTAGTATTCTAAGAACTTGCCATGTTTCTTATGGATCTTTTTCCTTTCTCCTTGGCCTGCCTATTAGACCAACGGGGGTTTCATTAATTTTGACATCTGAGTCAACGTTGTAGATAACATTATTAAATTTTTTCATGGCATGGCCCTCAATAGAGGGGTTATAAGATTTCTTCTTTTTTTCTAGATTAAGGGGTACCCAAAATGGGGGAATCTCCTCTTTTAAACAGGTTTTTCACACACCATTTGCAACTAGGACCAGGAGGAAGCAAACTCTAATAATGGGTAGAAACAGAATGGGAAGGTAAAGGTTGTTGAATAGTTTGGACATAAATGTTAAGAGGACGACACAAAGCCAAATGAAACTTGTACAGACAAAACATTAAACCCCGGTGGAGGATAGTGTAATTATTCCCTAGGCTTATAACTTCCTTAATGACTGCAACATTGCTCTCCGTAGAATGGAGCAGGTAAAAGGGGATGGAGATTAAATGTTTGTGGCATATATGGTTAAGGAAAGGCAAGCGATAAAAATAAAACACATTATATTTACCTTCAAGGGTAAAATACTTCATCACAATGTGATACACCTGAGGCCATATATTTGGTAAATCTTCGTGACTATACCCACCCTACTTCTTAACCAGTTCTTCCAGATGAACCTTGAAGAACTAGTTGAGGCTAGCTTTGTCCAATGTGTGGCTTGTCTTCTTCCATTTGTGGCCCACAATAGAGATCCTAGTAGCTTTCCCAATAACTTCTCCATTGATTTTAAAAGAAATGTCATTAACTGTCACTCTGCACTCATTCTAGGAATTAACAAACTAGCGAGAAATTAGCTCATCCAAGCCTGTCATGGCCTCCATAAAAGGAAGGATCCTACACTCTTTATATAAAAACATCACAGTAGGATTTTTTTCACCTCCTCATCAATTTTTTCAAGCTCCAGTCTCAGCCTATCACCCCCCATTTTAGAAACCCTATCCTTCAAACCAAAGAACTTGCAAAGCGAACACACAAGAACCCAGAAGTTGAAAACAAGCAAGCTGTCATGAGAGAAAAAAGACAATTGAAGGAATAAAAAGGTAACCTTTAAAACTACCATTAATTTTTAGACATCATTCCTCATAATGAGTACAATTAGGCACACACGAGTAGTCACAAACCTCAATAAAAAATCCAAGGCAATTAGTCAAAACAAGCAAGTTTCCTAAATCACACTTTTCACCATAAATCCTCCATAAATGATGATTAGACGGCGGCCGCAGGTTGCACGTGTCACTCTCCATCCACTCAACAAAAATGAACTCAGAAGCAAATTTGGTCTCCAACTGGCTATCATGAAACTCGATACTAAAATTTGAAATCTTCTTCATAGTGGTCATGTACTTGATGTGGACGCCATACCCATAAAGAACCATAAGGAAGAGACTAATCAGATCATTAATACCATTTATGGTAATTATCTCCTCCTGTCGAATAAGATGTTGGGTAGACTCAAGAAGCACATTAATTGTTAATATGAATTAAAAATAGCTAAGAGGGGGGGGGGGGGGAAT
>MU224737.1:3032882-3048248 GCA_018584345.1 Thuja plicata
GAGAGAGAGAGAGAGAGAGAGAGAGAGAGAGAGAGAGAGAGAGAGAGAGAGTTATGTTTTATAGGGGCTTTCCTAGTCAAATCTTGAGTAGGTGTTTCCACCTCCACAATGACTATGGTAAGTAAAAGAGAGCTTGCCCCTGGTAAGGTAGAGGCTAAATCTGAAATGAAATGTTGGAATTGAAATTATTTTACTATTGGATTGATAGTGTTTGTGATGTAATTCTCTTTATAGAAGTCTTCCACGTGTTAATGCAATAACATGAATAAGTCATAATAAAATCACTCATGAAAACATACTTGAAGATAGGTTGTTGTAGCTTGTGGTTCCTTGTACTCAATTATGCTCTTGAATGGATGAATTAAATGCTTGAATGAAACTCATGGATTATGATTTTAGAATGATAAATGATTTCCTTATATAGGGTTCTAAAGGTATTTTCACAGTTAGGCCAACTTTTAATGATCAAGTACAAAAATCGAGACCAGATTTGCAAATTGGAAGGTTGACACAAACAATGTCTATAATTTCAAGGAAATTTGGTGCGACCATGGAGATAGGAATCATAGTCCTTAGAGGTTTCCAATCCCACAAAAATAGGACCTTCAATAGGGGAGTAATGAGTATGAAAGTTTTTTTATGATAAATTAGGTCATAGCTTGAATATTTGACAAAAGTGGGATAGGATAAGGCCCAAAATAGGTTCAAAATGACCTAATAGGAGGAAGACTAAATCAAGGGTCTAAAAAAGAGCACGAAATTGTAAAGGGGTTACTATTTATGAACTGCATTTACCTCTAGTTTAGCGAGAGTATGAACTTACACTCACACTCATGGTAAATTAGAGATAAAAAGATAGGGTGGTTGAGAGAAAGACAAGTTAGGGACGGGATGGCACTAATTTTAAGGTATAATTAAGTACCCAAGCATAGGGTCCTATCAATTCATGCAACAACCTTAAAAAATACATATACAAATCAATCAACATTAGTACTAAAGAAAACAAAAGATTCCAAGTCAACTAGTTGAAGAGACTGCAATGTAAAATTTTTATCAACCACTAATATCGTTCTTAGAATGCTATCACAAGAGCATAAGTGTACTTATAGAAAGAGATAATACCATACACCAATTGATGAGACAAGGGTCATGGAGGATCCATAGATAATGCATGAATTCTGTTGGCCAACAAGGTGTGTTATGTTGGTTGATTCATGTTAAAGTGAAGGTCTCACACAAATCTAGAAAATTATGTTATACTGGGTTAGTTTCATAGAAATTACAAAATACAACCTCTATTTTCTAGGTAATCTAAAAAAATTGATGGCAAAATGGGTGTTGCAGTATGCACCAAAGAAAAAAATGAATTAATAGAAGCAAGGAGGAGGTCTTATATATCCCACCTTAAGATGTAAACATATAATAATGTTGATATCTTAAGGAAGATAGAGATCCATACCACGAATAAAATACCTTCAAAACCAAGGAGATATCCTTAACAAAAAATATAATTGTTCTAAGCTAGGAAGAAAACTTGTATAAAGGATGCAATTCTTTAAGCAAGGAAGAGATAGTTGTAAAGTAAACATCTTGCAACAAGTGTACAAAGAGATTATTACCAAGGATACATAATCATCAAAAGGGAGGAAGTGATTTTCACCTAAAGATATTTACCTTTTATAAAGAGAGTTCTTTAATAAAGATGACATCTTCAACGCTAAGAAAGGGGAAAGATATCAAGAATGCACACCTTCCCGATTTCTAGGAGAGGGGAACCTTAATGAAGGATTTCACACATTCAATGCTAAGGAGAAATTATTTTAAAAGATATATGTGTTCAAGCAAGGAAGAGGTCCTAATCAAGGATAGAAAACCCAAAGAAATGATGTAGCATATAATCTCTTGGGTCTCTTAACCTTCTTGGGACCGTCCATCTCTGCCATCATTTCCTAAAGACTTACCTTCTTCAAGACCACCTTTTATTTTTGGCAAAGTTGATTTAAAGCCATTGATGTGGGGTAGAAGCATTACTACCTTGGGTAGAGGATGAGCCTATTGTAACCATTTATCATTCCTATATATCCTTGTTAGTTAATAGACAATATGTGTTATCTTCTTCATTCCTTAGAGGTGTTTGATTTGGAGGTGACATGGGTATATCTTGGTTGGCTCTTCACCGAGCTCACTTCAGAAGAGTGAAAATTTTGGGTTATCGGTCCCAAGTGGTTTGTCCCTTAACAGGGTTTCCATGTTAAAAATCCATGTGTCAATGTGTTTATGAGTCATTACTTTAGTGTTTTGCATTACACATAACTAATCTAGATTGATCGATATACACTAAGCAATTTACTATTTTTCAATAAATGAAAGACTACTATTCAGTAAACATTAAGAATAAGGTTTAACAGTGAAATCTGAGCAGTAGTTATTTGATAAGTTTATTTGAAGGCATACATCTTGTAGGACTAAAGATAACTAGAGGCTTAATATTGTGGTACTAAATTTTTGGGTTGATTTATTTGAATATTTTTTAGGCCACTAATTCACCCCCCTCTTAGTTACTCTAAAAGCAAGCGTAACCCTCTACAAGTTATAAGTCGAATTCACAGATCTACCATCCTACAAACAAATCCAACTTAGGGTTCCACATGATCCAATATACCAAGGTTAAACTTAGCTTTGATACCACCTAGAACAAGGTAGGACAGGGAAGGTGAGGGCTAAGGCACACCCAACTATCCAGCCACCCTGCGAGTACACACGACAGAAGAAAAAAACACAGAGAACAACACCAAGGAGAGAAGGAACTGTTAGGCACTAGATTTTACACCCTATTCAAGCTCTCATAGTCTTGATAATCTAGTACAACATGGGAATCACTTCTAGGTTGTGGGACCTTTGCTAACTGAAGTGAAGCCTCCGAGTTCTAGGTCGATTCCTCTTGGATAATCACCTAATCTTCTCTTTGGACATGGAAAAGTAAACTTGGAGGGGAAATGGATAGAAGGAATGCTTGAAAGGAAAATAACTGATAAGAAAAATGTCCTACTAGGTGATACACCGAAGGTAACATGAAACATAACACAGTGAGTAAACTAGCATGAAGATTCTTAGATCTAATAGAACACAATCTTCCTGAATAGGCTTGCATAAGTATTTCATAGAGAGGTATGAAATGAAAAGAGGCTATTCAAGGAAAGAGAATATTTCATGAACAATAGATTTTACAAGAAAGTAGACACAGAATGTGACCTGCAAGCAAACATTCACTCCAGCAAGTAGGCACAAGAATGAGACAAAGTAACCAGGGATGAAAAAAATCCATAGGATTACCTAAATCAAATCAGACACGATAGTACACAAAGATGCTAAAAGAAAGGAAGGCTCGAGAACTTTGTGATTTCTCTAATAAAAGCACTGTATTACATCCAGTAAGAGAAGTACATATAAGGAAAAGATTGAGGGCAGAGAAAATGCCACAGAAAGCTCATACAGAATCTAGAATTCAATGAAAGGATACAAGATGATGAAGACCTGAGGATAGGGAAAATGTCACAGAAAATCTTACACTAGATGGAAAACTTTGAGCTCTAAAAGCTCTCAAAACTACTTATATACATGCTCCTCTAGCACGCAGGCTTAGGAGTCAATCCAATTCTTAGGAATTAGGGTTATAATAGATCTGCATAAAATAATTCAGAACCCTAAGACTATCAATTTTGTTATAAATGCATTTTAGAAATATCTCATTCGATTAGATACAGACTTGAATATCTTTCCCATTGCCATAAATGTGACTTTTATAAGTCGGCTCGACCCATCTATCTGTTTGGAACTTGAGAAATCACGCCATCGCCATGGACTCTGAGAATCAGATCTTTTGAATATTTTAATATTTAAAATGTTAACGGTCATAGGTGGCATGGGTACTTGTATTAACGACTGAGAAAATATCTTGATTTATTGTTTAAAACATGTCCGTCGATCCTTTTGAAGTTACCCGCGATCACAAGATCAGATCTGCCATGTGGCACACAGGCGTGACGCCTTATACATTAACTTTCTTGATCTTTGCCTTTAAGCCATAGCGCCCATCGTCCAATCTTCATGGACTTTATTCATCTTGAACATGCCTTTAGCACTGAATTTAGACATGTGACACCTCGTCGTGCACTCGTAACATCAACAAGGAACTTAAAACTTCCTCTGCGAGTGAGCAATGACATGAAATTCCTTGCTGTTTGAAGTTTCAACACGTGCAAGTGAGAAACAAAGCCTTTCTCTTGATCAATCGCATACTTGCAACACCTTTTGATTTGGTCTTTAACCTGTGCAAGTGAGTGACTACATAAAAAATCCCTTTGCTCGCGCGGTCGCAACGCTTTTCTTGTTAACTGCTAAACTTGAGCGAGTGAGTGATGAAGCACAACTCCTTTGGTCACACACTCACGAGCTCAAAGACTTGAAGTGAAATTTAATAGTGAGTGAAAGATGACATTTCATCTTGCAATAGAGACCCCATCGCACAACAAAAATGTTAAATAATTAGCTCAGCGAGTGAGCGACGAGCATAAAATTCCCCTTTATTGCACACCCACGTGCTCAAATCCATAAAGTGAAATTTCATGGCGAGTGAGCTATGAAAAAAATATAACCCTCAGCAAGTGAGCGATGATTTCCTTTTCCCTTGATCGCACACTCGTGAACTGGAAGGTAACATTATGCAAAATCATCACGACTACATGACCACATGATAATCCATTCACCCGCTCTCTCACAAAGCTAAATAATTTCATAACAAATATAGCGTGACTGCGCGACTGCCTGACTACTCATTATAAATTTAGCACGACTGCATGAATGAACATAAAAGGTGATCATTGTGGACAAGTTTAAAACACCTAAAGAATAGGAATCTTAAGTGGCAAAAGGTAATGAGAAAACATAATTACCACTAAAGAACCTAGGGTTTAAGAGGCTTCAAGGTTTTTTTTGCACATAAAGGGATTAAAACCAGACCTAGAACATGTAGAAGAACAATATTAGGACCAGGAAGAACACATAAACATACAAGGTGGGCTCTACCCTCGTGGGAGCCACATTTTCTCCACTTGTAGCCAGAATTGTCATGTAATGGGAAATTTTGGGTAACATTCTTGGCGATTTCTGCTGAATGTCAGCCTGCTAGACATTGAAAACTAGTGGCCTTTAGACAATCCATTGGGCATAGGAGTCCGCATTTGAGCACACAAGAACTACTAAAAGGAAGGAGGGTCAAAGCCAAGAGGAGGGACAATGAAACAAAATAGGGAAAAAGACTATATACAAACAAAAACAAATTACTTGTGCACAAACACTTGGAGGAAAGAAAGGAAAAACTATCCCATCTAAACTAACCAGTACAAAAAACTGGTCAAACAAAACCATTCACTGGAATGTTGAAATAAATACCCTTCCTCATTAGGATATCTTGCATTGGATGTAAAAGGTTAGCTAGTAAGACATGAGGCACAAAAAAG
The DNA here is from genome assembly GCA_018584345.1 of Thuja plicata. Classification (NCBI taxonomy): domain Eukaryota; kingdom Viridiplantae; phylum Streptophyta; class Pinopsida; order Cupressales; family Cupressaceae; genus Thuja; species Thuja plicata. The sequence continues at coordinate 3,038,402 of MU224737.1, forward strand.
TATGTCAGGAAATAATAACCTGCCTCCTGAAAAATGGGATCAAACTTACTTACCTCAAATTGATCATATGAGGATGTCTCAGTAAACTCCTTCTGGACCAAGTATCTGATGGGGCAGCCTCTTGAAAGTCTAAAAACAAAACTCTTCTTGACGACTTATTTTGAATCTTCATGGTTGTCCTTCATTATGGATAGCCATTTAAACTCCTCTTCCATGGTCAGGGGATCATCATCTTTTGTTAAACAGGCTAAGAACTCTTCATAACTATCAATTCCTTGAAGACCTAGAATTGGCTCCAACTCATGTTTATTTATAAAATATTTAGGAAGAGAGCAATCCAAGACTAGGCATCTTTCAACAGACACATAACTATGAACCTTTTCCCCAGGGGACAAAGATTCCTCACATAATTTGTCACAAAAAAGCTCTATGATGTTGAAAAAATAATTTTCTTCAAGGCTTTTGTCCATGTTCTTTCCTTGTAAAATCTCTTCCATAACTACAGGCTCATGAATTAGCATTATCCTTAGGATCAATTCCCTCCAGCTGCTGCAAAATTGCAGAAGTGGTCATGACTCTACCTTTCTCATCTTGCTAAAAAAAACTAGGCAGCTCATCAAACAAAGACATGACACCTTCCTCTTTATCAATCCCTTGTTGATGGTGATCCCTATGTCCTAAATGACTTTCAGCCATAGGGCATGTCTTCTTCTTCATAAAAAAAAGGGGAAACTCATCAAATAAATCAACCAAGAGCTCAGGTTGAGCATTAATCTCCATTTCTTCACCACATAAAGGCTCAATCACCACAATTCCTTGCCCCAATGCTTGACTAGTATCCTTGAAAAGACTTGGCATCTGACAGCTAGGAGGTAGAGTCCATGGAATTTTCCATGGAAGTTCATCATCTTGAGAGACCAAAGGGGTCTCTTGGAATAAACAAATGTCTTGAAAGAACTACCCTTGCAGAGTGGTGGACTGAAACTCCTCAAGTATAGGTTCTTGGCAAGAATGTTTTCCCTTAAAACTTGGGATGTGAAATCGAGAGTGTTTAGATGCAGACGTGGAAGACATACCTTTCTTAAATCTTGGAAAATCGAAGGCTCTATCTGTCATTTGTTGCTCCCTTGCAACCGACTCTATCTCCATATAATCCCCAGGCTGTTGTTGATCACAACAAGGCTACAATTTATCTATAATAGGTTCATGTGCTAGAAAGATGTCACTAAGTCTTGGAAATGAACGCTCTATATGTTCACCATGTATAGGTTCTTAGAACATGGGAGTACTCCAGCTTGGAATTCTAGCCTCATGAGGCTTAGGAGACTCACCTTGCCCAAAAGGCCTAAAGCTTGGAACCTTACATTTAAGATCCTTTTGTTCAACAGTTTGTGACCTCAGCTTTGTTGTTGTAGCAATAATTTGACGATCAATCTCTTCTTCCCATTGGTTCCTTAGTTGTTCATCACCTAGAATTTCTGCCACTTGGCTGGAAACTAATTCTTGCTCATAACTTTGAGCTTCCATGTTTTGCTGGCCTTTGATTTGAGATAACTGTTTAGATAATTCAAGCAACCTATTCTTTGTCTTTTCACACTCCTCCCTTATTTCAACAAGGTACGAGCTCTGAGGCTGATTGAAATTTTTTTCATGTTGATTAGGCATGAAATAGCCTCCTTGGGACTGGCTATAATTCTGAGTATGCTGCCAATGAGTTTGAGCATGGGAGGGTGGGTGGTAAGAATGACGATCTAGTTTCTCTTGAATCTCTTGTTGCTTCTTTGGTGCCCATGATGCTTCCCATTGGAGAGCATGGTCATAAGCATGTGCAGGGGCATATTGATTAGGGGCATGTTGAACATATTGGCAACCTGCTATGGTATGATAGCTTGGAATAAAAACTGCCTTTAGATGGTTTTCATATGGTTGCTGCCTAGCCCATTGAATACTATTCTCATGATATGATGGTGAGTAACCCAAATGTCCATAGTGACTTGACATGTCTACTCATGTAATTAGCTGGAACTTTGAATATATAAAATATTTAAAACATACCAAAACTTGAACTTTGAAACTAGTAGACCTTTTGGAGTCGCAAGATATACAGATAATGACCACTTCTAGGTCTGTATTATGTTATCAACATATCAGAGATAGCATAGTTTTGGGAGATGAAATTTTTTTGGGGTCCCCTCGGGCATGCCAGAAATGTTAGGCACTAGATTTTACACCCTATTCAAGCTCTCATAGTCTTGATAATCTAGTACAACATGGGAATCACTTCTAGGTTGTGGGAACTTTTCTAAATGAAGTGAAGCCTCCGGGTTCTAGGTTGGTTCCTCTTGGATAATCACCTAATGTGCTCTTTGGACATGGAAAAGTAAACTTGGAGGGGAAAGGGATAGAAGGAATGCTTGAAAGGAAAATAACTGATAAGAAAATTATCCTACTAGGTGATACACTGAAGGTAACATGAAACATAACACAATGAGTAAACTAGCATGAAGATTCTTAGATCTAATAGAACATAATATTTCTGAATAGGCTTGCATAAGTATTTCACGGAGAGGTTTGAAATGGAAAGAGGCTATTCAAGGAAAGAGAAGATTTCACGAACAATAGCTTTTCCAAGAAAGCAGACACAGAATGTGACCTGCAAGCAAACATTCACTCCAACAAGTAGGCACAAGAATGAAACAAGGTAACCAAGGATGAACAAAATCCATAGGATTACCTAAATCAAATTAGACACAATAGTACACAAAGATGTTGAAAGAAAGGAAGGCTTAGGAACTCTGAGATTTCTCTAATAAAAGCACTGTATTACATCCAGTAAGAGAAGTGTAGACAAGGAAAATCTTGTGGGCAGAGAAAATGCCACAGAAAGCTCATACAAAATCTGGAATTCAATGAAAGGATACAAGATGATGAAGACTTGAGGACAGGGAAAATGTCACACAAAATCTTACACTAGCTGGAAAACTTTGAGCTCTATTTAAGCTCTTAAAACTACTTATATACATTCTCCTCTAGCACGCAGGCTCAGGAGTCAGTCCAATTCTTAGGAATTAGGGTTACAATAGATCTGCACAAAACAATTTAGAACCCTAAGACAGTCAATTTTGTTATAAATGCATTTTAGATATATCTCATTCGATCAGATATAGAATTGAATATATTTCCCATCACCATAAATGTGACTTTAAGAAGTCGGCTCGACTCATCCATCTGTCCGAAACTTGAGAAATCACGCCATCGCCATGGACTCTGAGAATCATATCTTTTGAATATTTGAATATTTAAAATGTTAACGGTCACAGGTGGCGCAGGTACTTGCATCAATGGCTAAGAAAATATCTTGATTTCTTGTTTAAAACATGTCCGTTGATCCATTTGAAGTTACTCGTGATCACAAGATCAGATCTGCCATGTGGCATGCAGGTGCGATACCTTATACATTAAATTTCTTCATCTTTGCCTTTAATCCATAGCACCCACCATCCGATCTTCACAGACTTGCTTCATCTTTAACATGCCTTTAGCGCTGACTTTAGACACGTGGCACCTCGTCGTGCACTCATAGCATCAAAAAGGAGCTTAAAACTTCCTCTGCGAGTGAGCGATGGCATGAAATTCCTTGTTGTTTGAAGTTTCAACCTGTGCAAGTGAGTGACAAAGCCTTTCTCTTGATCAGTCGCATACTTGGAACACCTTTTGATTTGGTCTTTAACCTGTGTGAGTGAGCGACTTCATAAAAATCCCTTTTCTCGTGCAGTCACAACACTTTTCTTGTCAACTACTAAACTTGAGCGAGTGAGCGATGAAGCACAACTCCTTTGGTCGCACACTCGTGAGCTTGAAGACTTGAAGTGAAATTTCATGGCGAGTGAGTGATGACATTTCATCTTGCAATAAACACCTCATTGCACACTTGTACAACAAAAATGTTAAGTGATTAGTTCAGCGAGAGAGCGATGAGCATAAAATTCCCCTTGATCACACACTCGCGAGCTCAAAGGCATAAAGTGATATTTCATGACGAGTGAGCAATGAGAAAAATATAACCCTCAACAAGTGAGCGATGATTTCCTTTTCCCTTGATGGCACAATCACAAACTGAAAGGTAATATTATGCAAAATCATCGTGACTGCACGATCACATGATAATCCATTCACCTGCTCTCTCGCAGAGCTAAATGACTTCATAACAAATACAACACCAATGCACGAATGCATGAATCCTCATTATAAATTTAGTGTGACTAAACACAAAAGGTGATCGTTGTGGACAAGTTTAAAACATGTGAAGAACAGGAACCTTAAGTGTCAAAAGGTAATGAGAAAACATACCGACCACTAAAGAACCTAGGGTTTAATAGGCTTCAAGGGTTTTTTGTACATGAAGGGCTTAAAACTAGACCTAGAACATGTAGAGGAACAAGATTAGGACTAGGAAGAACACAAAAACATATAAGTTGGGATCTACCCTCGTGGGAGCCACATTTTCTCCACTTGTAGCCAAAATTGTCATGTAATGGGAAATTTTGGGTAACAGGAACAACAAATATCTTTTATTGATTCATACGATTACATCATACATGGTCGGATGTGAGGCCTTCCAGGTCAAGGCCAACAAGATTTACAAAATTCTAACTTAATCTATCTTCTCATATCATCATCTACTACTTTCTCTCCTAGCTGATACCTAACCTACTCCTAGACATCCCTATTTATACTTGCTAAAGAGGCTTACAAAGATGGAAGAATGACCACAAAACAATCTGAACACATCCCAAGACAAGATCCAAATATTAAATACACAACAAGATATTAAATACAGAAGTCAGCTTCAACAGAAACCAAACATAGAACAACTCGGTTAAGAAGAATCGAGCATCAGGTTCACTCGACACAGGAAGGAATGCTCAGCCAACATTGGGCAGCTTGACACAAACAAGAACTCGACCAATACTAGAAATCTCGGCATGCACTGCAACTTAGCACTAACTGGAAAAATGAACAAAGATGACCAGGATAGCAAGGCAACCCAGGATGCTCCTACATCAATAGGTATCAGTGGTTGGTACTACATATATAAGTACCTCTGCTTGGTTTGCAAATACTTCAAAGGATTTATATGAACTCAACTCCTTTTCTATATTACTGAATATTGGAATAGAAGAATTCCAAGATCTTTTAAAGTTTGATAAAGTCTCTAATGGTGTGGGTGAGATATGTATTCTAGGTGAATTAAAAAAAAATTTCTTATAAGAAAGAGATATTTCATGGTTGTTGATGTCGAATAAAGAGTTGGGAAATGTTGCACATTACCAATGCATGACAAATAGTTGCATATCCAAACTTGTGCCTATACATATATAGGAAATTGGCATAAGATAATATGATACAATCCATGGGCTATAAAGAGGATTTTTTCTCTATGACTAACTTTCATGAAATCAAATGCCAATCCAAAATAGGAAGGGAAAGGGTTCAAATGAATATGAGTTGTTTAAATGAGGAATGAGCTTGGAGAAGTGGACATTCCCAAGCTAAAAATTCTTAATGTTATGTTGCATGTAGTTTCCTCTCCCTTAACAAAAGATCAATTATTTAAGGTTTTAGAGTTGTTGGGGTTTAGTGTATAGCCTCTAAGGCCTATTTTTAAGGAAACAGTTTAAGGTTGAGAGTATACATGGTTTAGGGTTTTGGGAAATTTTCATATATACCTTATTTAGGAACTAGAGTTGACAATTTATTATGAACACCTTAAAGGTCCTATGGTTGAGCGATAGGGTATCTAGGGTTGGAGTTATATGGTTTAGGGTTGGCAGTATATGGTTGAGGGTTTATCATATATGCCTTAAGGCCAAGGGTTAAGGGTTTAGTGTTGAACATAAGGGTATGCGCGCACACACGCGCGCGCGCGCACACACACACACACACACATGTCTACATACTATACATATAATTTCACACATCTTCTGATCTTTCTAACTATATAATTTTATTTAGATTTGAACAACATTAACATATTTACTTTTAATTTTATTTACTAATGTTTCCATAGTTTTTAGAGACAGATGTGTGCCATTTTTAAAATAAATTTTTACCTAATTGTCTAAACTTGAATTAAATTATATATTGTTATTCTGCATTTCATTCTTTACACTTTCATTTTTTATTATTTTGGTGCAAGTTTTGCGACCTGCACAAACAATTATACAATTTTTAGGATGCGGCCACTTTGAAAAACCATAAAAAACTTAACAAAAAAGTAAAAAAATACACAACTTCTTGTTCTCACTCTTAACTATCTTTGTACTAAAGGGTTTTTCAAAATGCTTAATACTTGACTATAATTTTTTTGACCCACACACTAGACACTATGTTATGTTTTGCTAAAAAAATGAACACTTTTGTGTTTAGGAAGGGTTTGACCCTCTTAATCTTATTCATTATTTTTAAAAATTAGTAGTTGATAAAGGTAAAAGTGTTGGTGATGTTGGATCTATTCAATGTGCTAGTAGTTTTGGAGGAAGATGGTGCTATCACTCTATGCTTCCCTAGAATGTATCTAGGTGATTATTTAGAGCATTATGTTGGCTATAATATTTATCCTCTGACAAAAAAAATGTAGACCTCATAGATGACATTGATAAAAGAATTAACATGAAAGATCATAAATAATTAATTTTGTTACAACATGATTTAATTATAATTTTTTATTGAAGCATTTTTATATATTTAACTTTATTAATTAGGTTGATTTATAATTTTGCTTGATAAATATTTTATATTAAACTATTAGTTGAACATATATTATATTTTTTATTACTTTATATCAGTCATACTTCACCGGCCTTGGAAACCAGCTTCTTTGTCTCCTCGTGAGTGTGCGTGAAAAATAGAGAAAAAAGAACATCCATAACTCCGCCGGTGCTTCCGATGCTCTCTCTCCCCTCATCTTTCATAGCAACCTTCGCCAGAGTCTCAACAGCTACGCTTATTTTCTTCCCCTCTTGCCTGTGATTCCGATTCTTCAAAACTAGTCCATGAATCCTGTTTTTCTTCACCTTCTCCTTCGACTGCCTTTCTCATATTGATTCCAACGCTATCTTCTGCCTGGTCGCCAATATATGACGCGGCCTTCTTATCTTCGGTGTAGATTTTATCACTGACATTTCTTAAAGGTTCAGCAAAGGGTAATGAAATCTGCATGTACCTGTTAATTATATTTTATTTTAAGAGAATATTTTGGTCTATTTGTATATATTAATTAATTTGTATTTATTTATTATTTTTATTTTACTTATTTAATATGTTTTTTAACATTTATTTTGATATATTTTTCATTGTCTTAATATAATTATTTTTATGTTTTAAGTGAATAGTGTGATGTATTTTGTAAGGAAGTTGATCTTTATAAAAGATATATCTCCGACAAATAGAAAGAGATCTTTGGTAAGGATACATGTTTCTAAATTATTCATATCCTTAACATATAGACAAGAGTAATTATACCACATACTATTATGTTGCTCTTCAAGTATGATTGCATATGAAATTGTACTACCATGAATGACAATGAACTCCTAGAAGGAAAGTTACTAATGTCACATACAAAGGAGCAACATAGTATACACAAATGTTATCCAATCACATGAGAAATTGGATTAAAAAAGGAGCTAAATGTCACATTTTTATGGGGATGGTACCATTATGAAGGTGTTTTCTAACTTCTCATTTAAAGGCTCTATAATCAACGATAGTATGGCCATACATGCGATGATAAGCACAAAATTAAAATTCATAATCTTTTAAAGTGGGGAGATTGAGCAAATGGTCTTTTAAGAGACTTAACAAGATTTCTTCTTCTCTAGATGAAGGGAATTGATTATGAGATTTCTCCCCTTGACTTGGTGGCATCATATCCCTTACATGTCTTGCTCTCACCAGCTTTCTCTACTTTATCATGAGTATGAGCATAATTTCATATTCTTGCTAAAATGGGGGCTAAATATAGTGTACTATAATGTATACCTTTACAATTTCACACTTTTTAAGGCACCTACTCTAGTGTGCTTTCTCCCGTAGCATTTTAATCCTATTTGAGCCCTATCCTTCTCTATAATTTAATAGTTAAACCCATAACATAATTACCATCATATGCTAATTTTAAGACTAGATACTATGTTGCAGATCCCAATACTTTGTCACCCCTTTTGTCGGTCCATTCTTTATTAGATTAAGGTGCCTAATGCTCTAGTCCCTCTAAAAGGGGCCCAAATTCAAATGTGTAACATGCTTAAATTTCTTACAAGGAAAGTTAATGTATATGACATGTAAATCTACTTGAGATGCATTTATTTTTCCTTTCATAAAAGAAAGTAACAAACTGAATATAATCAAATTAACATAATTCTAATTTTCTAACTAACTAAAGATAGAATTAGGAAGGAAATAAGTAAAAAATAAATAAATAAAATTAGATGCATCTTAACAATACTTACAAGTTGATCCTTCAAGGACAAGTGAAATTAAATCTAGAACCATATCATAATATGTAAACATACAAGAGAAGGAATAAGAGATTACAAATTAAATATGCTTAATATCTGAAATAATTTTACAAGTCTTAGCATTGCGATGGAGAGGGAGATAATCATGTTAGAAACAAGGCAACACACATAGTTGAGAGGGGGGGTTTATCAGTTGCGTCTCAAAACTCAAAACTTTATCCAACTCTTTAACCTTAATCTCATATCTGGATAATAGAAATTAATGCAAGATCACAACACATCAATCAACACACAACACCAAGAATTTTGACATGGAAATGAGGCACCTAGCCACTAAGATGACCAATAAGATCATATTGCATTTGTAACTATTTGTGATGTTTTTTTTATGATTTTTAAGGAAATTTAAAATCCATGAGTGTCAAAAACAACTCATTTGTAAGGCTTGGAAAGCCATTTTTGTTCCAAGAAACCTAAAAGGTCCTGATGTGGTCAAAATTGGTCAAAGGGTCAAAATGGCCAAGAAAAGGTTTGGAAGGTTTTAATTGGTCAAATTAAGTCCATTTTATCATGTTAAAAAAGTCCATGAGAGCTATGGTCAAAGTTAGTAGTAATTTGTCAAATATTTAAAAAGTTGCAACATTGCAACTTTGCAAAAAATTGCAAAATGGTTGCAAGAATGTTTCCATCGGTCCAAAAGGTGGTTGTAACTCTCAAAGGAGGTTGGAAAGATTCTATAAGACCAATATTGGAAATGCATATGTACATTTAGAGGAGCGGGTCACCTTTCTTTTGGCATTGGTGTGACGAAGATTCATTAGAATTTGAGGGAGATATAAGAGTTTTTTGTAGAAACCAGTCTAAAACCCTAACTAGTTAGGGTTTTGACACAAAATGTCATTTTTGTCTTCATCCCACGAGTAGAAAATTCTCATTCTTTGTGAAATTAAGGGGCTTAGGGTTGAGAATAAGATTTTGGAGGTCTTGGAGCAGGAGCAAGTGGATTTGGTGGTCAAATTTGCATTATGAGGTCTGACATCTCTATGTGGTAGACCATGTATTAAGGGTTTGAAGGCTAAAATAGTGACAGTACTAAATTTCAATGGATTAGGCAATGAAATGTGATGGAATTTGTGGTTTTGAGGTGTAAGTGAACTATTATGTGTGGAGGTTGGGTGAGGTTCTGAAGATAAGGAGCATTTGCTTTGTTAATTAGGCTTAATAGCCCTATTAGGTCTCAGAGGAGGAGGAGGAGGAGGAGGAGGAGGAGGAGGAGAAGAAGAAGAAGAAGAAGAATAAGAAGAAGAAGAAGAAGAAGCAGAAGA
>MU224737.1:3048298-3060297 GCA_018584345.1 Thuja plicata
CAGGAGCAGGAGGAGGAGGAGGAGGAGGAGGAGGAGAAGAAGAAGAAGAAGAAGAAGAAGAAGGAGGAGGAGGAGGAGGAGGACAATGGCGACGACAACAACAAGGAGGAGGAGGAGGAGGAGGAGGACAACAACAACAACAACAACAAAAACAACAAGAACAACAAGAACTACTTCGGACTGAAAATTCATCTTCACCTCTGTAAATACAATAATTCTGCACAAGAATTTTTCGTTGCTTCCCATCTTGCTGCAATTTCCAGGGTGCTTTGCTAGATTGCTGAGGATCTGAAGCCCTAGCAGACTAAACCCTAAGGAGTCATACGGCTGGATTTCCAGTTGCGGCTCGCGAAGCAAAGAAGTAATTGAGTGTAAAGCTCCAGGGATCCGGGCTAGTCGAAGAGAATTCCGCTTCTCTCTTACAAGACAGGAAATAATCTCGGCCGGCCCTCTGCGAATGTCTTGCTCGTGAGGGTTTCTCCTATTCCGCATTTCAACAAGGCGGCTGACCAGATCCGGCATAGCTCCTATCGTCCTCAGCGTCTCTTGCTCGAAGCGACGGTCCCTCAGAAACGAAGATAACAACCTAGCACCGGTCACATGACCGTGGGCTGAACCGGACTTGAGAAGCTCTACGCTAAAGGGCACCAAGTCCATCTTCAAACCGTCGAAAACGCTGCCATTGACGTACTCTTGATTCACCTCGACCAAGAGTTTTCCTGCAATGATCTTCCATTGCCAATAGGCCTTCTCCAACAAGAACAAAATCCCCTCGGCCAAGGACAGCCCGTAAAACATATTCAAGGCGGATCTCCGATTCTTCTCATCGCTGCCCGACACCGCGCCAAAGTCCTGCCCGGCGAGTCTGTACACAGACATCCCCACGCATGTCATGGCGGACAACAGCTGTGACCAAAACATGAACAACTTGTTCACCTTCTTCGAAACAGAAAACCACCCGACATAAGGCAGAAACCGAACATTCGACGAAGACCATCTTCGCAGTACGCCATGATCAGAACAATTGGTAGGCTGTGGCGATCTCTGATTATTATTATTGTTGTCTTCCCCTTTGAATGTCCAAAACCTGCAGCTTGCCAGTTTGGCGTCCATGTTGAGATCTGCCACTGACAACGTAGCCTCGTGCTGCCATTCGAGCTCGTGGCTGCGGCTGAAGATGCGTGCCTTTCTCATATTGATTCGAACGCTATCTTCTGCCTGGTCATTGCCAGAAAGCTCGTCAATATCTGACAGCGTAGGTTCCGGATTATTTTCAGCCATACTGTTTTTAGGAAAGGGATGTTCTGTTCAGCCATATTTATCTGATCTGGTTGCTGCACTTGTTGCTTTTTACATATCTTTTGAATTAATTTTTGTCATGAATTTGTGTCTGTTAAGGCACTCATGGATTCCTTACACGTTATTGAACGCCTAGATATCTTCTGCTGTGTTCTTCGACTTGAAGTAGAAGGACATAGGAAGAATTTAACGAAATAACAACGTGTCATTTATTATAAGACTGAATGTGTTGTAACGACAATTTATCTGCATCGGTGGAAAGTGTGAGGAGGAAAAGAAGGATGGAGAAGAGTGAAGCAACGGTTAAATAAGTGTCGTTCAAGTTGCTCTGTGCTTAGGTTTCAAATGCTGAGGAGATCAAGAGAGATGAAAATATGGAAACCGCCAAAATGCTTTCCCGATGTTTTCAACGGATTCCCAAAAAATTAATGGACTTTTCGCATTGTCTTATATATATATATATATATATATATATATATATATATATATATAATTTGTATGTGTATTTATTGTTATATTTATTATTTTATTTTATTTGTATTTATATATATTTTGGTTATTTATTATATATATTTATACATTTTTTCTTTGTTTTAATATTATTATTTTCATGTTTCAAGTGAATAGTGTGATGTGTTTAGGTAAGGAAGAAGATCTTTATAAAAGATATATCTCTAAAAAATAGAAAGTGATCTTTGGTAAGGATGCATGTTTCTAATCTACTCATGTTTCCAATGTATAGACGAGTAATTATACCATAAGCTATTATGTTGCTACTCAAATATAATTGCATATGAGAATGTATCACAATGAATGAAAATGTCCTCCTAAAAGGAACACATACTAGGAAGCAACATAATATGCACAAATGTTATCCAATCGCATGATAAATTGGATTAAAAAGGAGTTAAATGTCACATGCTTATAGGGATGGTACCATTATGAAGGTGTTTTCTAACTTCTCATTTAAAGGCTCTACAATCAATGGTAGTATGCCCATACATGTGATGATAAGAATTTTTTTTTTTTTTTGGTGGTCACCTTATCTAGTTTCATAATCTTTTGAAGGAGGAAGATTGATCAAATGGCCTTGTAAGAGACTTAACAAGATTTGTTCTTCTCTAGATACAATAAATTTATTATCAAATTGCTCCTCTTGAATTGGTGACATCATATCCCTTATATGTCTTGCTCTCAGCTGCTTTCTCTACTTTATCATGACTATGAGCGTAATTTCATATTCTTGCTAAAATGGGGGCTAAATATAGTATAGTATATTGTGTACCTTTACAATTTTATACCTTTTTAGGCACCTACTCTAGTGTTATTTCTCCTAGAACATTTTAATCCTATTTGTGCCCTATCCTTCTCTATAATTTAATTGTTAAACTTGTAACTTAATTGCCATCATATGCTAATTTTAAGACTAGATACTATGTTGCAGATCTCAATAATTTGCCACCCCTTTTTTCAATCATTTCTTTATTGGACTAGGGTGCCTAATGCCCTAGTCCCTCTAAAAAGGACCCAAATTCAAATGTGTAGCATGCTTAAACTTATTACAAGAAATATTAAAGTAAATAACTTGCAAATCTCCTTGAGATGCATTTCTTTTTCTTTACATAAAAGAAAGTAACAAACTGACTGTAATCAAATTAACATATGTCTAATTAACTAGCTAATTGAATATAGAATTAAGAAGGAAATAATTATTTTTAAAAAATAAAATAAGATGCATATTAGCAATACTTACAAGTGGATCCTTCAAGAACAAGTGAAACTAAATCTAGAACAATATCATAATATGTAATCATAAAAGAGGAGAAGGGATAAGAGACTACAAATTAAATATGCTTAAAATCTAGAAATACTTGTACAACTCTTAGCATTGCAATGGAGAGGGAGGGCATCATCAAGACGCTTTACCTCCAACCATAGGTTTGATGGTCCCCTACACACCTTACTTTCAGAACTGGCCCTACCTTTCATGAGGGTACAAACCAAGGTCTAGATCTAGTTGTCATTTGAGCTTGGTGTGTATAGCCTACACAACTCTATCGATCATACACTATAGGTACCTCCTAACTAGTATGACCATTTGACAAGTAAGTGTATCTAATTCATGTGAACTGATAGTCGCATGCAAAGCACTGCGCCACCTTAGCCAAGGTTTAAAATTAAAAAAAAATGATTTACATGTTCTTAGTAGTCACAAACCCTGATCAAATTATACATTACACCTAAGCCCAACTAACTCACTGGGTTACTAACCAACTAACAAGCCAACTGCTCAATGTCTACTAACAATAATGGTCATTATCGACCTTCAAGAGAATGTAACTCATTCGATAGCCAACTGCTTAATGTCCATCAACAATATCAAACATAAAAAAACCTTAAGGAAATATTCAAGTAATCAAGTTTCTCTTTTAGCTGAACCAAAATGAACCGATATAACTAATCAAGACTCATTGCACTTTCTATTTTTCATAGACTAGAATAAGATTATTGTTGTTTTATAGATTAAGAATATATTTAACTAAATAGTGATTACCATTGATTAAAAAAGTAATAGTAACTGCAAGATATATTTCTTAGCTCGAAGTTTGTGATTATTCATGTGTCCTTCCAATCCGGTGCCACTTCATGCATTCTTGCACATACATGCATACATGCTTGGATAACCCTATATTAGTTTCTTACTTAATCCTTTAATCTCTATATTTTCTCAATGATATTATAAATGGTTGATTCTTTACTCAATATTAACTTACAAGCCTAGCCTATCAACTCAAATAGATCAACCCTCTTATGCGTCCGTCCTGGTCTATTGGCATCTTAATGGAAATGCACTGGATTAGTAATGCAAATAGAAGTTCTCTATTATTTCATCTCATTGATTAAACCTATGTTAAAAGTGTGTTGTCTATAAATAAGTCATGCTCGACTTCATCAAGATTGAGAATAATAAAGTGTCACAGAGCAAATCCTTAATATCAAGTTGATTAACAATTTGAGGTTCAATTGCCAAAGTTATTTTGCAGTCATTATTTAAATGCAATACTTTTATGCTATGATGCTTTGGTGGTTGCACCTTCCATATTTATTGGAATTATTCTATATTGATAGGCTTATCATGGTATAGAGTAATTGTCGAGCGGGGCCGTCTCTTGTGATATCCAGCCATCAAAGACTTATATTTTATCAATGAGATTTAAAAAAAAAACCCTGATGGCTGTATAGATGTTCCCGTCTCTTCTTCCATTTAATTTATAACTGACATTTCTTAAAGCAGTTCAACAAAGGATAGTAAAATTTGCGCATGTTAATTATATTTTATTTTAAGAGAATATATATATATACACACACACATATATACATATATACACATTTATACATATACATATCTATGTATATATATATATACTTATATATATATGTATATACATATATGTGTACATACATACATATATAATTTGTATGTGTATTTATTGTTTTATTTTATTTGTATTTATATATATTTTAGTTATTTATCATATATATTTATACATTTTGTCTTTGTTTTAATATTATTATTTTCATGTTTCAAGTGAATAATGTGATGTGTTTTGTAAGGAAGAAGATCTTAATAAAATATGTATCTCCAAAAAATAGAAAGTGATATTTGGTAAGGATGCATGTTTCTAATCTACTCATGTTTCCAATGTATAGACGAGTAATTATACCATAATATATTATGTTGCTACTCAAATATGATTGCATATGAGACTGTATCACCATGAATGAAAATATCCTCCTAAAAGGAACGTATACTAGGGAGCAACATAATATACACAAATGGTATCCAATCACATGAGAAATTAGATTAAAAAAAAAAGGAGCTAAATGTCACATGCTTATAGGCATGGTACCATTATGAAGGTGTTTTATAACTTCTCATTTAAAGGTTCTACAATCAATGGTAGTATGCCCATACATGTGATGATAAGCAAATGTGTATTTTTTTGGTGGTCCCCTTGTCCAATTTCATAATCTTTTGAAGGAGGAAGATTGATCAAAAGGTCTTGTAAGAGACTTAACAAGATTTGTTCTTCTCTAGATACAATAAATTGATTATGAACTTTCTCCCCTTGACTTGGTGGCATGTATCCCTTATATGTCTTTCTCTCAGTTTCTTTCTCTCCTTTATCATGAGTACGAGCGTAATTTCATATTCTCGCGAAAATGGGGGCTAAATATAGTATAGTATGTTGTGTACCCTTACAATTTCACACCTTTTTAGGCACGTACTGTAGTGTTATTTCTCGTAGAACATTTTAATCCTATTTATGTCCTATCCTTCTCTATAATTTAATTGTTAAACTTGTAACTTAATTGCCATCATATGCTAATTTTAAGACTAGATACTATGTTGTAGATCTCAATAATTTGTCACCCCTTTTTTCGTTTCTTTATTGGAATAGGGTGCCTAATGCCCTAGTCCCTCTAAAAGGGACCCAAATTCAAATGTGTAACATGCTTAATCTTATTACAAGAAAAATTAAATGTGTAACTCTTTTCTTCCACACACAGGTGCAAGGGTCTTGATTTCTATAAATCATGACTCAGACCTACCTAGTGAGATCAAATTTTACCTAGAAGATCAAATGATGACATGTCCTATTGTTGTCCTAAGTGAAATCAACACATGATTTCTATGTAGGAGCGAGGGCCACATGAGGCACAAATTCCCCCTTCTCAAAAATAAAAACAAGGCTAACCCTAAAACGAATAGTAATCCCTTAGTGGCCTCGATGACAAGACCCAACCTAAAGAGTAATGGATTCTAATGCACGTAAAAATAAATACCACAAAAATGATTGGGACTAACTCTCATTTTGACAATGCCTCCATTGCTAAGACTCTAGACAATCTTAAGAAAGCCATTAACATGGATACAAGTTTTACCCCCATCGATGCTAACAAGAATGGTTTCCTCTTTGAATTGGGGGATCTCCCCAAAAATAATACCCTATATTTTGGGCTTGACGGATAGAACACCCGACCTAAACATAGAAAGCTAAATGCCAACAATTGGCATTAGAGAAAATCTAGAAAATTCTGATACCAGACATAGGACAAGAAGCGACTTTAAAGCTGGGCATGTAATTGGAATGAGCAGAATGTGTTTTGGATTTTGAATAAATTGTTAGTTCCTGATCTGAAGAGTTGAAGTTAAATATTCTTGTTGAAGAAATATTTGTTGATTACAGGTTTGATAATCTAAAAATGTTGTCACTTCCCATGTTTTCTCAGATTGCATATTGTAATGTCCTTTGTTAATGCAATGATGGTTTGGTTATAATTATGAGAAAGGGTCTGGTATAGACAGTGATGGACTACTTGTAGAGAGAATGTTAGAGTGATTAATTTTTCACTTCATACATATGCAGATATAATGTAGAACACTAATGTTATACTTGCAGATTTATTGTAAGATGATATATTAGCATTTTTTTCAGTGTTGTTGCAGTAAAGAAGCAAAATGACCACATTGAGTATGCAGTGTTGAAAGGGATGTTTGGTATACTCTGTTGGCATTTGATGAAGATGATATGAGTTTTAATTGA
Organism: Thuja plicata; assembly: GCA_018584345.1. Lineage (NCBI taxonomy): Eukaryota > Viridiplantae > Streptophyta > Pinopsida > Cupressales > Cupressaceae > Thuja > Thuja plicata. The sequence goes on from MU224737.1 coordinate 3,055,207, forward strand.
ATGTGATTGTATTGTGGTATTGTCATTGCTGAAAACATGATCTATTGGAGTTATGAGATCCGTTTTACCAATGGTGTTGAAGGATCAAATTGGAGAATTGACTAAGTGTTTAGTCAATCGGGAACAAGATAGTATGCAAGGTATAGGCGACTAGATTTTGAGTTGGAGATCAATTTAAGGTATATGGTCATGCATTTATAACCTACATAGGCATTTATAGCTATATCTATGATCGCATCAGTTAGATTGAAGAATTGAGAAAGTTATTGAGGATTGAAGTGACACTGGCAGGAAGAACAGGAGTCAAGAAGAGTGAGTTTGGTTAGATCAACTAACTGGTCAATTTAGTGTTAGAAAATGTTTTATTTATGATATGGTTAATGTTGTGTTGACTTTATTGAGTTGACCGATGCATTTTGGCACAATTGGATTTGATTTTTATGTCGGTGGGTAAAACAGTTTTTTTTTGCAAAGGCCAACTTGGAAAAGTTGTTATAAAAGAAGGATGAAATTGAGTTTTAGAGAAGTTGTGAATATGTGATAGGTGATTGTGTAAAGCTAAAGAAAGGAGAGTTAGATGTTTAATGTGGCACTATGATCAGAATTGAAGTGAATCTGTCAGATAGGAAGTGACATAATCAGATCATTTATTCTTGGGTCTATCTCAAGGCAAGCCCTAACAGGTTTACAGGTCAAATCCATTAACAAGGTCACTCCTAATAGGGTGAGAAGGGTCTCTAACGGGATCTGAAGTATAAATCCTTTAACAAGGAAAATCTCTAAAGGAGTTTGAAATCCCTTAATAGGGTAGTTCTTTACAGAACTTGTATTAGCTCCTAACCGGGCTAAAGATACTCTTAATTGGGTATACCCTTGGCAGGGTGTTTTTAATTGCTCATAACAGGGTAGCTTTCAGTGGTGCACTAGTGAAATTTGTGGGTATCATTCTCACACATGGTTTTCTCCCTCTAACAAGGGTTTCCACAGGAAAATTCTTGTGTCTTGAGTTTACTTTGTGTGAATTTTTTATTTGCTAAGATTTTATGTAGTATTTTCTTTTTCATGTTGGTTATTGTGGAAGCTATTTGAGAAGTGTTTCAGTTTAGCAGTTGCATTGATTCACCCCCCTCTCAGTGCCTTTAAACTCTAAAAATTGATATCAGAGCCTAGTTCCCTTGAAGAAGCCTAACAACTCAGGCAGGATCCTTAAGGAAAATATGGAGAGTTTGTTGAAGCACAAGAAGCAACTCAAAGAAGCTGAAATGGTCATTGAGGAATTGAAGAAACAACTGAAGCAGTCAAGAGCTGAAATAAAATGGCTTGTTGAAAAATTAAATCAGATTCAAGACTAAATTGAGAAATTATGAACAAAGTGGATCTAAGGAATCTAAAGCAGCCCTATAAGCCATGGCTATGGAGAATGAACAATTTCACAAAGACAAGAAAAATATCAAGAGAGAGAGTGAAGCCCAATCAATTAGAATGTCTGAAGAGTCAGAAGCAAGGAGATCTACAGAGGATTTAAGGAAAGTTACAGAAAATGTCCTAAAGGCCAAAGATGAAGCACTAAAAGTTGTAGAGGATGAAATTTTCAAGTCAAGACAAGAAGTTAGCACATTGCATGAACATCTTCATGATACAAATGAAGAAAATTAAAAATACCTAAGGGAGAATGAGAATGTAATAAATAAGAACAAGCAACTAAAAGGAGAGTTGAATACTGCTAATGATCTTATGAAGAAATTCAATGAGAGTACTATGAAACTTGATGAATAGTTAAGGAATCAAAGAAGGAGAAAAGAGACTATAGACCTTGGATATACCATTCATACTACTTTTGAAGTTGGTGAATCTTTTGGAACAAAGGAGATCAAGCAAGAAGGAAAGTCTCCACTGAAGGTAACACAAAGAAATTCTAGTAAGAAATCTTACAAACCTATATGTTTCAATTGTCATAAGGAAATGGGTCTTACTGTAAATCTATGTAGAAGAAGGTCTGCAAATAGAGCTAGAAATTTTGATGGATATTGCTACAATTTCAACAAGTATGGGCATAATGCTCATGATTGTAGATCTAGATCCAATAGTAGATCTAGTAACTTTGATGGTTACTGTTACAAATACAAAAAATATGGTCACAAAGCTGACGAGTGCAGATCAAGAGTGAATAATCAAAGGTCACTTGTGAACCAGGAAAGACCTTACCAAAGGGAGAGGCAATTAAATGTCACATGCTCAATCTTTTGTAACTATGGAAACATGGCTGTGAATTGTAGAGTGAGGCTTACAAGAGGTAATGTTGAACCATGGAAATAAACTGGCATGGTATATTTTCATTGTCACAAGATTGGACATCTATCGAGGAACTAAATGTTAAGGAACCAATTGGTAAACTAGTCAAGCAATCGGAAAGAAAAGTAGATTGCGAATGTAGAAGAGACTAGGAAAGAGATGAACAAGACTTGGAAGAAGAAGGAAGATAGTAAGACATCAAAGGGTTCCAAATCTCCATTGGGTGTGGAGAATTCATTATCAAACTAAGCCTTCATGTGGCTTAGGGGGAGAAAGTATTGTTGAATCCATCTTCAGACCCCCTATAGGTGTATGGTAAGATCTATCAACATTTTAAGATGAAATAAGGTCTTTTAGAGTACATTATGAAGCTTTGATAAATTAAATGTTTTTTTGATCATTGGTAATGAGATTTTGGGTCAATTGGTGAAAAGGTAAGCTCTATTGGTAACTGCATTTAATATACACATACAAAGGTACAAAAAAGGATGTTTTGGATTTTATTTCCCTCTTGCAGATTTTGAAATTTTTTGTGAAGATAAAGTAGCATTTCTCGAGCCATTTGCAAAGATCCAAGTGATAAGAAAAGATTGTTTGTGTTGATCTGGAAGAGAAAATTAATCGATTGATTATCATTTTCTTCAACAAGAACCCTAGTTGTGAACTGTTTGAGGTATTTATTTGATATCTTCATTTGTGATTGAAAATTTGAGATGACTACTGCTAAGTTAATCGATATTAATGAGAGACCACGATTGAATTTTAAGAAATATCCATTCAAATTGATGGAAAATGACCTAGCGGGTGCCCTAAGTAGCATGCCCTATGGTATTCCACATGTAGAGGATGTTAGAGAATTTATTCACTACAAGTTGAAAGACCTACGATAAGGGGAAATATATGAACAATATAAGAAGTTATGTGATGATAACTTAGTGTTAAAGGATGAGCATAAACACATCATTGATAAAGGTTTTCATCACGAAATCAATTACTCCTATCAATGTGAAGATGATCAGGTCAGGTATGTTCTAAGAAAAATTAATGACCAAGTCATGTGGGTAGATCGACCACATAAAATCACAAAGGAAGCAATCCATGCTATAATTGGTCTATGCGCAACTAGTGATGTGGTTGTTCTTTGCACCATTACTAAAGAAGAAGTGATCAGATTGATGAGATCTAAGCTGGATGGTCGTGAGATGACTGTGAAATTTTTTACAAACAAAGCGGTAAAGTATGTGTCTATAGTTATTGGCTATAAGGTGTATCACTCTATTTAGATGAATAGTATACCCGATGGTGATATTCATACATCCTATATGATGATCAAGGTAAATGAGGACTATGATTTGGCTTAAGCTATGAGAGAGAAGCTACTGATGAATTTGGAAAAGATAAAAAAGGACAAGAGAAAAAAATTCAAGTATGGTCAGGTGATCATGTGCTTGTTTTTCTATTTACAAAACATGTTCCCTAGTATCAATAACATTACATGGTTTATGGATACCTCATGGGTGATTCCTATGGGTTATGAAGTGGAGGGAGACTTTATGGCTATGTATGCAGAGAATTTTTTGGCTCAACCGATAGACCCAGAGAATCCAAGGTTTGGGACATATCAAGAGAAGTCTCTTAAAATGCATAATGATTTGATGGAACCTTCTATCGAAAGAAAGGTGAGAAAGGAAATTGAGAAATTCATGACTCAGAAAGGTTTCACAAAAGAACAGATTGAGAAAGAAAGAGCTAAACATGATGTAGAGAAATCTAGTACATCTAGTGCAACAAAATATGATGATGATGATGAAGTTGTTGGTGCAACTGTTAGTACCCCAACCGGTTGGAAAACTAGAAGTGACACAAAATTCAAGAAGGAGAAACCTTCTCCTCCTATCAAAATACAAGACAAGAAACTTGTAGAGGGTGCTAAGCCTAAAAATACACTAGTTAAGGAGACACAAAGCATATAAAAGGTGATAGGTAAAAGGAAGAAAGAAAAGGAAAAGAGGGTTGAGAAATTTGTAGATGAAGAGAGTGAAGAGATATAATTTGAGAAAGAGAAGAAGGAAGTAAAGGAAAAAGAAAATAAATCCAAGGTGGTAGGGTCCCCCACTACTAAAAGCATTAAGTCTGAATCTGGTAAGGTAGCTTATGTCAATGCAATCATTCAAATTGCTAGTAAATTTTGGATACTTGTTGGAGTTAATAAGTATTATCACTTACTTGATAAGGGAGATCAAATAAAAGTTTAGGATGTTGTAATTGGAAGCATGAATGGGCTAAGTCAAGTTTTAATCCAACTGCAACGAAAAATTCCTAATGCCTTATATGATAAAATTGATGCAAGATGGAAGGTAGTAGTTATAAAGGATGAGGAGTTAGTAACATATGTTCTACTGAGACTATTACCCAACTCATCTGAGGAATAAATAAAGGATATGATTAAAAAATTTAGACTTTTATTTAGTACCAAAACAAGAGTTACAAAGTTGTTAGTTGTGAACCTCTGATATATTTTTGTTGTGATATTTTTTTACAGGGGTTGGTGCTCTTTGGAATGTGTATAACTAAAATTATAAGGGATTGGTACTTAGTGGAATGGGTGTTCCTAAAATTACAAGGGGTTGGTGCTCCGTGGTATGGGTGCTCCTAAATTTGTAACTATTGATAACAATTGTTTAAATTGTGTGTTGTCCTTGATGTTACACAAATGTCATATCAGTCATCAGACAGAGTCTACCGAGTTCAAAATGTCATATCAGTCATTAGACAGAGTCTACCGAGCTAAGAATGTTC
>MU224737.1:3067390-3103474 GCA_018584345.1 Thuja plicata
CCCACCCCCCCCACCAAAAAAAAACCCCTCCCCCCTATTTAGGCAATATATTGCCCTTTTTTTGCCCATTTTAAACCCCCGAATATGAATGCAAAGTGATAGTGTATTGCCCCTTTAGTGAAGACCCTATGATTTTTAATTGGTTGGTTCTCCTAGAGTTGGTGCTTTGAATTTTTCCAATGAGGAACAATAAAAATATTGTTTATAGTGGTTTTTCACCCATAAGGGGTTTCCACTCAAATCCTTGTGTCATGGTGTTACACTTGTTTTTTGAATATAATGCATATATTATTTGATGTGGTTGATACTATCTTGTGATTTGATCCAAATTTTAATTACTTCATCTTAAAGTTTTTATTGATCAAGAATTTCTATAGATCAATAATTCACCCCGCAGTGATCTTCGTATTCCAACAATGAAAGGTAGACTCAACCTCAGCCAGAAAGAGATAACATTTGTTGGGTAAGGAAAAACCCCTCTTACACAAATTATTCTTAATTAAAATTTTACTCAAAAGAAGAATCCAAACGAAAATATTGACTTTAGGAACAATATTTTTCACCTGCACTTTTCCCCACACCAGCAGAGGAGAGTCAGTTTGAGAAATAAGAGAGACAATAGAAGACACTAAAAAACCCTTTTAGGAGACAATTTCAAAACCAAATTATCCTTTGAGATTGACTGATCCATAATGATAGAGTTAAGGGACAACTGAAGAGGTAAAAGACCCAAATTGACTTGGGTTAGTTTGACCACAAGACCATCCTTCCACTAATCCCCCAAAATATATCCAAATATAATTTTACATTCATCCATAAATTGCTTGAAAGATAAGTTATTGCATAGTGACTCATGGCCAAACCAGTTATCTTCCCAAAATAAGACCTGTCTACCAGCAACAAGTTTCCATCGGGTTCCCTTGGCAACAACATCCTTGGATTTTATTACATTATTCCACAAGGTAGATCCATGTGGAAGGTTTTGGGACTCAAGAAAATCCTTAAAAGATATAACACTATGTAATTATTTATTGTGCCAAATAGAATTCCATTCACTTTTATCAGAAAAGGTTCTCTAAACTTTCTTAGACAAGAGAGCCTAGTTAAAGGTTCTAAAACTACTTAACCCTAAGCCACTCCTTTTCTTCAGTTTGCAAACAACTTCCCAAGAGATTAACAAAATCCTCTTTTTCTCCTCAAATTTTGACCACAAAAATCATTTATGGATCTTCTCAATGATGTCAGCAAACTTCATTCGGGGATTTTAAACAAGCTTAGAGCATAGACTAGAATATTTTCAAGAGAAGATTTTAGAAGATGAAATTTTCCCATCCCTGCTAAGAAGCAAACCTTTCCACCCGACTAGTTTCATGTTGAACCTATCAACTAAGGAGAGATAAATGAAATCAAGGGGTTTAGCACACAGAGGGAGGCCCAAATAAATTTGAAGGGAAAGTTCCCACAACATAACCTAGAATGTTTGGAGTTTTCCTCTGTCTAGCTTTTGGAGTATTAAAGAAGAAGAGAGAATTCTCTTTCCTATTCTATTTCTTCCCTGAAGCTTCTTCATATAGAACAAATACCTTCTTGAGAGTTCTTTCTTCCCCAATAGTTGAGCTTCCTATCATAATAGTGTCATCAACAAATTATTGATGGGATCACACCAAATTAGAAAAATAAGGTTTCAAGCCCCTTAAATTCTCTTCACAAACCATCTTATGCATGAATCTACCCAGGCTTTTAGCCATGATTGTGAAGAGGGTAGGTGAAATGGGATCACCCTATCTGAGTCCCCTAGAAACCTTAAAAAATGAGAAGGATAACCATTCACAATAAAATTTGTACTGGTCATGGAGATGAGATTCAAGATAAGTTTAATAAGTCTTTCCTTAAAACCAAAATCCCTCAAAAATTTTAATAAGAATCCCTAGTCCACCCTATCATAAGCTTTAGAAAGGTCCAATTTTAACAATAAACCTTGACTTTTGGAGACCTCCAAAGAATGAATGTTCTCATGCATAGTGACTATAGAGTCAATGATTTGCCTTCTTGGAAAAAAAACATTATGCTTAGGAGAAATTAATAATAGAAGAATAATAAGCAACCTTAAAGTCAAGACTTTTGAAACTATTTTGTAAACAAATTTGCAAAGACTAATAGGATGGAAGACATAAAATGCATTAGCTCTTGGGAATTTAGGGATGAGAACAATGAAAATAGAATTAAGTTCCTTTAGGATATTTCTTGACCTAAATAATTCCTTCACCGCATTCCCAACATCCCCAACCACAATATCCTAGAAAGTGTGAAAAAAGAACATAGGAAAACCATCCGAGCTAGGAGCTTTGTTACCCTTGAAGGAGAAAATAATTTTCCTTACCTCTTCCAAAGAAGGAATAACAATGAGAATTTTGTTCTTATCTTCACTCAAAATGTTAGAAATTACCTCAATAAGGTTTTTTGGGGAAAACATGTCCAACCTCACATCAGTAGTTAAGAGGTCACCAAAAAACTGCACAACTTCTCTTCTTACATCATCATCCTTATCAGTTTTGACACCATTATTAAAAACATGAGATATTCTATTCGAGGCCCTATGTTTAAGAGTGTTCAATAAAAGAATATGGTATTCTTATCCCCAGATGAGATCCATAAGGATATAGATCTCTGTTTCAATAATTCTTCTTCTTTGGAGATGATGTCATGATACTTGGTAAGGATTTCATTTTCTCTCAGAAGGTAATCAACTATGTATCCTTATTTATGAATCTTGTCCTGGATATCTTTTAACTCTGATTGGATTGAGGATTTAATAGAGAATATATTACCAAAGGTTTATTTATTTCATTTTTTAATGTTCCCCTTAACATCCCTTAATTTCTTAGTAGACTTGAACATTGTCGTACCGGTAATGCTAATATTCCACCATTCTTTAATACAACCATGAATCCAAGGGTGAGAGAGCCATATTCTTTCAAATATAAAGGGAAAGATTCTTTTACTAGAGATGGAATCTTCCACAAAAATAATTGGATAATGATCTGACCCAATCCTTGATAAAACAGTCAAGGAACAAAAATAAATGACAAGCCATTCATTAAAAATTAAGGCTCGGTCCAATCTCACCTAAATAAGATCACTTATGGTTCTCTTGTTAGTCCACATGAAGGTATCTCATTTTAAATCAATTTCATACAATCCTTGATCATTTATAAATTCCATCAAATCTATTTAGTTGTCCAACTAAATTTGAGATCCACCAAACTTCTCCATATATTTTAATAGAGTATTGAAGTCCCCCACAATAATCCAATTCTCATTAGGTAATTTCAATCTAAATGAAGCAAGGATAATCCAAAATATTCTTTTCAAAACTTTATTATTAGGAGCATAAATGTTGGAAAGAATCCACAAAAAATCATCTCTTATATGCCTAAATCTAGTAGCCACATGGTTTGCATCTTCCCAAACAAGAGTTCCTTGAATATGGTTAAGGTTCTGAAAGGTAAAAATGCCTCCAGAAGCACCATTAGAACTATTGCCTTGCACACCACAACTTTTAAATAGCTTCATACTTTCCACTCTTTTCTTGATATTCTTAGTTTCTTTCACTAACAAAATAATTAGTTTGTGATCCCTAACAAAATTATGCAAAACATCTTGTTTATGAGAGTTGTTTAGCCCTCTCACATTCCATGACATGAATTTGATTTCTTACCTGGGGTATTGGTCAAGAAACAATTTGGGATGGTTCTCTTGATCTCATCAAAAAAATTATGAAGATATTCCTTCTCCCTATGCCATTTAGTTTATTTTATTCCCAATCTTTTTGTAACACCACAATCATCTTTAGACATGTTCCTAGTGGAGACACCCAAAGAGGTATTAAATTTCTTCCCTTTTTTTCTTTTCCACCCTAGAGAAAGAGCCCTCCTCCTCCATGTTTATTTCTACATGTCTCAAATTTTATTTTAAGAATCAAATTCCTTCTCCACCGAGACCTTTTAGGAAGCCTTAAGCTCTGGATGCCTAGAATAGTCAATACTATGATCAAGGACAACAAAAATATTTGGGTGCACATTTTTGCACTGAATAAAATCTGTTGTATCTTGGAATGTGTATTTAAGCACATCAGGAGTACACTCACAATCACCATGGGAACTATGATGTAAATCAACATAAACATTATTACCACCACCCTTCCCATGATGCTTGCTTTCTTTATTCTTACCCCCTCCATGAGAGCACTCATATTTGGCTTTAGAGGGTGCCTTACTAACATCACCCTTCTCACTATTTTATTCAACAATAAAACCTTTCTTAGGTTCCAGAATACCATTATCCCCCTCAACCAGGATTCCCTCAAATTTTTTAGCTTCCCATACTTTCACCATTTTTGCAGTCTTTTTGGTAGTAGATTTGTTGTCTTTAAAAGAGCATTTCTTAGCCAAATGCCCATATGTTTTATATATAAAGAAAACAAAGGAAAAGTTTTTAAACTCTATAACGTGGACCCATTTTCCAAGATTTGAAAAAATTTCAATAAAAGAAAGCAAATCAATGGATTGGACAATGCCCACACAAATCCTAGCAAAAACAATCATCTTGGACTAGAAGTTGTCATTGCATCTATTGATAAGAAATTGTCAAAATAACTTGCAATACCCCAAAAAATAACCTCATTTTAGTATTCTAGAGGTAACCCTGGAAGCTGCACCCAAATTGGGACAACTTAAAAAATGGTATCAGAAAAATCCAATTTAGGGGACCATTTCACAAGTGCCAAGGAATATTTTTTGATAACCCATGGTCCCCCACATAAAATTAACAAAATTTCCTCTTTATAGGAGAAAGAAAAAGTGAAGAAGCATTTCAACATAGCTGAAACCTCAACCTGGGCTTTAAGCTTCTACTTCTTCCTTTCAAAATCCCTAACAATTTTAATGTTGGGTCTAGGACCCATGAACTTTCCCACTAAAGATAAAGAGATAAGATAAATATTATGATCTATAACTAGATCCAGAATAGAGATAGCATATTTACCACTACTAGGATACAAAATGTTGTTAAAAGGGGGAAGAGCCTATTTTCCAGTGGGTTTGATCCCCAAAAGAGATGTCCAAGGTTTCTTATTTTCTCCTATATCCTTATCCTTTGAAATAGGAATCAAATTCATCCTAGATTTATAATAATCAGATCCTCCAGATATGTTTTCCTTGGAGATCAAATCTTAATTATCATGAGATTTAGAAAGGCTTGTTGGGCCCTCTGGCTTCCCAGCCCCAAACACAATCCAATTCTAATATTGAATATTGTTAGGATAAACTATCATATACCTAGGAGCCATTCTACAAACATCCTTGAGGAGAGAGATGTTATCAACACTATATTGTATTGTGATAATGAAGTAATGTATTGAGGTAGCGAGGTGATTACAAAGGTACAAAGGCTCTCCTTATATAGGCAAGAGCATATAGGAAACATGGAGAAGGTTGAGACAAGTGTCTCAACTTGGAGGAAGGAGAGTTCTGACAGAACTCAAAAATATCCTCTAAGATAAGGTGGAGTCCAAGTTGGACTCAATGATATCCATCTAATCAATTAATGAATGTACCTAAGTAAACTTAAGTAAAGAGTAAATAGTGAACTTTTTACTCTGACACCCCCCTTAAGTGCAACTTAAGGAGTACAACAACGTATAAGAAAAGATTCATGGGTCTCAGAAACATGGCCATGTTAGGTACCCATATAGAACTACAATGCAATCTCTCGTAACTAGAGAAAAGGGAGAAAACCCAGTGGGAGAAAACTCATCTCCAAAAGAGAGAACATGAAGGTTTGAGAAGCCTTCAAAAAGATTTCCTGAAATCACAAACATGAACATCACTGAGGTATGAATAATTTGTAGAAAAATTTCAATGACTGATATGATGCTAAATTTGATGATCAGGAAGACAACAATATGTATGAGTGCTCCAAATGACACTTCTCAAACATTGATCAGATGACGATAATAGAAATAGCATCTATCAATCGAAGATACAGACGACACAAGAATGTGCATGAGTGACCTTCACTACACACCAATGATGTTGTTTGAGTGATACCATTTTCACTTCTCAACCATGTTGAAAATGCAGGTGCAATAGTCTTAAAAGGAATCCAAGAGTGTTTCAGCATACTTCAAGGGAAATTGAGGAGCTTCCAAAAAATTGGAATGCAAGAGTGTCTCTGTGCACTTCAAGTGAAACCAAGGAAGCATTAGCACGGAAAATATGATACCCCCCCATAATGATGACTTGGGTGAGGCATAAGAGATCCATTGAAACACTGTGTCACTATGTTATGTATAAGGGAGAAAATATGTATCTGCAATTGAGAAAAGGGTGTGTGTGGTCAAACTACACACTCGCATGAGGCAAGAATATCAGTGTTTTTTTGTTGTCATGGATGAAACATCACTTTGAAAAAGTTATGATTGGAGAAAACAGTCTCTACACAACCCCCCATGACACTTTATAATTTAGTGCGAGTACAATAATATGACACATCATGTGTGCAAAATTCCCCAAAAGAGATGACACGAGATCTAGTGCGTCTACAAGTAGTTCTTAGAAAGGATGTTCAATTGATAAATAGGACAAAAACTAAAAAAAAAACTTGAAAAAAGTGCACCCATGAGTATTTCATGGAATAACCTTTGCGACAATGCTTCATTTTCCACAACTAGACTTCGGATATCCAAGTTAGGGTCATGTGAAGAAAAATGCCCATTAGGGACAAAAGGTGGAAAAATGGCCCACCCCTCTTATGTACCCAGGGGAAAGGGTTTGGTCCATCATGGGACCATCAGCTTAGCATGTCAGAAAAGAATGCCCCTCTCAGAGGGAGAGGGCCCAAGAAGAGCTGAATAGGTAAATGGGTCTGATGGTGGCTTTGTGCGCCATCCCCATAACCACCAAAAACCATTGAAGGAAAAAGAAAAAAATTGCCACAATGATGCAAATCCACGCAGAAGTGGACACAAAGAGGGCCATTGCAGATGAAGAAAAAAATATCTTACCCACTGCAAAAATGGAATAAATTCGAAGGCCTTAGCATTCATGCCATGAGCCTACCTTCAAAGCTCCTCAAAATATGCTTACAGCTCGAGAAAAGGTAATGGGAGCTACCTTGGATAAAGCACCAAAAATATCAAGTAAGAGTGATGTGACAACCAAAGTATTAAAGGCACTGACAAAAGAGATACCGACCAGCAAGGAATGCACGTGAAATCTAGAAATTGAGGAGAAGGTCACTGCCACAAAGCAAGTGTGGGCCAAGGAAATGCGCTAGAGCTTCACCGTGCCTATTTTCCATAGATCAAGAGGGGATGCAGCTTAGCATGCTGCATTTTTTCACCAAGAGGGCCGATCCAATGCAATAATGATCGACCAAATTGTGGATGACAATCAGGATGATAGACTCAAATGTCATTGAACTTCTTTGTCTGTATGGAAGAAAAGAAAGCCAGCAAATGTAGTTGAGAGATGGAATCACCAATAAATGCGTTGAACAATTGAATATCGATCCAATAATGGAGACAAAAAATTAAGTCATCAATTGAATGGCCCAACCAAAAAGTGAAGCCCAAATACAATAAAGCAGGCCACTCATATGCTGTCCACAAGGTGTTATTTCCTACCAAATCATGAGCTGGTATAGCAGAAGTGGGGGAGTTGATGTAGCTTTGAAGAGGAATTTTCTATTAAGACCACCTTCCACACACAAAGTTCATGCTCCATTGTAATATATATTCATGGAGAGATGTCCACAAACTGTTGAGGCATCAAGAGTCAGTGCTTGGAGTGCCCTGGCAGCCAGCCAAAGAACATTGAAAAACTACCTAATATTGAGTAGGAGGAATCTTTAGTGCTGAGAGCTTGATGATGCAATGAAACTAAGTTCCCACATGGCACTCGGGCCTTACACATAATATGCTCAAATACTAGAGTTAGATGGATGGGCCAAGGAATAACATAACCATAAAGAAGGTATGGCCCTGTCTAGAGTGCAAAAGTCACTAGACAAATCTTCAAAGAAGTAGAGATAAGATCTGTAGCCAATAGACTCCAAATGGGCCCGAAAAGGAGCTATGAAATAATGCGCTCACCAAGAAAGTCGCTAATCATGGGTAGATTACTATTTAATAATCCAATGAATGACTCCACGGGCCCAAGAAGATGAACTGACCCACATCAATTGTGTAATCCATCACACAAGGCTATAAAGCCACTATCTGGACACATGAAAAAATGACCTCCATATGGGCTATTTGAAGTCTCCACTCAAAAAATCAGTACGTAAACCAATCAACCAATCTCCATAATGAATGCCAGCAAGCAAGATATGGAAGAAACGTCTACCACACAAACAAAACAATTGCCACCGACCATCCACAAGTAACCACCAAGCCACTAAGTAACCTCTGGCAATAAGACACTTCTCAAAGAAGTTAGCATCGACAAAGATCAAAGTACCTATACAACAAATCAATATAACTCACTCAGAAAATTTTTGTCATTGACCAACGCATGTGACTCCAAATGGGCCCAAAACAGATCCAAGCAATATTGCGTCGAACAGAGAAATCCCAATCACCAGCCATAAAGAAAACGTGGGCCGTCTAAACAAGCACCACCCTCAATAAGAAAAATAACCAAACCAAAGTCCCATGTGGGGCTCAGGCCCACAGAGCATCTTCACATGCCAAATTACATCAAAAAGGATGACTTTTAAAATGCTTTGAGCACTAGACTTGAATAAAGTCAGTCCATAAGAAATACCAAAAGCACCATTGAAGAATTTGTAGATGCAGATGGTTGTCATAGAATATACCATCATCGGAGATCAAGAGAAGTATGGTACTATTGGTTTGCTAGAACAAATCAGGGAGAGTGGATGGTTGTGGCCGACACTATCACAAGGAAAGTGTGCCCAAAGCATTGAAAGGAGACGGGCATTGAGCTATTCCAATAGCTATGTTGACAGTGATACCTCCAATGATCAATGCTTCCTCTGGCTTCAAAAAAACTACCAGCTCAATCAAAGGTGTGTGGCTCACCAAAGATAAGACCACCCACCAAAAGTAGCTGAGAGAGATAATGGAATTTGTAATATCAAACCAAAGACCTGCAAACAAGCTCTCTAGTGGTGATGTTTCTTCCAAGGGAAAGAGAGTTTTTCCCTTAAATCAGGAACAATTTGCACGTAGCCTGATTCTACACATGACCAAGAGGAGTGACACAAACACCATGCGTAGACCATTTACAAATAAATGCATAGAATCTTGAACCTCCTTGTGCATATGTCTGGGGTTCAACAAATATGGAGATGGATGCATCAATACAAAAGAGCTTAGAACTACATATATTAATGTTTACGAATTCACAAAGATCTAAGCCTAAAGATCAATTGCAAGAGTTATCTTATAGATCTATAAGTCAATCCAAATAATGTAGATCTTGGAATGCGATGAGGCATATTAATGCCATATTTTAGAAGCCCTGGGATAGCTTTTTCTAGGACCTTTTCCCTACTTTCATCATAATTTTTCAAATAATTTTTACTCATATTTGCTATTATGTGGCATGCTGCCACTAGACCTATGTTATGGTTAAGACACTTAAATATGCTAGGCTTGGATGAAAATACTATATTATTTACTTTGTAATTATGATTATGTCTCTTTGAATGAATTAGTTGTTTGAACATTAATGATGTATGCATATTTTGGTGTCAATTATAATAAATGTCTCTATCCTAACATCTGAAGTGTAGCACATCAATATAGAAACCATCGCCTTGACCAGGTAAAATGCACCCATGCACTAGACACTCTACCCGGTCTTGCAGTAGGTGCACACAGAGAAACCTCAAGTGCAACACCAACAAGTGTATCCAGGGTGATCAAGGTGGCAATAGTCAAGCAAAGACCAAGGCAACATAATGAATTCTCTGAAGAAATCTAGGAGAGAGTGGGAAGTTAGATTTGTTGTCAAAAGCACTTCTTTCCTCTTTCTTAGACCTATTATATCTCTGTTTTTATAGTTTCCTTTTATGTTTAATAGGATTGTAATAAAATCTCCACCTATCTCTATGACGTGATTAGATAGAAGTTAGATGTTTTTCCTTCTTTAAATAAATCCTTGCTTCTATGTGAGAAGGGAGGGTGTTATCAGTTGTATTTTACATTTTGTTGCTTTACAGTTGTTATGAATATTGTAATTCGCTTTTTCAATCAATAGAAAATGAAGTGTTTATCTTTAGTTCAGTATAATTGAGTTTGGATACTCACTCAAGGGGGCCAACTTGGTGAGGAATCCATGTTATCTAGTTAGGATCATTTTCATGTAGTTTAAGTTTCCTACATCTTGGTGTCGTAATTCTGGTGTTAACACAGTGCTTGCAGCCAAAGCCGCAAGATAGTCCAGTACTTCCTGCAACCAAAGAGGCAGAAGTGTTGAAGCATTATAATTGTGTTTTCAAGTCTTTGTGTTTCCAAGTTGTAGTATTCCTTCAGCACTTTCACTTCTGCATTTCCTTTCCAGTATTCTTTACAGCTATAGAATAGTTTCCTTTCAAAGAAATTTGTTTCTTGTAGCTATAGAATAGTTTCCTTTCAAGGTAATTTGTTTCCTACAGCCATAGCGTGATCTGAGTAAGAATCCTTGGTGCATATACTTTGCTGGCCCATTTCAAGTAATATGTCCCTGGGTTGATAAATTAAATGAGTGTCTATAAAGGAGGATACTTGCTCAGTCAGATGTCCAATCCCTGGGTCATGGCAACTACCTAAGTTTTTGGTACCTTAAATAGAACCGATCATTTCTGGTACCATTGTCGATGACAATGTTGAGCCAAGTTCTTTTACTCAGCCATTTATAGAATTCAATTCAAGCATGTACATCCTTTTTAAATAGAGTTTTCTATCAAAAATTATTTCACTCCACCACCGTAATCTTTCATTTATCTGTATGCATAGAATAAGAAGAGATGCTCGAGGAAGGTAATTACCAAACTACCCCAACAACTGTTTAGGGGATATCTTTGTACCAAAAGAATACGAAGAGGAGGGTCAGTTCATGGATGCAATTGTGAACCTTCCTATATCAACATCATCATCATCATATTTCGAAGGTGATCCATTGAACCTTCACCTTCTAGACGGTCAACTTGAGTTTAATCCATTTTTTAGAAGCATTGGCCAATCTCATAATCCAATACCTAGACAATCAAGAAGAAAATCCATTTCCTCTAGTCATTTACCAACCACAATGACTCCCTCAATGTCTACCCAGGATGGAAAACCCCCCTTCCTTTCCATTTCCCATTACTACTAGCATGATAATCACAACCTTAAGATTATTCCCTCTTCAACACTTCCCAAATTTTATGGCCTAGTGACCGAAGATCCAGATACTTGTCTCTTTGAGTTTGACATCCTTTGACATAGTTACCAATACACCACGGATGCTCATAGGCTCAAATTGTTTCCTGAAACTCTCAAGGAGTCTGCATTAAGATGGTTTATGGGCTTAGGTCAGGACGTTGTCCATGATTCGGAAGAAATGAAGGTAGAATTCTTGACAAAGTATAAAGAGTGATGAAGGGGAAATTATATGAGAGGGGATGACATATTCAAGATGACACAGAAGGATGATGAAAGTATAGAGGATTATGTGTCAAGATTCTTGTTTAGCTTGTTGAAAAATACTCATAGCCGTCTCAATGAGGAGTCCCAAAAACTTCTCTTTTTACAAGGTATAAATGAAGGATGCACTCAAGCCTTGGATCTTATGGCCAGGGAGATATCACCCAATCTACATGGGGTGATATCAAGAAGATTTTCCTGAAGTACTCAAGCACTGCAGCTAAGAAGGGCAGAGGATATAGGTCCACAATAGGCAAAACTAATGGCACTAGGGCCCCTCGAACATAAATTACATATTTTTTGTGTGATTTCAAGCAGGACATTATCAGTAACATGGCCACCCAGTTGGACACAATGTAGGCAAAAAAGAAGCATGAGGAGGCTGAAGCTATTCTGGCCAAATTCTGTCCACATTGTAGATAGAAGAAGAGAGATTGTCATTGCAAGTTGGTTTCCAACATAGAGACTGCACAAATACCCACTTATTACAAGCCGATTGAAGGAGATGATGAGAAAGTATTCTTTGTTTCACAATGAAGACCATGGGCTCAAAGACAAGGTATGCTTCAGGACCCTTTTACTTTTAATGGTCCATTTTATAGTACTCAACAAAAACCACGTATAAATACTCAATACCCTCCAAGGAATAATCTACAACCTTAGTGGAAACCTTAATCAAGTCCCCAAGGGAATTGGAAACCTCCACAAGGGAATTGGCAACAAAATCGTCAGTGGCGGGGAGGTCAGCAATGGCCAAACCAGCAGCAGGGACTTGTGCAGCCACCACAATAGGCCCAACAAAAGCACTTCTACCACCTCCTGCAGCCACTACATCACACACTAAGCCTACTCAAATCCCTGCCCAACCTCACCCAAATCCTAATAACAGGTCGCGGGCACCTCAGTAAAATATCTATTCAGTTAATCCAAACCAATACCCTGCCTATGCAATCAATGACATTCATTTAGGGTCAGACACTACTCTGCCAACCCCTCCAATTATAATTGAAGTAACTCCAGAAGAACCCCTACCTCAAACCACCCTAGAGTCAACTCTAGTAGGCCTGATGGTATTACTAGAAAGATTCCAGCTAGCTCCACCTCCTTTTCCTCAAAGGTTGCAGAATGATCACTCTAAACATAGGGATGATGCAACCTTTGACATCCTAGACCAACTCAAGAACATTAATGTTCAGAATATTCATTTTTAGGCAATAAAGGATGTCCCCACATATGGAAATGCTATCAAATAGGCTTGCTTTAAAAATCTTGGTTGTAAGCAAAAGGACCCCTAGATAGTCAATGTCCTAGGGAAACTTGCTGATATCATGTTCCACAAAATAGTGGTCCCTAAGTATTCTGACCAAGGTATCCTGGTTGTCGAAGCTACCATCAATGGTACAACCATAAAAAATGCTTTGATAGACTCAGGAGTTGCCATAAATGTCATGACTAAGGACATCATATAGCAAGTCAGAATCACTAACCTCCGGGAAACACCCACTGTCGTGCATCTTGCAGAGAGTTCTACAGTCTAACCCAATGGGGTAGTGGAGGATATAGTTGTTGACCTTGAAGCCAGGTCTTACCCTGTAGAATTTATAATCCTCTCGCCTAAAGCAACATTAGGTGGATATACCATAATTCTTGGTTGACCTTGGCTAGCCACTATTGATGCCTTTCTAGGATGTCTCTCAGGCGGTATGACCATTTCTAATGGTCATCATACTAAGACATTAGCCTTATACCCGCCAGCACAACCACAAATCAATTTAGCCTCACCATTTTGCCTTGACATTCGGGAGAAGGCTGAGGTAGTCAACTTAGTAGCCCAAATCGTGATGTTAAAAAGGGATCCTTTCCTGTAGCTATAGGAGGAGGACACTGTAATCACCAACATTCTGCAAAACTAGTATGGTTAAGATTCAAATTCCATTAACTGTCTCAACCCCCATAATTGTTCCCTGCAAGCTTTGTACCTTGATTATGCTTTAACTCCATCTCTTGCAACTGAGAAACTCTACCACCAATTTATACCCCATGAGGCCCAAGCACTTCCATTAATGAATTTTTCTATAGAATAACACAAAAAATAGTTGAAATTTTCCCCTGACCGTTGCTTGTATATTAATATTGAACTTACCAACCAGCAATAGACATCTTTGGCCAAACTGTTAAAAGACCATACCACAGCTTTTGTCTGGGACTATTCAGATATGAAGGACTTGGACCCTAAACTGTGTACTCATAGGATTTTCCTGAAAGAAGACAAACCTCTTATCAAACAATTCTAGAGGCGTATAAACCCTGCATTAAGAGAGGTAGTCAAAATAGAGTTGCAAAAACTTCTTAATGTCAGTTTCATCTACCCCGTTTCTGACAGCCAGTGGGTCTCACCTTTAGTCATTGTTCTGAAAAAAGGAGGAAAGTGGTGAGTATGTGTCATCTATAGGGAACTTAACAATGCTACCAAGAAGGATCATTTTCCTCTGCCATTTATTGACCAAGTCCTTGATTTCTTAGCAGGAAAGTGTTATTTTTCTTTCCTGGATGGATATAGTGGCTACAGCCAGATCAGGATCCTTCCTAAAGACCAGGAGAAAACCACATTCACTTTCCCTTGGGGAACATTTTCCTACTCTGTACTTCCTTTTGGCCTCTATAATGCTCCAACTACATTCCAGCGAGCGGTCATCACCAATTTTGCTAATATCTCCCATGATTGCACGGAAATATACATGGATGACTTCACAACTTATAAAAAAATCTATGAGGAGGCATTGGTCAATTTGGGAAAAGTTCTTACCAGGTGTGAGGAGAATAATCTATCCCTCAATCATGAGAAATGCTTCATGATGATGCAGGAAGGTGTTGTGTTAGGTCAATACATCTCTGCTAAAGGCATAGAGGTGGATCCAGCTAAAATTCAAGTCATCATGAACCTGCCTTCTCCAACCAAATAGAAGGATGTCCATAGGGGAATGCTGGTTATTACAAGTGGTTTATTAAGGGTTTCAAAAAACTAGTAGGGCCCATGTATTCCCTGTTCACTAAGGATTCAAACTTTTTATGGATAGGATCTTGTGAAGAATCCTTCCTATAGCTAAAGACTGTTCTTACTCAAGCACCAGTTCTCTGAGGGCCTAATTGGGCATTTTCATTCCATATATAAACAGATGCATCTGACCACGTTGTAGGCACTGTCCTAGGAAACAAATAAGGGCCTGTAGAGCATGCCATCTACTTCATAAGCAAGAATTTGCAGGGCATAGAGATGAACTACATAGTCACCAAAAAGGAACGTCTGGTTGTGATATATTCGCTAAACAAGTTTCACCACTACATAACCAATTACCTAATATTTGTGCATACTGATCATGCAGCCATAATTTATTTGGTAAACAAGCCTACTATCACAGGGAGGCTTTCCAGATGGCTCCTATTTCTACAAGAGTTCAACATCACGATAGTGAATACACCAATCAAAATAAATATAGTTGCTAATTTCCTCTCAAGATTATAGAACGTCAATGACCCACATGTCATCGATGAAAAATTTCCAAATAACCACCTATTTTCCATTTATACTCATACCCCTTGGTATGCCGACATCACCAATTATCTGGTTTCTCAAAAGGTACCACCACATTTTTCTTCCAAGGAAAAGAGGTTGTTAATTGAGAAAACTTTTAATTTTTCTTAGCTTACCGATTGTCTCTTCTACATTGGACCCAATCAGATTATGAGAAGGTGTATTTGCAAGGATGAGACATATGATATCCTCCATGCCTTCCATTATGAACCTTGTGGTGTCCATTTTGCAGCCAAATGAACAACCATGAAGATACTCACTACTGGATATTACTGGCCAACTCTCCATAAGGATGCAGCCAATTACACCCACAAGTGTGATCAATGTCAGCAAATGGGAAGGCCAACCAAGTAAGATGAAATTCCTTTGTTACCTTAGGTAATATTCACTCCATTTGATAAATGGAGGTTATATTTTGTGGGACCAATTAATCACCCATCAAATGACAACTCTTGCATTTTGGTTTGCACAGACTATATAACCAAATGGGGAGAAGTGCGGGCTATGAAGCATGCTTGGGATAACAGGTTTTCTTAGTTTTTATATGAGGAGATATTTTCTAGGTATGGTGTTCCATAGGAGCTGGTCATAGATAAGGGAGCTAAGTTCACTTCTAATATGATCACTGCACTTATAAAGGAGTACAACATTCACAACCAGAAGTCTAGTCCATATCATCCCTAGGCAAATGGTCAGGTAGAGATAAAAAAACAAAGAGATTGAGGCCATCCTGACTAAGATATTTTAGTTACACAAGACAGACTGGAGTAGTAGATTATAGGAAGCTATGTGGGCTTATCACACAACATGGAAAACACCTACAGGTTTCACCCCCTTTGAGTTGGTGTATGGAAAGAGTGTTGTAATGCCTATTTAATTTGAGTATAAAACCTTATGAACAACATTACAACTCAAATTGGATCCTCCTACAGCCTAGCAAGAAAGACTCCTACAACTTAATCATCTGGATGAAATCATAAAGATAGCTTTACAAAACACAGAGTTGGTTCAACTACAATGCAAGAAATGACATGACTCACATATACAGAATAAATGGTTTGTTGCTGGTGACTAGGAACTTCTATATGATTCCTGGTTTCAAGAATATAAAGGTAAGCTTACAACTCATTGGCTTGGTCCCTATGAGGTTGAATTTTTTTTTGCTAATGGTGCAGTCCAATTGTTTATAATTGACCCTGTGTGCTTCAAGTTATTGGTCAATGGTCACAGACTCCGTCTGTAACATAAGCCAGCCACTAAGGCCACGTTCCTATGGCAATTTGATCTTCCTCCTACTATGGTCGAACCTCCTACAACCAATGGACCTCCTCTAGCTGAATAATTTCTTGCAGCCAATGGACCTCCTCTAGCTGAAGACTTTCTTGTAGCCAATTAGAGTGGATTTTCACTCTGGTTGTCTCTTTGACTCTATTCAACAACAGTCATATTAAATTTTTTGTTTCCCACAAAAAAAATATTTTTCCATGATAAAGCCACCATCACATCATATCCCATCAACTTTTTATGCCATCTTCACTCACGCGTCCCATCATCATTACGTAACTCATTACTTTTTTCTCAACACACGTCATCCGATCTTTCCGGATTTAGGCATTTACAAGTGATTATTCTCAAATACACATTCATTTATTGTTTGAAACATTTTTCATTATTATACGTTACATTGTAATTAATTAGTAATTCATACAAGTACTACTGTACTTTATAACCAAGCATGTGTGGACACCTGTCACCCTTTTCATAGGGGGCAGTCCATTAAGTTGTGTTTTTCCATAATGACCCTTGCTTAAGCTATGTTGTGTATTCCTTTCAATTTAATTGATGTAACAACCTAGAAGCACACAAAATTCTCTGCTAAGCTATTTTATTTTAAAAAACCCAACTCACATTTCCATCTCTAGTTTTTCAAATTCTCCTCTGCCATAGTACCCAGAAAACCAAACCGAGAGCTAACCAGCTTTATCTTGCCTAAATATTAGGTAGAATACAGGGTAAGGAACATTAAGGATACAAAGGGAAGAATTGTGAAAAGTAGTTGAAAGTTTCAATCATTTGGACTTTTCTTTGGGCTAAATAATTTTTTAGTAAAAATGGGTGGGCAACCGATATGCCATGAGCCAGGGGATCACTCATACCTATTGCAAGAATAGGAAAGCATCCAAATATTTAACCGCACGGGATGGATTATGTATTTCATCAGGCTATGTGGTTACGATGAGGTTGTAACCTTGGAATTCTTGCACATTTATAGCAATGGGGTTGCCTATGTAAAAGGGTTAAGGGTGGAGGCTTTCGAAGCATGGATTACAAAAGTTTTCCTTGCCTACAAACACTACATTAGAGTCTAGCAAACAGGGGACCAAAAGAACATCTCTTCCAAAATATTTCTCTTGACTGGTTATCCATGTTATAGGGTACATTACTTGTGAAGGATAGTTTTCATACTTGCATGCTACACATTTTATACTATTGATTCATTTGCGGCATGACTGCCTTGTGAATGTGCCCAATTTTCTATATTCTTTGTTAAATTTGAGTTCTGAAGAGGTTAGAAAGGGGAAGTTGAATGTAGATATCGACCAAGGGTTGGTAAAACTCCTGGTGGAAATATCATTACGAGATAACTCTGCTATGACTTGGGATGAGTTTATCACTGTACCCCATGTACACTTACAAGGAGAAGGGCCACAGCCTGTACTTCAAGAAACACAGGGAAATGCCCCTGATAAGGTCACACCTAACAAGGACGAAACTACTATTCCAAAAAAATTGCATGAAATTCCTTCTCCTTCAAGAGCTGAAATAGAGCAAATGGCTTCCAGTAATCCAAACCCTAGCCAAGGGGCAGTGAAACCAAGGGTTCTACAGATTTTCAAACTCCACAAGAAAAATAGAGTGCTCGGAGGAAAGAGAAGGGAAAGGAAAAAATAGCTGAAGATGTAGGGGAAGAAACTCTTGTTTTACCTGAAAACCATATTTCTCCTGCAGCCATTCCTATAAAGAAACAACAGAAATCACAAAAACATCATGCAGCATTGATGGAGACTCCTCCACGATGAAGTGTTTGTTTGAGCACATCGCAAGAAGACAAAATAGAATCACCTACAATGACTTGTTTGTCTCCTAAAAATCCAATTGAGGAGTCTTTGAAGGAACAACCACGAGCAAGGAGCCCATGTGTAGAGTGTTCAGACATGATGAAAATAGATCCTACAGCCAAGGAAATGCACACAGAAGTAGTGAATACAAAAACAATATGCATGGAGACATAACACACTGAAGCAGTAAATATACCTTCTTCTCAGCAAGAATATGATCAAGGCAATGATGCCCTAGTTCCAACCCATGATGATTTAACCATTAATGACCTAGAATTAGTCATAGACACAACAAAGTAGATCACTCCAATAAGAAAGAACTAGGTAACACTCCAAACCATCTCCATTGACTACTTTACGCAAATACAATATGAAAAGTCAGTGGGAATTGGAAAGGGATAAGGTTTTCCTCTTTCTTCTTATTTCCAATCAATTGATTCATTTATGCATTGACCATTTCTTGTGGTTAATAAATTTGGATCTTTCCTTTGTGAATTTGGGGATAAAAGAAGAATCTTACCTTCCCCATCTATCCAATTACATTCAAACATATACATTATCACATCATCATATCTATATCATCCATTTTTATATATTACATTTTCGTGAATGATAGACAACTCTTTATTTTTGGTATTAGATTTACATTTTATGTTAGATCTTGCATGCATATTAGATTAGACTTATTTTATGTTCTTTCATTTACATTTTATTAATTTAGTTTATTTACATTGCATTGGTGTATGAGCTTTACTACCTCTAGTCCTACCTATAATATCCTGGTTAGAAGAAGTCATAGACTTATGGGTTCCTTTTATCCTGAATCTTCATCTCCTTTCCATAGGATCCCAGATGACAATTTGGCCACTCATGATTCCAATCCTTCTATGGAGCATAACTCTTCTCACTCATCTCATGATGAGGATGATGCTTTAACAGTTCCTCCTGAAAAATTTCAAAGACTTTCAACCGAACTTGATAAAATGAGAAATTGGATTATTCAAGAAAACCATAATCAAGATTTTATCCAAGCTATAGAGGCTCTTAATAAATTTATTCATGATATTGATCAAGGTGTTAATCTCTTGTGTAGTATTACTCATCTTGTGCATTTAAATGTTAAACCTTTAGCTCAAGAAGCTCAAGATCTAGGATTCACTCCTCCTGTCACTAGTGTGGAACCTTCTTCCATTCCTTTACCTAGCATTCCTAGTTACACTCCTCCTTTTATGACTACATCTCTTCCACTTCCATCTCTTCCTGTGAGTGTTCCACCAGTATATCTACCCACCTCACAACCTTCTTACAATAGTGTTCCTTTTACCTATTCCAACCCTCTTCCAAATATGGTTCCAAGTGTTCTACTGGTTGTGTCTTCTATTCCCGCCTCTTCCTACACTTTTCCTAGTGTTCCTAATGTTTCTATGCCTCCTATTTCTTCTAATTATTCCACAATCATTAGTTTGGCTCAAACTGTGTCCTCTTTACAATAATAACTTGCGTCCTTAACTCAATCTAAGTTTAGTATTCCTACATGTGACATGGGTAGTCCTTTATCCCTAGACATTATTCATGTTCATCTCCCTCAGCAAGTTGATATGCCTCATCTTGATAATTACAATGGTAGGGGAGATCCTGTCACTCATGTTAAAATATTTCAAATCCTTTGTAGTGACTATTCTCATGACCATATGATTTTAGCCAAGTTGTTTGCTAGAACTTTTCATGATAAGGCCTTGCAATGGTATTGTTCTTTGGGCCTCCTTATTCTATTGATTCTTTTCCAACACTTTCTAATACCTTTATCCAATAGTTCCAAAATAACATTGGTCTGCAAGTGTCCTTAACTGATTTGATGCATTGTAAACAAAATACTAAAGAAAATTTGACTGAATTTATTGTTATATTTAAGCATTTGTATGCTCAGATTTCTTATCCTGTTCCTGATATTGATATTCAACATATATTTATTTCAAATTTTCAAAAGGATATTAGAGATAAGATTCTTCTTACTCAATTTACCTCTTTTCAACAACTTTGTGCAACACTTCATCATTATCAATTACAAGTGAGTCAATTTGAGAGAAACACTCCAATGGATCCTGTTCTAGTTGATAAGAGTGATGTTGCTCCTAATCCGAACAAGTTTCAGAACCTAACAATTATGTCAAGATAAATAAACAAGAAAATGAAGTTGCTGATCAAGTTGTCCTTGCATCCCACAATGTCACTTCTGCATCCATTGCTTTTCATTTGAATTGTACATTTACTCCTCTTTCTAAATATTTACATTCTATTATGATTAAATTTTTGAATGCTAATATGATTACTTTACCTCCTATTCGACCTCTTCTTCCTACTATTATGGCATCCAAATCCGTTCATCCCAAAGTCTTTTGTCAATACCATCGTCAGAATGGCCATGATACTGATAAATGTTATTCTCTAAAACATAAGGTTCAAGACTTAATTGATTCTAGTGCTTTATCTATTGATAATTTTGATGGTAGTGGGAACAAATTTGTTTCTCCTCCTAATCAAAACCTCCAAATCTATACGAATCCTCTGCCTACGCATGATACTAATACCATTGCTCAACCATCTTCCGTGGATAATGTTTATGATTCAAAGATGGATGACCTCAATCATATTGTTAATCATGTGGAGCATGTTGTTTTGCATCAACCTGTATGTCCACCCCAACCTCAATCTCAACCTCCTATTCAATTTCCTCCGTCTCAAACTCAACTTCAAGTTCCACCTAAACCTAAACCTTCAAAACAGCCTAAGAATAAAAGATCTAGGGAAATCTTAACCGCCTTTGATGATTCTGAGACTATTAAGTCTCCTGATGGTCCCCTCTACATTTATGCTAGGATTGCTAAGATACCTATGCATTCTTGTCTTGTTGATCCTACTTCCTTAATCAATGTCATTACTAAAGAAAACCTTTTTTATGAAGAACTTACAACATGATTATTATGATATATCTAATGTGTGGATCCAAACTTGTAATGGTTTTCTCTATGATCCATCATTTGGTTCTATTAATTTGCCTATTAAAATTTTTGGTAAATTTGTTTACACTACCTTCGTTGTTGTCCCTACTTATGATCAATTTCAAGTTAAACTTGGTTTTCCTTGGTTGACTTCCATGCATGTCGTTGCTTCTCCTATCCATAAGTGCATTAAGTTCATTCATGATAAAGAACTGAAAACAATTAATCATAGTTTATATCAAGCTTCTAGGCCTAGGGATTGTGCTACCCTTGACTTCTTTTGGCCTTCATTTCCTGATTCATGTGTTTCTCAACCTGATATCCTTTTTTGCTTATATCAAGCTATAAAGGAAGAAAATTGATTATATGTTTGATTAATTAGGGGTGTTATATTTCCTTAACCTTTACATTTAATTTGTAATTTTGTGTATGTGAATGTTGTGTGATTAAGTATATAAGGGGAAGGAAGATAATATGTTCCTCTTTTAACCCCAAATGCACAAATGAAAGATCCAAACTGATTAACCCTAAAGTAGGATCAATGCACAAATGAATCAACCATTCAGAAATGAGACTAAGGAAGAAGATCTTAAATTCTATTTTATTATTAATTAGATATGATATATGATAGTAATTGAAAAGGATGAGAGGAAGTACTAACCTTAAAGAATTGTAGATCAAAGAATGTTATCTTCTGAAGTCTGTACTCCATTTCTGGAAAATCTAAAGTATGATTCAGAACTGGAATGTAGAGACGAACAAAACCCAGAAATAATTTTATTATCCAACACTGTCTTATGAAAAAGGTCGACCTTGACCCAAAAATCTCACTCCTGACCCAATAATCTTGACCCTGACCTGCACAGGTCCGACATAAAATCTGTTCGTGGATCCCGATAGTTTGCTGAAAAGGGTATCCATATTTGAGTTCAAATCTTCAATCCTAAACCTATACCTACAAGAAAAAGAGATTTGTTTGATGTGGGGGAGGGGTTTGCCTTAGTCAAACCTTGATTTAGGAATTAACCATGAAATCAATAAAGTATAGAATGCTAGCAAGTAGTAGAATTGAATCTAATAAGGAAGCTATGATATTCAAATAGATATGCAATTGTAATTCAAATGTAGAAAGTATGTAAATCTGAAAGCTTGAACTAAATAGAAACCATAAACCTCCATGATTGTATGCTTGGAATTCACCTTGAAGAGAATTAATGAGTGTTGAGGATGCCAAAGGATCTTGAAGCAAGATCACACCACCATGGTGGCTAGATCTACGGTTTGAATGATGAATCTTGAATGTTTGAACCTAATCCATTCAAAGGCTTGAAATCTTGAATCCTTGATCTTCAATGGAGAGCTTGAATGCTTGAGAGGAAGACTTGAACACCTTGAAATCTTGATAACATGTAGAACAATGGATGCTTGAACCTTTTGCTTCTGCACCTCTTATCACTTAGTTTATGGTTGATCATGCTTAGAGAAAATGAGAGAGAAAGGCTTCCTTTTATATGAAATTAGGGCACAATCTTCTAAGGAGGCCGACATAGAAGAATTAATTTCTAATTAAATCCTTTACCCCTAGGAGAGGACCTATGTTAAATATAATTTAGGATTTACCACTTCGAAACCCAAAACAACTGACCCAAAAATGGGAAAAATGAATTTTTGATGACCTCCAGAAGTCAACAAGTTTCTAGATTTGGAAGGGGGACCCAGGTCAAGGTCGATGTCAACCTTGACCTAGGTCAAGGTAAAGTTTGACCCTGACCTAGTGTTATGCCCTGCATCCCTGTCCCTACATTTTGTGTGCAAAATGTTGGGTCCCCCCTTTTTGCTTTTGGCTCTCGCCTTTTCTTTTTCTTTATTTTTTTTGTTTTCTTTCTCCAGGGTTTTCTTCCACGTGGTGTTATTTTGTTTTGTGTTTCTCTCATGTCTTTGGGACCCGGTCCTAGAGTTGGTCGTCCTTTGTCGGGAGCCAGATTTCAGACTCCAGGATTCTTCACCGCGATGTCTTCTTTCTTTAGGGTGGTATCGTCGCATGGAATCCCCGGGATCGGAGTTCGGAGGTCTGTCTGTCCAGAGTTTGCGGAGGGAAAGGTAACTTGCTTTTACCATGGGTATAAATAGGAATTACCTGTCATTTTCACATTTACCACGACTAAACACTTGTGCAATCTTAGCGATTTAAGAGATATTTACAGCGATTTAGCGATAATCTAGTGCTAAGTATTCGAAGATGGTCTGAGCATTTGTGAGTGGTTTGTGGTGGTAAGTAGTGATCAAATGATGGTTTAAGCTATTGCAGAGAATTCACGGTAGTTCCCTTTCCTTTCCTTTCTTCGTGGTCAGGTTGGTGCCTTCCTCCCTTTCTATTTTCTTTCCTGCTTTTTGGTCTGTCTTTTTTTGTGTTGTCTTGTTTCTGTTTTGTCTTGTGTTTCTTTCCGGTTCGCCACCCACTGGTGGGTCGGCTCTGCCAGAGGGTTGTCCACCCTTTGTGCAGGTGTAGCATAGTCTGTAGATGGTGCAGAAAGTTGTAAATATTCTGTGCATTGTCTATTTTTTTGTGAATAGTCACTCTACGTGTCGTGTGTATATATGTAAATTTGATGTATATTGTTGTATATCCATCTGATCTGCATGTATATACCCTTCAACTCTGTTGTATATTGGTGTATATTTTATGTATATTCTACCTGATAGTCTAGCAAGCTCGCTATGCTATGTTTGTTTCTGGTTTTGAGTTGTAAGCTCGCTCTATGTAGAATACCGCCTGGTTGAAACTCGGCTCTCAGCCAGTTTCAACCAAGTGGTTTTCTATCTCCTCCGTAAACCATCCTGACTTACATTTATGTCCCGTCCACGCATTTAAATTTGTCCAAGTGGCCTTTGCTTTTCGTACATTCAGATAGTTGGTCTATGACTGTCACCATAACTCCCATTTATTGCATAACCAAGTGGTGCCCACGTAGGTCTGACAGCCCACTTTTTGTGTACACCTTCCAACGGTTACTTCCCCGGGCTTCAGATCTCTTGCCATTACCCATCCCGTGTCCTTCTTTTACTAAGTGTGATAAAACCCTCAGACCCGAATGACTAGTTAAATTTCTAAGTTTGTAATATGTGCTTTCTGGAGTTTTTAAACTAAGCTAACTTTTCAAGGGAAGCAAGCGCCACGACGGTAAGATCTCCGGACACCAAAGTTTTTTTTATCTATGCGTTCTAACGGTCGCCTTGCCTTGCAGGTTTTTAGAACAACAAACTCTCAAACATGTCTGAAGCATCCACATCCTCACCACCTGAAAGTCTGGAACTTCCTTCTACGACGGTTACCAAGGCAGCTGTTAGGTCCAAAATAGAGAAGACCCTGGAGAAACTGTCCATGAGCCTAAAATACATGAAGGATGGCATTATCATGGGCTCCAAAATTGAGTCCAAAGTCTAGCTTATTACTGACACCAACGTCGGCATATGGCCCAAAATGCAGGCCTTGGTAAAAATAATGTACATCCAACGACAGGCCATGGATCCATTGGCCATCAAAATTGGAAACTCTAGGATTATCAAGGCAGCTTGTTTCCCGTGCTTGGTGCAGTCACCAGAGCTTATTCTTACACTTGCAGCACACTACAACACATCTGCCTGGGCTGTTATGCTTGTAGCCCCGGAGCCAACAAGGTATCCTACTCCCATGGTGTCCCTAGACCCTGATACCTTCCAAAGGGGCTTGGGAATCCCCCAATTTGACAAGCCAGCTGTGGTCACCCGTTCAGATGCCTTAGCCCAATTCATGCAGCTGGAGGAGGCGGCCCATATTTACATGAATAATAATTGGCTCAAGGTCCCAAAGAGGGACCCGAAGAGGATGACATTAGAGATCCCCAGGTCTAAATTCAAAGAAAACATCCAGATAGGGATGATAGCACTATGCTGGTTCTTCGGGCAACAACATGCCTGAGAATTCTCTAGGTGGATGTATTACTTCTTGCTTGGTATAAGCACAGACGGGGAGTTTTTCGACTGGGCTACCATAATCTCAAACCATGTGGACTCCTAGTTCCTTCAATTGACCAAGAAGAAGAAGTTCTATATGACTTCTTATTTTCTCTAGGCCCTGGCACAATAATGACCCCACACTAATGGGTTACTTATAGAGGGCGTACTCGAGATCAGCCCAGGCCAGAAGGCCGCTTGGGACCATTTCCCACAGATTCAATGGGAAGCTAGCTTCCCCAGTTTTTGTCAGGTAAATGATGCCTTCATTTATTACCACCTGCTCACACCCACCCGAGATGCAGGATACCGCCTATCTACAGAGGTGATGAATTTAGTCCAGAGTTACGGACATTACTATATATAGTTTCAACAACATACTTACATAAGGGTGACCGGCTTCTCTGGGAAGCCCTACTTGTTGCCCAAGTATTATGGGGACAAGATAATTCTCCTGGAGTATTGCAGGCAAATGATGGAGCTACATGCCTTCTATGCCCTGAAGAAGGTAACAAATATTCCATTCCCAATCACCTGTGGAAATTATTCATGTAGTTTGGCTGCCGCCAAAGAAGCAGATAATGAGCTTAAGAGCTATAACCTGGCAGAATTTTACTTAGCGCAGAAATATTTTGATCTGCATGGTAAGATTGCATAGACACTTCCCTGGGCATTAGAGCCCCATCAATATCATATGGAAGACTTTTGGGAAGATTGCCAGGATGATGTGGAAGTCCAGGGGTGGCATTATGTCAGGATGACCACAGGAATGATGGAAAGATTAAAGTTCTGGAGATTCCCAAAGGAATTCTCAGACACCAGCTCCAAGATAGATCCCCAGTACAAAGAAAAGGGGATCGAAAAATTGGCCCTCCCACCAGTGAACTGGGATGCCCTGGAAGGGCCCACTATTGAGGAGTTCACTTGCAATATCGCGGAACACAGCCACCTCTATTTCAAGAAGGTGTTCCCCAAGAGTGTCCACCAGGTGGCCCAACCGATACCAAAGTTAACCCCGGGGGCTGGGACTTCTTCACAGGGAGTAGATAAAGGAAAAGGGATAGCCACAACTCTAGCTATGCAGGAAGTTCCCATAAAAGAGCAAATAAGACAATCAGTGGCGGCCTCCCAACAAATGAGAGAGACATTAATCATGTGGTTAGCAACCCTAGTGTCAATGGCTGGATCAATTCATCCTCCCTCCTCTCCTTCACTGGCGGCCTTGATGGTTAAGGTAACGGGGGTGGACCCAGAGGAACAAGAAGCACTAAGGGATGCGGGGCCACCCTTAGTCACAAGAAGAAAGAAGAGGCTTAACAAAAAGCCCAAGGCAAAACTAGAGCTGGGGATGCCCCAGACCCCACAAGTTGAGATCTTTTCCACTGACTCCCCATAACTGGAAAGGGAACAAGATCCTGTTGATGTCCACGCCAACCCTCCCCCGTAGGATGAGTTCGATGATATTTTTGCAACCGACGAGTTCGGGAATCTACAGGGGGACATCGAGCAGACAGAGGCTGAAGTCCCAGCACAGGAAGAGGCTCTGGAACAAGAACCTACGTAAGAGTAGGGAGAGAAGATGGAAGAAGAAAAGGAGGTAGAACAAGAGATTGCCTTTGAGGTTCTGGAGATACACACTATGGGTGTGGACCAACAGAAGTAGAGTGAACAAATGGCATACGCTGAGGGAACCAGACCTATGGGAGTAATCGTAACCTCAGCTGCCACGTTCCAAGTGCCACTCCCCAGAGTGACCTTTAGGTAGGTAATAACTGTGGCCCAAACATTAAATCTTTGCCCGGTACCTCCAACATTGCCAAACATTGTGCCAGTGGAAGAATAAATCCTGGTGATAGAGGCCGAAGAACAGGAAGAGCGACAAGAGGAAGAAACCCCCAGGGTAGCCAATAAGGGTCTAGACGAAGCAAAAGATACAAAGGACAACGTAGAAGAAATAAACATCACCGAGAAAAATGTTGTCGACAAAGCCCAAGATAAAGAGAAGGAGCCGGGTGAGACTCCCACCACTGAGGAGTAGTAGCAGCAAGATATCGGGGAAGAATCTAAAGAACAGACTTTGGAAAATAATCCACCCCTGCCACCTTAGTGGTTGGTCGAAAGCAAGAAAAGAAAGGCTCCATCCACCCTTAGAGCTCATCTCTCCCTGGCCGAGATGATGGCTCAGGTCCAGAATCCACCGAAGGCAAAGAAAGCCCAGACGGTTCATACTCTGTGAACCGGGCCGGGTGGAGAAATAGCTGCGGTTGTAGCAACACCTCCCCTAGACACAGATGAAGCAACCACCAAAGCTGGAGATTATGATATCATGGAGATATCACTGGGAAAAAGAGGAAAATAGGGTGAAGTGAACCTGTTGAAAGAGGAAACTAGAGCCATGGAGGCCCGATATGAAAAGGAGGCCCAAAGGCTCAAAGTAGAAAAGGAGAAGACAACAAACCTTATGGGATTGCTAACTGAGCTAGCCTGACCTATCAGTGCCATTCCTCTGAATTCCTCCACATCTGATGCACCATTACCACAGAGTGACATAGACTCCCTGCGAGCAATGAAGAAGAAGGCCGAAGTGGTCGATGAGTGGGTCGCTCTACAGATAGGAAACACCTGACACTTCCTGGTATCCACCCTCCTGAATTTGTATGTGGCTCGACATGTTCTGCATCAGGAAGAAACTATTATCAACATATGGGAGGGTGATATGGAAAATTATGAAGCATGGAAAGTAGAACTTGAAGAACTCCTTGGTCTTGGGGAGGAAATAGTTTCTGAGTCTGGGATTTTGGGAAAAGAATCATTCGATTTTGTGAGGTCCCAACACTCCAGACTTGACCTCACATTGGAGGTGCTCAAGCAACTGGTAGGGACTCTACATGATAAAATCAACGTGGTCCAATATTCTTCAAATTTGTATAAGGCATTTGTCACAAAGGTCTCCGGAGCTGACCCGTTCAACACTGACACATGCACGCTGGAGGAATACATTTTGGGGAAGTTTGTTAAATTAGTGGAGTCAAGATATCAATCCCTAGAGGGAGTGGATGGAACTCAAATGGCGAGACTAACTTGCATGATCCTTAGTGGTCATGATGCTACAAAAATGACTGATGAATTCAAAGGGAATGTTTCGAAGCTAGGGGAACAGATCGAGGTGGCTAAGTACCGGTGGGCTGGCCTTAAAGAAATTGATGAGGATGGAATATCCCGCCTCCTCTAGACCTTCAATGATAACAAGCAACAATATAGTTTCTCCAGGGGCCAGAGAAAATCCAAACATTTTGTATTCTTTATTCTTTCAGAGCGTAAGTTCCTGGATCCCAGAGTCCCAGATCCTAAATTTTATATTCTTTTGAGTGATCTGTGTCCCGGTCCCCGAGGCTGACTGGTCACTTTCAAAAGCGATTAATAAATATTGTCAGAGGATAGTTGGCTATATCGAGGCACGTCAGATCGACGATTGGTTTTCTGACAGATGGTCTTCTCAAGGCGCTACTTTGGATATACACCTGGCACATTGGAGACAGGGTGCCGCATTTCCCATTTATGAGGCATGTAGCCTCAATCCCTGGGGGATCAGATTTATTCCTCCTCTTTCTCGACTCTCTTCTCAAAGCTGATTCTTCCACTCCATCCTCTTGTCTTATTCTTCTAACATGTCAGACCTTCTCTGTCTCGAGGTCTTTTGTAAGGTGGTGCAGGTAATACTGGCCACCGGATATTATATTTTGTGGAAGAATGTAAAATAGAGTTAGGGTTAGGGTTAGATGAAAATGTGTATAAATAGTAAGTCTGGCCCTTTTCTAAGGGTCGATAAAATTGATGATTTTTGCAGTCCATAGTAATAGAGAAGCGATATTTTCATTTCAGTTACAGAGCTTAATGCTCCTTGGTTTTTAAGTTTTTAGTAGTTAGATGCTTCCTTGGAGCTGCCATTGTACCAGGCACTAGTGCTTGCTGGAAGGACTATTAATGAAGAAGATAGAGTTCTTGCAATGATGTTGTTGGCACTCAATCTTCTAAGTTAATGGTATTTTATGTTTTACGTTCTTCATGTTTTCTGCTCTGGTATTTTAAGTAGCTTAACGACCTCTTTTCCTTTGCTACTGATGAAATATGAACTGATGGTTGTGCATTTCTTTGGTATTTAGTGTAGTATATCAGAGTATTATTGATGTATTGAATGTTTAAACATAACTATAGGTAGATGAAATACTTCTAACCCTGCAGGATATTTTTCGATTTATTTGCTAAGTGTAGAATGCTTGGAGAAACCTCACCTTCCTGAATCCCCAAAGAGAATGAGTTGAAGAAACCAGCTATCCCCCTTGAAAATAGTCACATCTCCCAACCAAGCCCCACACCATCGAGACCCGATACTGAGGTGCTTGGAGGCCCGGGGAATATCATTTCCCTGGACAACCTTTGCAGGCAAAGTTGGCCGGTACCCCTGGTACCCGGTGACAACTTATGACTGTTGGTGCACCCGGTCACCAAAGTCCCATCAATAGAAACTGGCGCTAGAAGGAGGGCATGAACTCATCCCCCTCTCAAGATTTCAATTTTACATCTTTCAAGGGTTTCCCAAGCCATAGTTTTAGGAGTCAAGCCTTCAGTGGGATTGGGTCTTTCTCTCCAATGAAATTTGAGAGAATCCTTAGGTCAGCACCAAACCCTGGAAGGTTTGTCAAACTCAAGCCTCCTGCTTGAAATAAATAGACCCCAAAAACCACACCAGCCACTATTTTCTAGGGTTCTAGCACACTTCAGAATACCCAAACTTCTCAGACAATCCCGGGAACCAATGCTCAGATTATCCAAAATTTGGTTCCCTAAATGGCTGTATATTTTGGTAACACTGGGTCCCCTATGGGAACCTTTTCAGGTGCAATCAAGGACTTACCCTCACACTCGAAAAATATTTTCCCATGATATGAGCACCTAGGCTCACGAATAGAAGAAGAACACTTACAGGCATACAAGGATGCCATGAAATGACACTAGATCTAACATGAAGATGTTGTGACCTGGATGTTTCCCCTATCCTTGGGGTAGGGTGAACTGAACTAGTACCTAAACCTTCCTGCCAACTCCATCAACAGTTGGCAGGATATGGAGGACGCCTTCTTGGTGGCCTTTCGCATACATGTGGACCCAGCTTGGTCACATAGCCAGTTCATCTCCATTAGAAAGGAACCCAATAAATCTCTTGCAGCATTCAACGATCATTTCCAGTGCACCCTGAAGCAGTGCATGGGTCCTTTCATTCTATCCCTAAAAGTAACCATATAGACTTATCTTAACACGATGGACCCCTTTGTTGCCACCCTCCTTTAGAGAACAACCGCCGCGGGCGACCGGGATACTTTGGTGAAGGTTTACAACCTAGCCTTAGAATTGTCCCGTGGCCTCAACAAATACCGGGGCGAGAATGGGCAGAGCACACCCTTTAATATGATCCCCGGTGGAACAACCCACGCCAAGGGATATAACCCCAATCTGGCAATGGGTGCCCCCATGATGGCAATGAATCCCCTGCCACCGCCGGTAGACCAGCAGGCCCGATACGTTTATCCATCACAGACTCAGGCAATACTGAGTCTGGAAGTCTTCCCTTGGAATCAACTGCAGCAGGCACAACAACCTTAGACACAACCACCCAGAGTGCCCTTCTTTAAGTCATTTGCGGCTGGAGGATTGCTGCTCTTGAATCCGGCGAATACTACTGCCTTCCCAGGAAACCAACAGCAACAACCGTCACATTGTGATGCAAACACTTAGTTGACCACTGAGGTTGAATCCCTCCAAAAAATGTTGTCTACCCTGACTGTGGACATGGGTCAGCTGAAGGCAGGGTCCTACGCACCCCATAATTCTAACTCCCAGAGAGGGAATATCTTCTGGGGCCAACGAAACAACAATGTCGAGGGAAGAAATTTCAACAATAGGCCTCGGCCTAATCAATAGCAATGGAACAATAACACAAACACTAGAGGCCCACCTTCGAACCAAAATTCTAATCAAAGTGGTGTTGGACCATCACATTTCACACTGGTCGTAGACTTCCAGCCCATGACCAATTGGTGTAGATTGCACGACATAAGCTCCCACAATGAGGTGAACTGTGCCACGCTGGAAAAGGTCATCATGATCTCCCAACTAGATAGACAACAATAGCATGATGCTACTCCCCCAGAGCCTCCTGTGTAAGAGTCAACCCACAGTGCCTTCACCTGTGAGACCATCTTCTTCGAAACTTCTAGGGAAGATGAAGAAGAATCTGAATTGCAAGGATTCTTTAATGAATCGATCCCACCCTTTGAGGCTAATGCCTTCACCAACCCACAAACTTCATACAATACCCAGAGTCAGGCTGGTAAAGGACCAGCTTGCACAACTACACCTCCCTCCAGAGACACTCCTCCCAAAGATAACACAATTGATCAGCCCGCCCCTCTAAAAGGTTCTAGCTCTAACCAAGCGAAAGACCTAGTCGAGGGAAGTCACCAATTCCCGGGAGGAAGATTTGATATTACAAAGGCTTTTGAATAGACAACCACCTCCATGACCCTGATGGAGGTTTTATTAAACTATCATGAGCAGAAGAAGTCTCTTTTGAAGCTCTTGGAAAATTCAGAAGCTGTCAATCGCCCGCCCAAGACTGTCTCTTTTGAGGACGCCAACGCGGCAGTCTTCAGGGGAAACAATGAAGATCCTCCCTTCTTACTAGGCCTAAATATCTAAGGCAAAAACATACACAACTTCCGAGTAGACTCTAGAGATTTGGGCAACATCATGCCCCTTTCCATATGCTAGAAGGTCAGATTCCATCCCACCCCATCTAATGGCGCAATGATTTAGCTGGATAAAACTGCCATGAAAATGGTGGGAGAATTGAAGAACATCCAGATATAGCTTATCCAAGACCCTAGGATAGCCAGCATAATTAACATCCAAGTGGTGGACATCCCAGAGACTTATGGGATGTTATTAAGTCAGAATTGGTCTAAGTCCTTGAACGGATACTTTTTGACTGACTTCTCCCACTTATGGCTCCCCTGGGAAGGAGAATCAAATAAGATCCAGGTGAAAAGTGAAGCCCGGATGAAACATGCCCTTACCAAAGTCAGGAGGGTTAGTGAGGTCTTCTTCTCTGAGACTTCCCCTGGGGTGTACCAACCCTTTGAGATCTTAACATTCGATTTCACCCCTGGGGATGATCCCATAGTTTTGCAAAGAACCCAAGACCTAGAAGAAAAGTTGAGGGTTGAGGTTGACTCTCAAGGTGCCGACGCGACCCCCGCTACACTCTTGTACGGTACTTGGTGCCGGGTTCACTATCAGAAACATTCAGAGTTAGAGTGTGAAATTTGCCTTTCTGTCGCTACCCAACACATTGACGCCCTCCAGAGCAAAGAACATACAACTGATTCCTCAGGACCGAGTATCTCTACGGGAAGCACCTTAGTACCGTTTCCCCAGGAATCTCAACCTCAAATCCCTCCAGAGGTAGACCTCACCCATGTCCCAATAGTGCAGGAGGAAGCTCCTCCCAAGTCCCTCATAGACAATCTAAAGATTACTCCCTCTCCCCAGCACCAGACTGCAAGCAATGATATGTGGACCCTTAAATTTGATGGGTCTTGGTCCAAATAAGGCTATGGGGCCGGAGTAGAGCTAATCAACCCATGAGAAAAATCTATCCTCGTGTCTTATAGGCTGCAGTTCAACTGCATGAACAATGTCACAGAGTACGAGGCTTTGGTCCTTAGACTCTTATTTGCATTAAGGAAAGGAATCACCCACCTCCGGGCCCTGGATGATTCAGAGTTGGTTGTCAAACAGGTCCAGAGTCAATATATATGTCATGACAAAAGGCTGCCCATATACCGCAATTGGGTGTGGAGCCTTATTGAAGATTTTGATGCCTTTGGCATTGATCTTATTCCCCAGTGACAGAATTATTGCCCGGATGCCCTCATTGTTTCCTCCATCACACTTGAGCCCATGGCTAGCTTGCGACTCCAAAGATTTTTAGTTGAGATGATCCCCACCCTGTCCATCCCAGATAATGTCACCCACTTTAAATTTTTTGAGGACGATCAACATATCCTAGCCTTCATGGCCAATGTTGGTGTCTTTGAGGACCAGATAGTGGAGGAACGAGACCATGATGATACTAGACAGGGTGATGAAGATGATGGGATCATGTACCTACCCACTAACACCATCCCTAAGGGAATGGTCGCACTTGAACAAATATTTGACTTGGACCCTCGGGGCCGGGAGAAGATGTCATCCTCCTCTGAGGGAGGAAAATTTGAAAAAGTAAACATCAGCCAGCCTGGTGAAGAAAAGATGATACACATTGGCACCTCCTGCTCCCCTGAGGAGAAGGAGAAGATTCTCGCGGTTCTCTGAGAATACATAGATGTGATTGCATGGGGATATGAGGATTTGAAAGCATATGACACATCTATCATGACTCATACCATTCCCCTAAAACCTGATGCTAAGCCTTTTCGGCAAAAGCAATGACCGGTCAACCCACTAATCGAGCCTCTGATTCGTCAGGAGGTGAAGAAACTACTGTCAGCCCAGATAATCTTTCCAATCCCGCACACTATGTGGGTTGCCAATTTGGTCCCTATGAGAAAGAAGAATGGTGAAATTCACCTTTGTGTAGATTTACAAAATTTGAATAGAGCCTCCAAGAAGGATAATCACCCTCTCCCCTCGTTGGATGAGGTGTTGCAGATAGTAAATGGATCCCAAATGATGTTGTTCTTGGATGGGTACTCTGGGTATAACCAAGTCATGGTTAAGTACGAAGACAAAGAGAAAATAGTGTTCACCACCAAGTGGGGAATGTTTGCATACAGGAGGATGCCCTTTGGCTTAATTAACACATGGGCCACATTTCAAAAGGCCATGGACATTGCATTCGAGGGCCTTGTGAATCGGTGCATAATCATCTACATGGATGATTTGACTATCTTTTCCCAAGACAGGCGTGACCATTCTGCCCACCTTGCCCAGATCTATGAGAGATGTCGCTGGTATGGAATATCCCTCAACCCCAAGAAGTGCATATTCAGGGTCACAGAAGGGAAGTTTCTCGGGCATATTATCTCTGAGAAGGGCATATCCATTGACCTTGAGAGAGTTGAAGCGCTGCTAAATTTACAGATGCCCGGCAGCAAGAAAGAGATGCGGTCTTTCTTCGAAAAGATCAACTTTGTCCGGTGGTTCATTACTAGATTCACCAAGATAGTCAAACCACTCAATGAAATGATGAAAAGGGATACCAAGATTGAGTGGAGTCCTGAAGCAAAGCGGGCATTTTTCCAGATCAAACAGACAATAACAGAGGCACGTGTCTTGGCTAGTCCGGACTACTCGCTTCCATTTTATATTTACTCTTTTGCTTCATCGCATTCTGTCATGGCAGTATTGACCCAAAAGGTTGAAGGGAAAAAATGAACAATAGATTTTATGAGCTCCCCCATGAAGAATGTTGAAGTCTGGTATTCATCACTGGAAAAGCAGGCTTTTGCTCTTGTGCATGCCGTGAAGAGATTCTGACATTATATTCTCCGGAGCAAGGTGCATGCTATCATCCCAGACCAAGCTGTGAAATCTCTGCTGATGCAGAGTGAATTGGGTGAAAGATGGGGGAAATGTATGGCCATCCTCTAGGAATATGACTTAGAAATGCAACCCATGAATATAGTCTGAGGTCAGGGACTAAGTCGAGCAATGGCAGAAGAGACTCCCCGCATAGAATGCCAAACTTACACAGTGAAGTCCATCACGTGAGACCCATGGTATACCGATCTGGTGTACCTACTACTAAAAAAAAAATGCATAGAGGGGTTACCTCCCAATAAATGCCACACCCTATGGATGAAAAGTGCTCACTTCATGATCAAAAAATCTGTGCTTTATCGTAGGAACTATGAGGGAGTGTACCTCCGGTGCATTGACAGATACCAAGCTGCGAAGATGATCGATGAATTCCATGGGTAGTTTGGAACTGGGCATGGCTCAGCCGATGCCACTGCCCATTAGATCCTCCAGGCTGGGTATTATTGGCCCTATATATTTAAAGATATTTACACTCACGTTCAAAGGTGCCACACTTGCCAAACCGCAACACATCATGAGTGTAACCCAGCTATGCCTTTACAACTAGTCTTTGAGGCTAGACCCTTCACCCAATGGGCATTTGATTTCATCAGGAAAATCAACCCCAACTCATCTGCCAACCACAGGTACATCCTGTGTGTGTGTAAATGGGTACCTGTTGAAAATGACACAAACACTCAATAGGTCATTGCATTAGCTTGAAAGGTTAGTTAAAACATGTAAAACCACTAATATCGGCCTATTGCCTTCTAACTAGAAAGAGTATGATTAGTTGCATATTTAGCCCTCAGAATATGCTCCAAATCCATGACCAATACTATACTAGCATGAAGGATTTGATCTAAATTTAAGCTAAAAAATGAGAAAAAGCATACAATCTAACTTTAAAACATGAAATGAAAACAATAAACTAGCATGCTAAAATAGATGAAATGTGAGTCTAGAGTGAATCTAACAGCATAACAATGTAATTTGATCCTAAGGTGAAGGCTTATTTGCTCTCAAAATAGGCTTCTATTTATAGAAGAA
>MU224737.1:3110503-3132512 GCA_018584345.1 Thuja plicata
CAATGAAATTGGTTTTTAATAATTAGAGAACTATAGCCATTTTAATTAAATTAAATAGGCTAGGGGAATGGGTTAATTGCAAGTGGGTATTTGATTTAGGGATTTATTTAATTCCTTTATAATTAAATACTATAGCCATATTTGATTTTGATTTGATTTGATTGGTCAAAATTGATTTGAATTGTATGGCTATAATAGTTAATGCAAATCAGTGATAAAAATCACCTAGGATATTAAATTGATTAAAAGAATTATGCCAAGCAGTAACAGGGTTGTTTGGACATAAATCAAGGGTATGATCACACTTAGGGCAAATAGGGTCCATAGTTGCGACAGACCAAATTCAGGTGGTTACACATCCTAACTGCTATTGATTACTGCACACAGTGGTAGGAAGCTATACCCTGCAAGAATAACATGACAGACATGGTTATTAAATTCCTGGAAGAAAACATCGTCACAAGGTTTGGAATGCCCTTTGCTTTGGTATGTGACAATGGTCTGGCATTTTATTCGGCACAATTACTTGAGTGGACCTACAATCGAAAGATCACTCTGAACTTTTCCAGCAACCATTACCCCCAGGAGAATGGTGTTGCTAAATCTATGAATAAAAATCTACTTCAAGTGATCAAACACCTACTAGAACAGAATCCCCAGAATTGGCACTAAAAGTTGAAATTTGCCCTCTAGGCAGACCACATCTGAATTAAGGCTGTCCTGGGAACTTCCCCATTCCATCTGGTTTATGTCCAGAACCCAGTATTCCCAATCAACTTACAGATCCCAATTTTACAGTTTATGCAGGAATTCAACAATCGGGATGACATCGTGGAGGTTCAGCTCCTAATTTTGGTGCGGATGGAAGAACAGTGAGATGTAGCCCTTGAACATTTCACACATCATCAAGCAGTGGTAAAATGATAGTTTGACCACAGAGCTCAATACAAGGCTTTTCAGATTTCAGACTTGGTCCTGCTATAGGACAAGGCCTGGGAAAAGAAGGGCAAGCACACCAAGTTCCAACAGATCTGGCTTGGGCCATACTTAATCTCAGAGATCTATGGGGCAAATAATTACCGCCTTAACACCATGACCGGAGAACCTATCCCATTGCCCGTAAATGGACAATTTTTCAAACATTATTTTGAATGAGGTGGGGTTTGCCCAAAGTTGTATTTTATGTAAAAGTTTCCCCCTTGTAAATATTTCTTTCCTGGTGCCTTGTTGGGAGGTACCTTGCCTTGTAAATAGTCTTGTTGGCTGTCCTCCAAGATGGTCCTTTTTCCTTGGTTATTTTTGTTCTTGTTTCTTGTCTTCTTTTCGAGTTTCGGCATTTTGTTCTCCCTCTTGTAAGGATTGGAATGCTTCACATAAACTCTGGTCTCTAGGATGATGTCTAAGTGCATGGTGAACTTAAGAATCTATTGTTAGCATAATGGAATCGGTCCGGTCTCTGGAGTTATTGTACAAGTTTGGTAGTACATTTTGAGCAATCTTCATCATATTTATTTCCATAAATCTAACAATCAGTAAAATAAAAATGAAGGACAAGTAATCAGACACATCGAGGGTAGATCGGTCGCACTAAGTTGGTTGACCCAAGTCTGAACTGTTAAAAGATTCTTTCTAGGTCTAGAGTTTGTATCCCCCATTCAACATATAAAAATGGGTGGAAGGGTGAAATAAGTATTGCCATTAAAATTAGCTAAGCTTAAGCTTGATGGTGAAAGAAGTACCGCCCTCCCACCCAGAAACATATGAAATAATAAGAAGTGGGAAAAAACTCTAACCTCTGGGAGAAATGAGCTAATCTGATGAATTTTGGGTCTGATCTACTTAGTGCCACTTCTCTACTCCTCCCAGAGGTCATCGACTTGATTTTATTTCAAAGCACACACTTCACCACTGATGAAAGGATCACGGGTTGAATTTCATATGGCTGGATTTCCTCAGACATGTTACTCTTTGCATATAAAATACTTTGAGTAACGATTTGTTCCAATCTTGCTAACCAGAGATTCTATAGTTCTCAAAAGCACTTAGACATTCATCCTAGATAGTCTCCATTTGTTATGCCCTACATCCCCGTCCCTACATTTTGTGTGCAAAATGTTGGGTCCCCCCTTTTTGCTTTCTGCTTTTGGCTCTCGCCTTGTCTTTTTCTTTGTTTTCTTTGTTTTCTTTCTCCCAGGTTTTCTTCCCCACGGTGTTGTTTTATTTTGTGTTTCTCTCGTGTCTCCGGGAGCTGGTCTCAAAGTTGGTCATCCTTTATCGGGAGCCAAATTCCAGACTCTGGGATTATTCACTGTGATGTCTTCTTTCCTTAGGGTGGTATCGTTGCATGGAATCCCCGGGCCCGGAGTCTGGAGGTATGTTTGTCCGGAGTTTGCGGAGGGAAAGGTAACTTGCTTTTACTGTAGGTATAAATAGGAATTACCTATCATTTTTACATTTACCACAAATAAACACTTGTGCAATCTTAGCGATTTAAGAGCGATTTACAATGATTTAGCAATAATCCAGTGCTAACTATTCCAAGCTAGTCTGAGCGTTTGCGAGTGGTTTGTGGTGGTAAGTAGTGATCAACTGACAATTGAAGCTATTGTAGAGCATTTGCGGCAGTTCCCTTTCCTTGCCTTTCTTCATGGTCAAGTTGGTGCCTTCCTCCCT
Source organism: Thuja plicata (assembly GCA_018584345.1). Classification (NCBI taxonomy): domain Eukaryota; kingdom Viridiplantae; phylum Streptophyta; class Pinopsida; order Cupressales; family Cupressaceae; genus Thuja; species Thuja plicata. The sequence goes on from MU224737.1 coordinate 3,113,177, forward strand.
TTCTATTTTCTTTCCTGCATTTTAATCTGTCTATTTTCGGGTTGTCTTGTTTCTATTTTGTCTTGTGTTTCTTTCTAGTTCACCATCTATTGGTGGGTCGGCTCTGCCAGAGGGTTGTCCACCCTCTGTGCAGATGTAGCATAGTCTGTAGATGGTGTAGAAAGTTGTAAATATTCTATGCATTATCTGGTTTTTTTTGAATAGCCACTCTGCGTGTCATGTGTATATATGTAAATTTGATGTATATTATTGTATATCTATTCAGTCTACATGTATATACCCTTCAGCTCTGTTGTATATTGGTGTATATTCTATTTATATTTTGCCTGATAGTCTAGCAAGCTCGCTATGCTGTGTTTGTTTCTAGTTTTGAGTTGTGAGCTCACTCTATGTAGAATACTGCCTGGTTGAAACTCAGCTCCTAGCTGGTTTCAACCAAGCAGTTTTCTCTCTCCTCTGTAAACCAGCCTAACTTAAATTTATGTGCCATGCACGCATTTAAGTTTGTCCAAGTGGCCTTCACTTTTTGCACATTCAGACAATTGGCTCCGCCACCGTCACCATAACTCCCATTTATTGCATAACCATGTGGCGCCCACATTGGTCTAACAACGCACTTTTTGTGTACACCTTCCAACGATTACTTCCCCAGGCTCTGAATCTCTTGCCATCACCCATCCAGTGTCCTTCTTTTGCTAAGTGTGATAAAACCCCCAGACCTGAATGGCTAGTTAAATTTCTAAGTTCGTAATATGTGCTTTTCAAAGTTTTTTAACTAAGCTAACTTTTCAGGGGAAGCAAGCGCCACAACGGTAAGATCTCTGGACCCCAGAGTTTTTGTTTATCTATGCATTCTGATGGTCGCCTTGCCTTGCAGGTTTTTAGAACAACAAACTCTCAAACAAGTCTAAAGCATCCACATCCTCACCACCTGGAAGTATGAAACTTCCTTCTACGACAGTTACCAGGGCAGCTGTCAGGTCCAAAATAGAGAAGGCCCTGGAGAAACTGCCCATGAGCCTAAAATACATGAAGGAAAACATTATCACGGGCTCCAAGATTGAGTCCAAAGTCTAGCTTATTATCGACACCAGCGTCAGGACATGGCCTGAAATGCAGGCCTTGGTAAAAATAATGTACATCCAATGACAGACCGGGGATCCATTGGCCATCAAAATTGGAAACTCAGAGATTCTAAAGGTAGCCTATTTCCCGTGCTCGGTGCAGTCACCGGAGCTTATTCTTACACTTGCAGCACACTACAACACATTTGTCCGAGCTGTTATGCTTGCAGCCCCGGAGCTGACAGGGTATCCTACTCCCATGGTGTCCCTAGAACTTGATACCTTCCAGAGGGGCTTGGGAATCCCCCAATTTGACAAGCCAGATGTGTTCACCTGATCAGATACCTTGGACAATTTCACACAGCTGGAGGAGGCGGCCCGTATTTACATGAATAATAATTGGCTCAAGGTCCCAAAGAGGGACCCCAAGAGGATGAAATTAGAGATCCCCACGTCTGAATTCAAAGAAAGCATCCAAATGGGGATGATAGCACTATGCCGGGTCTTCGAGCAACATGCCCAAGAATTCTCCAGGTGGATGTATTACTTCTTGCTTGGTATAAGCATAGATGGGGAGTTTTTCGACTGGGCTGCCATATTCTTAAACCATGTGGACTCCCAGTTCCTTCAATTGGCCAAGAAGAAGAAGTTCTATATGACTTCTTATGTTCTCTGGGCCCTAGCACAACAACAACCCCACACCAATGGGTTACTTACAGAGGGTGTACTTGGGATTAGCCTGGGCCAGAAGGCCCCTTGGGACCATTTCCCATAGATTCAATGGGAAACTAGCTTCCCCTATTTTTGTCGGGTAAATGATGCCTTCGTTTACTACCACCTACTAACACCCACCCGAGATGCAAGATACCGCTTGTCTACAGAGGCAATGAATTTAGTCTGGAGTTACGAACATTACTATATACTGTTTCAACAACATACTTACATAAGGGTGACCGGCTTCTCCAAGAAGCCCTACTTGTTGCCCAAGTATTGTGGGGACAAGATAATTCTCCAAGAGTATTTTAGGCAAATGATGGAGCTGCATACCTTCTATGCCCTGAAGAAGGTAACAAATATTCCATTCCCAATCACCTGTGGGAGTTATTCATGCAGTTTGGCCACCGCCAAAGAAGCGGATAATGAGCTTAAGAGCTATAACCTGGCAAAATTTTACTTAGCGTGGAAATATTTTGATCCGCATGGTAGGATTGCAGAGACACTTCCCTGGGCATCAGAGCCCCATCAATATCATATGGAAGACTTCTACGAAGATTTCTAGGATGACGTGGAAGTCTGGGGGTGGCACTATGTTAGGATGACCGCAAGAATGATGGAAAGATTGAAGCTCTGGAGATTCCTGGAGGACTTCTCAGACACAAGCTCCACGGTAGATCCCCAGTACAAAGTAAAGGGGATCGACAAATTGGCCCTCCCACCAGTGAATTGGGATGCCCAGGAAGGGCCCACTATTGAGGAGTTCACTCGCAATATAGTGGAACGCAACCACCTCTATTTCAAGAAGGTGTGCCCCGGGAGTGTCAGCCGGGTGGCCAAGCCGATAGCAAAGTTAACCTCAGGGGCTGGGACTTCTTCACAAGGAGTAGATAAAGGAAAAGGGATAGCCACAACTCTAGCTATGTAGGAAGTCCCCATAAAAGAGCAAATAAGGCAATCAGTGGCGGCCTCCCAACAAATGAGAGAGACATTAATCACGCAGTTAGCAACCCTGGTGTCAATGGCCGGATCAATTCATCCTCCCTCCTCTCCTTCAATGGCGGCCTTAATGGTTAAGGCAACGAGGGTGGACATAGAGTAACAAGAAGCACTAAGGGATGCGGGGCCACCCTTAGTCACAAGAAGAAAGAAGAGGCTTAACAAAAAGCCCAAGGCAGAACCAGAGCCAGGGATGCCCCAGACCTCACAAGTTGAGATCCTTTCCTCTGACTCCCCAGAACTGGAAAGGGAACAAGAGCCTACTGATGTCCATGCCAACCCTCCCACATAGGATGAGTTTGATGATATTTTTGCAACTGACGAGTTCGGGAATCTACAGGGGGGCATCGAGTAGATAGAGGCTGAAGTCCCAGTGCAGGAAGAGGCTCTAGAACAAGAACCTGCGCAGGAGCAAGGAGAGCAGATGGAAGAAGAAAAGGAGGTAGAATAAGAGATCACCTTCAAGGTTCTAGAGATACAAACTACGGGAGTGGACCAACAGAAGTAGAGTGACCAAATGACATATGCTGAGGGAACAGGACCTATGGGAGAAACCATAACCTCAGTCGCCGTGTTCCAAGTGCCACTCCCCAGAGTGACCTTTGGGTAGGTAATAACTATAGCCCAAACATTAAATCTTGGCCCGGTACCTCCCCCATTACCAAAAGTTGTGCCAGTGGAAGAAGAAATCTCGACAACAGAGGCCAAAGAACAAGAAGAGTGACAAGAGGAAGAAACCCTCGGGGCAGCCAATAAGGGTCTAGATGAAGCAAAAGATACAAAGGACAAGGTAGAAGAAATAAATGTCACCGGAGAAAATATTGTCAATGAAGCCCAAGATAAAGAGGAGCCGAGCGAGACTCCCACCACTGAGGAGCAGCAGCAGCAAGATATCAGGGAAGAATCTAAAGAACAGACTTTGGCAAATAAGCCACCCCTGCCACCTCAATGGTTGGTCAAAAGCAAGAAAAGAAAGGCTCCATCCACCCCCAGAGCTCATCTCTACCTGGCTGAGATGATGGCTCATGTCCAGAATCCATTGAAGGCAAAGAAAGCCCGGACGGTTCATACTCTGCAAACCAGGCTGGGCAGAGAAACAGTTGCGGTTATAGAAACACCTCCCCCAGACACAGATGAAGCAACTTTTGAAGCTGGAGATTATGATATCACAAAGATATCATTGGGAAAAAGAGGAAAACAAGGTGAAGTGAACCTGTTGAAAGAGGTGACCAGAGCCGTGGAGGCCCGATATGAAAAGGAGGCCCAAAGGCTCAAAGCGGAAAAGGAGAAGACAACAAACATTATGGGATTGCTAACTGAGCTAGCCCAACCAATCAGTGCCATTACTCCAGAGGCCTCCACATCTGATGTGCCATTACCACAGAGCAACATAGACTCCCTGCGAGCAATGAAGAAGAAGGCCCAAGTGATCGATGAGTGGGTCGCTCTGCAGATAGGAAACACCTAGCGCTTCCTGGTATCCACCCTCCTGGATTTGTATGTGGCTCAAAATTTTCTACATCAGGCAGAAACTATTATCAACATATGGGAGGGTGATATGGAAAATTATGAAGCATGGAAAGTATAACTTGAAGAACCCCTCGGTCTTGGGGAGGAAATGGTTTCTGAGTTTGGGATTTTGGGAGAAGAATCATTCTATTTTGTGAGGACCCAACACTCCAGACTTGACCTCACATTGGAGGTGCTGAAGCAATTGGTAGGGACTCTACATGATAAAATCAATGCGGTCTAATATTCTTCAAATTTGTATAAGGTATTTGTCACAAAGGTCTCCGGAGCTGACTCATTCAGCACTGACACATGCACGCTGGAGGAATACGTTTTGGGGAAGTTTGATGAATTAGTGGAGTCAAGATATCAATCCCCAGAGGGACTGGATGGAACTCAAATGGTGAAACTAACTTGCATGATCCTTAGTGGTCATGATGTGGCAAAAATGGCCGATAAATTCAAAGAGAATGTTTCAGAGCTAGGGGAACAGATCAAGGTGGATAAGTACCGGCGGGCTGGCCTCAAAGAGATTGATGAGGATGGAATCCCCCACCTCCTATAGACCTTCAATGATAACAAGAAACAATAAATTTTCTCCAGGGGCTGGAGAAAACCCAAAAATTTTGTATTCTTTATTCTTTCAGAGCATAAGTTCCCAAATCTCGGAGTCCCAGATCTTAAATTTTGTATTCTTTCGAGTGATCAGTGTCCCGGTCCCCGAGGCCAACCGGTCACTTTCAAAAGTGGTTAATAAATATTGTTAGAGGATAGTTGGCTATATTAAGGCACATCAGATCGACGGTTGGTTTTCTAACAGATGGTCTTCTCGAGGCGCCACTTTGGATATACACCTGGCACATTGGAGACAGGGCGCCGCATTTCCCATTTATGAGGCATGTAGCCTCGATCCTTGGGGGATCAGATTTCTTCCTCCTCTTTCTCAGCTCTCTTCTCGAGGCTGATTCTTCCACTGCATCCTCTTGTCTTATTCTTCTAACATGTTAGACCTTCTCCATCTTGAGGTCTTTTGTTAGGTGGTGCAGGTAGTACCGGCCACCGGATGTTATATTTTATGGTAGAGTGTAAACTAGGGTTAGGGTTAGGGTTAGATGAAAATGTGTATAAATAGTAAGTCTGACCCTTTTCTAAGGGTCAGCGAAATTGATGATTTTTGCAGTCCATAGTAATAGAGAAGCGGTATTTTCATTTCAGTTACAGAGCTCAATGCTCCTTGGTTTTTAAGTTTTTAGTAGTCAGATGCTCCCTTGGAGCCGCCATTGTACCACCCACTAGTGCTTTCTAGAAGGAATATTAATGAAGAAGGGAGAGTTCTTGCAATGATATTGTTGGCACTCAATCTTTTGAGTTAATGGTATTTTATGTTTTACGTTCTTCATGTCTTATGCTCTGGTATTTTAAGTAGCTTAACAACCTCTTTTTCTTTGCTATTGATGAAATATGAACTAATGGTTGTGCATTTCTTTGGCATTTAGTGTAGTATATTAGAGCATTATTGATGTATTGAATGTTTAAACATAACTATAGGTAGATGAAATACTTCTAACCCTGCGGGATATTTTTTGATTTATTTTCTAAGTGTAGAATGCTTGGAGAAACCTCACCTTCCTGAATCCCCAGAGAGAATGAGTTGAAGAAACCAGCTATCCCCCTCGAAAACAGTCACATCTCCCAACCGAGCCCCACACCATCGAGACCCAACACTCAGGTGCTTGGAGGCCCAGGGAATCTCATTTCCCCGGACAACCTTTGCAGGTGAAGTTGGCCGGTACCCCCGATACCCAGTGACAACTTATGACTATTGGCAGACCCGGTCACCAAACTCCCATCAACACCTAGGTCAAGGTCAAGGTTGACCTTGACCCAGGGGTTTAGAACCCATGGAAGAAGTGCCAGGTGGGATAGAAGGTGCCTGGAGAGGCCCCATCAGGGTCCTAAACAAGCATAGAAGCAGGAGATGATGCAGAAATGAGGGGACGGTAAGATGGTCATCAAAAACATCCCCTAAGGAGGGATAAACATTCTTAACATGGAACTGCTTCCATTTTAGGATGATACATTAAGCCCCCACTTTAGTGGAAGTATGGAAATCGAACATGCTTTCAGTAAAGTTAGAAGAAAGAATCTGGTGGATCGCAATGAGGTTGAACATCACTAAGTCAAGGACATGAGCCCCTAGACCAAGGATTCTAACTCAACATATATGCATAAAGATATGGAAGTAAAGAGCAATCAATCATAGGAAACATACATGATTACATAAGCAAGATAAGAACAACACTATAGATAACATAACTTCATGATCTAATCCTACTAGCATGAAAGTGAAAGAGAGCAAAGGGAAAGTGATTACCTCTCCTAGTAAGATGCCCACCTTACTATGAATCATAAAGGAGGGAGAGCCCAACAGGTTCACCCATAAACTATGCTTGTAATTGTAATACATCTTCTGACGACTTTTAAAAATATATATAGATCCACATTCTTGTACCACTATGGAATATAAAAATGCGTGTCTTTTCAGGATTTAGCAACTTATGTGCGTTAACTTCCAAGGATTTAGCATATTGAAAAATTTAAAAGGGTGTGTATCTCTTCAGGATTTAGTAACTTATGTGCGTTACCTTCCAAGGATTCAGCAAAAATAAAAGTAAAAATGAGTGTCCCTTCAGGATTTATCAACTTATGTGCATTACCTTCCAAGGATTTAGCAAAAATAAAAGTAAAAATGCGTGTCCGTTCAGGATTTAGTAACTTATGTGCATTACCTTCCAAGGATTTAGCAAAAATAAAAGTAAAAATGCGTGTCCCTTCAGGATTTAACAACTTATGTGCGTTACCTTCTGAGGATTTAGCATGCTGAAAAATGTAAATTAATGTAAAATATAGTACAAGGGAGACCCTATATATGCCCCCCTCCTTATCATGACTACCCACTAGGCAAGATAAGGAAGAGAAAAGAGGATACCTACTTCACAAGGTAAGGAGATATCCAGCTTAACAACAATGTATACCATATCCTTAGCAAAGAGCCCTGACTCTTACATCCAAGAGCATAGATAATTGTTAAATGGATATGTCACTTATGGAAAAAGGATCCTGAAAAAGGAAGAGATCTTATCAACAAGATCCTCACCATAGAGGAGTGCTTAATTAGGATAAAATGTCATCTTCTAAAGAAAAGAGGGACCAAAGATTCAATCCTCAAGCCCCCTGTAATCAAGAGGAAGAGGAATCTTAGGATGAAGGCATCAAACTATAACCCAATGCAAGAGAAAGAGTTTATATGGAACATAATTTGCAAAATAAAGAAGAGGTGATGACCTAGGACAATCACCTCTTATATAAGAGAGTATCCATAGTAAAAAACATACATCTTTATAAGGAAATAATGTTATATGATAAACAAATGCCACTATGCTAAGGAAAGTAAATCCTTAGATAGAGGAAGGAGGAAAATACCTTGCCCCCCAAGTGTGAAGGCAAGGGATATATCAAATTATATCAAGAGATTTCATAGAAAAGATATATCTTTACAAAACAAATGTCCTAGAAAAGATATCATGAATGATTTTATAGGAATAGAATATAGAAAGAATAACCAATTAAATTCAAAACAAAATACATGCTAAGAGAAAAATGGATCCTAGAAGACTGGAATAAAATACCTATTGCCCCCCAGTGAAGAGACAAGAGGAAAAATGCAATCTAACTTGTAGAAGAATGAGGGGAATGCCCTATATCAAAATTATGAAGAAATTGTAATACTGCACGGGAATGAGATATAATTCCCAAGGAAGCTCTTTCTCTAACATATAGCTTGAAATGCACAAAATTAGCAAGTAAATGTTTATTACTAGAATGGAAAGGAAATTTATATTTAGAGAGAGCATTTTTTGGAATAGGTTTGAAGATTTATTTCTTGGAATTCATTAATTGGACATACACTTTCTTAGCCACATCTTGAGGAGTATCATGGTGATCTAAAGAAGGTGTTGGAAGAAGAACATGAAGAGGAGGATGAAGGTTAAGATCCACTACCTTGGTTGGAGGAGGTGGAAAACCTATACCAGCATATCTTGTTTAGGAGATTAATGAATCAGGTTTTTAATGCCTTGTTCATTGATACCAAGTCCTAAACCTTTATAACCATGTTTATCCACCATAGCATATCTGGTAGTGTACCTATCTTGCAAAGCTTCAATAGGAGGAGATTGATTATGGTGCTCATGAGAAAATGTTGTTTATGGTGGAATGATAGGATTAGAAGAGGTTTCCTTGTTTTTCCCTTTATCATTATCATGGATTGGATAAGGAGGTGAAGGTAAATGAAAGAATTCTTGAGCATCATTATCATGAATCCTAGCTTGAGCCCCATCATAAGTCTGGGAAGAACTAGGGATTGAAGATGGAGAAATAGAAATAGGAATATTTGGAATTGTATTAGGATTGATAGGATTAGGGTTAGGAAGATTAGGAGCTAGTTTAGGAATAATAGGAGTAGGAAGATTAGGAGGTGAGGTATCATCAACCCAATTCTTCACATGATCCAAAAGAGTAATAAGTCCACTACACAAATCTTTTATGAAAATTTTGAAAGTAGGAAGAGTAGTATTGGTTAATCTCAAAATAGCATAAGCAAGTGAAATATGAAGATTAAAAAACATGATGAAATGGATGATACTCTTATAGACATCATAAGTACTGTAAAGAGATGCTAAAAGAAGCATAATAAGAAAAATAGCCATACACCAAAAGATCTTCATAATGAATGAGATGCAAGAAGTGGTTTTGTATTTTTATGTGTGTATGTGTGTGTGTGTGTGTATATATATATATATATATATATATATATATATTGTACTTTAGAATGCAAGAGCATAAAAGAAAATTTAATATGTATGCAAGAGATAATGTGAGAGGCAAAGCATATAACACCAACAAGAAAGAGTTTTCTATCGCAGGTTCACCAAAATGTAAAGGAAGAAAATTGATTATATGTTTGATTAATTAGGGGTGTTATATTTCCTTAACCTTTACATTTAATTTGTAATTTTGTGTATGTGATTGTTGTGTGATTAAGCATATAGCGGGAAGGAAGATAATATGTTCCTCTTTTAACCCTAAATGCACAAATGAAAGATCCAAATTGATTAACCCTAAAGTAGGATCAATGCACAAATGAATCAACCATTCGAAAATGAGAGTAAGGAAGAAGATCTTAAATTCTATTTTATTATTAAGTAGATATGATATATGACAGTAATTGAAAAGGATGAGAGGAAGTACTAACCTTAAAGAATTGCAGATCAAAGAATGTTGTTTTCTGAGGTCTGTGCTCTGTTTCTGGAAAATCTAAACACTAATACATTTGATAGCTAATTTCTACCTTTAATTTCGACCAAGGCCTTTTTTGGCTTGTTAGATTATTTTTTTTGTTTATGACCTTGATTTCTTCAAAATTTCGACGAGCCTGTGTTTGTCGAAAGTTCGACGAATACGGGATATAAACAAAAAAAAAAGTGAAAAGTGAAACTCATTTTTCAGTTCACTTGCGGGCGGGAGGAGGGAATTTCTAAGAATCTAATGAAACTTGCAGGTTAGGGATTCCCTCCATTTTATTTATTTATTATCCATTACTTTCTTATTGTCTTCCCTTTCCCGTGAAATAGTGAGTGCTTTAATGCATATTCTGATTAAAGAGTTGATTGAATATTTTTGCTGGCCCAAAACTAAACATTCTGCATATTATTTGTTATTTTGGGGTGGATGGGAAGGACTTTGTTTGTTGTTTGGGATGTTAAAGTTGAGATGTAGTTAATTATTTGGGGTTTTCATGCTATACTCTGGGTCATGCTCGATTTTATGCATTCTGATTACCATAAACATTTTCCCTGAGATAGTTTTATTTCCTGCTTCAATCTTTTTTCACTATTGCAAACGACTGACTCTCCACTGCCTTCTCTACGTTCCTTTCTTCTATGTCTATAGGCTCTTTAGAGCACTAAGAAATAAATTAGTGGATTTGTCACAATGAAAAAGTTTAGCATAGGCACTACTGATGGTTCAGAGATGGATGACAAGCTTTAGATCACAATGCTGCACAAATTATAAATGGCATGAACAAACATAAGTAATTTACAGAGGGGAATTCATACCTCACGAGTGATCATAACTTCATATTCACAGTTAATTTTTTAAGAGAAATGCAAAAACATATATTCAATAAAACTTGATTCTACCTCCATGGAGTAATTTGTCATTGAAGAAAATCATGTCAACTAATGCCAGAATATGACAAGACCGAAACAAATTTTACATGCTGTCTCTAGAATAAATATTGATCATGCAAAATACCTACACTAAAAATGAGTTTAGTGCATTGAAAAATGAGTTTCACTTTCTAATAAAAACTAATACAAACTACCTGCAAGATTGATAGTGAATTGAAAAATGAGTTTCACTTTCTAATAAAAACTAGTACAAACTAGACTGAAATCCCCACTTCATTAATATTAAACTCCCTAAACCTTTATCTTCAATCCCATAATCTTTATAAAATTACCTTTTTCAATTCCCATCGCCTTTGATATTAAAAATTTCTATCTAAATTTTTATCTTCAATCCAATAATCTTTACATTAATTACTTCTTCCAATTTAAATCACCTTTGATATTACCATCGCCATAGATTTCAAAGTGTTCTTGGGGAGGAGAAATTTCAGAGGGATGGGTGTAATAGAAGTAAGGCCACCCAACAATGGAGTTGTATTAAATGTAAGTGTAGGGAATATTAGAAGCCTCCACTGCCTGCCTGACAACGTTCTTCTCTTTGTAAAAGGTGAGCCCTGGCTCCACTGGATCAGCTCTGTCTATATCATGCCCAAACTCTGAAGGAAGAAAAATCTGCATCACCTAATTGTTAAAGTCTCAAGAATCAATTACCATTAACATAACAAGCAATATTTATACATGGGCAAGTTCTTGTCTTCCCCTTAACTGTGCCAATTTCCTTAATGGCCTCTAATATCTTGAGCTGATTTGTTATCTGAGCACAACCTACAACTGAAATAACAACATCAATCCCATGCATGGCCTTCACCATGGACTTGTGGTCACTTAAATCTCCCTGCGAGCCACAAATTAAAAAATTTAAGATTAACTCTTGAATCAAAACAATATATATTCAATGTTCTATGTGGGTGGATTGATGATCTTTTGAAGATTGACAAACTTAGTTCAACCCTGCAAACATCTATAGTTGACCTTCAATTACTTTCCATCCTAGTTGAGGTACTTCTCGATGATTACACTTGTTAAACCACTCTATGTAATGAAGGCTGCATTTTTAAGTATTTACCCTCTAATTAAATTTTGCATAGCGATGTTTTGCCAAAAGAAATGTTCCATTAGAACTTTGTGACATCATTAGTCCTTCATGTATATTCAATTGGCTTGATTCATGTTGTTTTTAGCTTCAGCAAATTTTAAAAAAAAATAGTGTGGTTGTTATTGTGTATTTGATGCTTGTTTGGCCAAATCACACAATTGGGATGTGAGAAACTGATTATTATAATATGTCTTCCTACCTATATTAACATAGAAACCCTATACATCTTTACATGTCTTGGAAGCTTTTCAAACCGGCTCATCCAGTTTGCATGATTGCAAACTGCTTATTATAAAAAGTCTTTCCCTAGCTATATAGGCAAAGAAGCTTCTCTTACATTTAGGCACACTCATAGAGATAAAAGGGTTTCTCAAATTGAACATTATCCTTGCTTTATCATCCTGAAGCAATCTTATGCCTTTGAATAGATTTGTTTTATATATTCTTGAAAATATCTTCAGCCTTCGCATAGCTTTATGTAATTTGTCTGTATTTCCCTAGAATAAATTTACAACTATTCTCTTACATTTTCCCAGAATTAAAATTTGTATATATATTATCTCACTAACTTTCTAGAATCAACCAATGCTTTGAACAATTTTATTCTTGATTCCATCCTTGTAAAACAAATTTTTTCTTTGAAAACATTCAACATTCGCCTATATCAAATGTTTTTCAATGAAATATATTGGACTTTTACAAGTTTTCCTCTCAATATTTGGTTGGTTCCCAATTAGTCTAAACAAGGGAGGATGTTGGAGCACATCGCGTACCTCCCATGAGGCATCCTTCACTTGTAGATACTTCTAATGCACTAGATACTTATATAAGAACCCTATTTCATAGACGTCTATCTTAAGTAATCAAGATCCATTTACATATCAAAATAAATTTCCCTTCATCATCAAGTGGACACAAAGCTACCAAAAATCTAAAATCATCAAGCTTGGAACAATTAATTTCTTCTGATCAGACACATTCTAGGCATTACATAGCTTTGCACACTTGCATAGGTCACTGAAGAGTAGGTTATTAACCCATCTCTTCAAAGCATGGTGAAGTGACCATAAGAACCAAAAGATGGATTTTTTATTTTCCTCGTAAGAGTTGACTATTTATGATGTTGCAATCAAAGGAAAATATAATCTCTAACTTCAAATTAAATTTTCTGAGATGTCTTGGTCTACGTGTGAATTTATCATGTCTTGAGTAATTTTCAAATTATTGTTTAGACCCTATACGGTTTTTTGACTCTCTAAATGAATTCTTGAACTATTGTTACCTTAATATCATGAATAACTAATATATAAATGATATTGGTCTATATCCATACAAAGTCCTAAACATGTCATACTAACTAATGCCTAAAATACAGCATTGGACCAATTTTCTTCTAAGGGCAACCACATAAGCCATGCAACCTATAGATAAGTCACATCATTTAGTATATAACCCATTATTTTTTATTCACAATTTTTTTCTTTCCTGACTAATTGGTAGCTACAAGTAGTAATGACAAATTACCCAAGACTATTATAAATAACAAAGAATTGGGTATTGAATGTCCTGCATTAGTAATAAGTGTGAGAAGATTAGCTTATAAGCCATTACATGCACTATAACCCTTTCCCATTTGAATAGGATTTAGAGTGAAACTTCCCAGGTTGACTTTGTATTATCCACTTCATCCCTGAGACCATTATTGCTCAGAGGTGCTTGTATGCTTTGTGGGCTCCTTGCCTTATAACTATTAACAAGGCATATGAGTGAAATGTCATAGAAGAAATGGATACTCATGGAAAAATAGTTCATCAATGAATGGCTTGAATATTAAATACTTCATAAATTAAAAATCTCTAAAATTAAAAATAACAAAAAAATAGAGCCTTTCAATTATGATAGCTCTTTCCAAAACTAACATGTGAAATTTGAGTATGACACAATTTTTTACAATTTGTACAATGAGTAAATGTTTTCCATAAACACAAGTTAATGAAGTTTAAAAGTATCAATAGGGATGTGACAAGAATTACTGAATTGGTTGATAGCCTTAAAGATGTTGTCCTTACAACTCACTTTTGGGAGACTTAAGATGACGAAGTTTAAACTAACAGATTTCCATTTTGCATTGAGGATGGGAAATTGCTGAAGAAAATCTGGAATTTTAAAATTGTTTTCACTTTATTTATTTGGCATTCCTCACAAGACACAAGAAAATTGCAAAAATTATTGTTTGAACCCTTTCATTAGTAGCTTTTTTTTGGCTTGTTTATGCCCATTGAAAAATCCCACATGTAGTATGGCTTATGGAGAAGAGTGGTTTTCAGCCATTACCTACATGTTAAAATTTTGGTTTTGGAGTTGGAACCACTTTTTATGATGATAAAAGAGTGTCATTTAGAATGCATGTATGTTGTCCTTAGCCATCGCTGAAACTCCAAAATGTAGCCAACTCATTATACTTGGGAGTGCTCTATATTAATATTATGTTTCCAAACTGAAATTGCTATCAAAATATACTTAATTTTTGGAATTTCATCAAGGAATCAGCTGGCAATTTTTTGTCACCTTTGAAATACTTAAATTCATAGTCATATGCATGCAGTTTGTTTTCATTTAGTCTCACAGGGACCCTGTTGTGATGGAAAGTACTTCATACTATCATGGTCAATCCTAAATTATCCTTTTACAAACCAGTTGTTGTTTGAATATGGTTAATGTATGCATTGTTGTTATCATTTCCTTACCATGGATAGATAGCATCTATCTCGCTAGCTTGCAACTCTCAGAAACAAGAAGTCCACCCATTACAACAATACTACTTCAAATCCCACCAGGAGTATCATACTCAACAATGCGTGGAAAAGAAAAATCAAGGATCACAACAGGGGGACAAGTATACATTACACCTTTAGGATCACAAAATTTAGGCAAGTTGAATTTGACCACTCAAATTTGTTTTTCTAATCTGACACCATCTTATGAAAAAGGTTGACCTTGACCCAAGAATCTCACCCCTGATCCAATAATCTCGACCCTGACTTGCACAGGTCTGACATAAAATCTATTTGCGGATCCCAATAGTTCACTGAAAAGGGTATCCAAATCTGAGTTCAAATCTTCAATCCTGAACCTGTACCTGCAAGAAAAAGAGATTTGTTTGTTTGGGGGGAGGGGTTTGCCTTAGTCAAACCCTGATTTAGGAATTAACCTTGAAATAAATAAAGCATAGAATGCTAGTAAGTAGTAGAATTGAATCTAATAATGAAGCTATGATATTCAAATAGATATGCAATTGTAATTCAAATGTAGCAAGTATGTAAATATGAAAGCTTAGACTCAATAGAAACCATAAACCTCCATGATTGTATGGTTGAAATCCACCTTGAAGAGAATGAATGAGTGTTGAGGATTCCAAAGGATCTTGAAGGAAGATCACACAACCATGATGGCTAGATCTAGGGTTTGAATGATGAATCCTGAATGTTTGAACCTAATCCCTTCAAAGGCTTGAAAGCTTGAATCCTTGATCTTCAATGGAGATCATGAATGCTTGAGAGGAATACTTGAACACCTCAAAATCTTGAGAACATTTAGAACAATGGATGCTTGAACCTTTGCTTCTTCACCTCTTATCACTTAGTTGATGGTTGATCATGCTTAGAGAAAATGAGAGAGAAAGGCTTCCTTTTATATGAAATTAGGGAACAATATTCTAAGGAGGCCAACATAGGAGAATTAAATTCCAATTAAATCCTTTACCCCTAGGAGAGCACCTATGTTAAATATAATTTAGGACTTTCTGCTTTGGAACCCAAAACAACCAATCTGGAAGCGGGTAAATGAATTTTTTATGACCTCTAGAAGCCGACAAGTTTCCAGATTTGGAAGGGGGACCTAGGTCAAGGTCAAGGTCAACCTTGACCTAGGTTAAGGTCGAGTATGACCCTGACCTTGGTCAAGGTCAAGTTTGAACTTGACCCAGGGGGTCAGAACCCCTGGAAGAAGTGCCAGGTGGGATATAAGGTGCCCAGAGAGGCCCCGTGAGGGTCCTAAACAGACACAAAAGTAGGAGATGATGTAGAAATGAGGGGACGGTATGATGGTAATAAAAAACATGCCCTAAGGAGGGCTAAACATTCTTAACATGGAATTTCTTCCATTTTAAGATGATACACAAGCTTATAAAAATCGCAAGATTCTTGAGTTAAGCATGCCTCAGATAGATCTTAATCGTGGTCTTCTGCCTACACCTTCCATACCTCCTTTATCCAATACTTCTAGTTTTTTTAATTAAGCTCCTAGTATCACTTTTCAGCCTACTAAGAGTCCTACTAATCCTCTTATAGAACCTGTGAAGGAACTGGTTGTTGTTCCTCCTAGTTCTCAATATATTTGAAACAAGACAAAATGTAACCGATCTTCCGATGAACATCGTAAGAAGCATCAAGCTCAAGCTAAGGCCTGTGCCTCTATTCTTAGAATTTATTTACCTTATTTAGACCATCCTTTGCCTGATGTGTTGGAAGAATTTAATGTTAATATTGATGCTAAGATGAATGATTATAATGATTCTATTTGTATCTTAGATTCTATTACGATTAATCTTGATGAAGAAGATACTATTGATGATTCTAATGATGAATATAAGACTATTGACATTGATACTAATTTACCTAATATTCTTTCAACACAATTGATAATTACACCTATTATTGAACGTCGTGATTCTCAAGAGGATACTTGTTCGGAACTGGCTATTATTCCTACTGTGTTGGATATAGTCCCTCTTGCGAGTTTCCCACCTTCCCTAAATGATATAGACCGAGATGGAGAGAGTATAAGGTGATGCACTTGATTGGATTATCCTCCATGGTATCCTTTTATGTGTTTTCCTGTTGTATTTTTCTTCTCCCGTGATGTGTTTGCTAAATGTTTGGTAGATTCTTTTATACGACCCTTGTTACTTTGTTGGTGCAAGGTGATAAAGGAATCAAACCTATTGTACTATTCCTCTATATGTATCTCTATTCTTCTATATGTTGTTTTCATGTTATATTGTACCTATGCTATTGTTCGTAAATGTTTTCCTTGTTTAGTCCACTTGGATTTGCGACATGGTAGCACTGACTCTTTTTGGTCTCCATGTTGTGGTCCGAAAAGATTCTTCTTCGTAACTCTTATATTTTCTTTCCTCCATTGTGATTGTAGTTCTACTTTCTTTGGGGAATGATGTCAATTCATTTGCAATAATATATATATATATATATATATATTGTATAGTTGGAAAATGGAAGCACTTCCATTGTAGACTGGTTTAGCCTTCCGAATAAGTGGTTTTGGGGTCATTTCAAGTGCCTTGAATGGGTTCTTTATTTAGACCTGGCTTTCCCCTGTTCTACCCCAATTCTCCACCTTTCTCTAGCTGATTTCTGGCATTCTGGATTGCAAATCTGAGATCTTTGACCTCAGGGTTAGAGCCAAAATTTTGGGTCTATGTTGACCTTGAACCTAACCTAGGTCAAGGTTGACATCACCCTTGACCTAGGTCAAGGTTGACCTTGACCTTGACCCAGGGTCCAAATTTCAGGGTCCCACAGTTTTTGGATGTTAGTCTTTGAAAAGGTCAATTCCCGCTTTCGGGTCAGCTGTTTCAGGTTCCAAAGCGATAATTCCTAAATTATATTTAACATAGGTTCTCTCCTAGGGGTAAATGATTTAATGGAAATTTAATATTCCTATGTCGGCCTCCTTAGAATATTGTGCCCTAGTTTCATATAAAAGGAATCTTTCTCCTCTCATTTTCTCTAAGCGATATTGAGAAATTAAGTCCTCTATTGAAGCCTAAGCATCATCAAGCAATTGAGAAGCATTATCAAGTGAAGTTAAAGCAAGCTAAGGAGCAAGATTTGAAGCAAGGATTCATCCATCATCAAGCATTCAAGCATTCATTTTCATCAAAGAGATCCATTAGAGGCCATTGAAGGATTCAAGCTACATAGTGCCCTTTTGGTGATCTCTCCATCCATCTTCTTCCAAGCCTCTTCATACTCAAGAACCCATTCAAGATTGGTGTCAAAGATCTACAAGAAATTGATTGAAGACATCCTTTATTCTAAATTCTAGATCCATTGGCCCATACATACTTGTGGGTTCAAGGATTCGAATCCTCCACAAGGACTTTTACAAGCAAGGTGAATTTATGCATTTACTTTATTTACTTCTGCAATTTAAATTATATAAGGTTAATTCCAAAACTGGGGTTTGACCAAGGCAAACCCATCCCCCCCAACAAACAAATATCTTTTTCTTGTAGGTATAGGTTCAAGATTAAATATTTGAACTCAGATCTGGATATCCTTTTCAGCGAACTATCAGGATCTGTGAACATATTTTCTGTCATACCTGTGCAGGTCAGGGTCGAGATTATTAGGTCAAGGGTGAGGTTATTGGGTCAAGGTTGACCTTTTTCATAAGACGGTGTTGGATTGGAAAAATATTTCTGGGTTTTGTTTGTCTCTGTGTTTTGGTTCCAGATTATACTTCAAATTTTCCAGAAATAGAGTACAGACCTTAGAAAACAACATTCTTTGATCTGCAATTATTCAAGGTTAGTAATTCCTCTCATCCTTTTCAATTACTATCATATATCATATCTACTTAATAATAAAACAAAATTTAAGAACTTCTTCCTTCTCTCATTTGAATGGTTGATTCATTTGTGCATTGATCCTACTTTAGGGTTAATAAATTTGGATCTTTCATTTGTGCATTTGGGGTTAAAAGAGGAACATCTTATCTTCCTTCCACCTATATGCTAAATCACACAACAATCACATACATAAAATTACAAATTAAATGTAAAGGTTAAAGAAATATAACACCCCTAATTTTTTGATTATGGTAAAAGCAGGTTTTGAAGGAAACCCCGAAACCCTTTAACAAAACAAAGAAAGGAAAGGCGAAAAAGCCCAAAGAGCAACAGACTGTGCCAAGGAGGGGAGCAGTCTACAGTGGGTCAAAACCTAGATTTAGCAATAGTTACATACAAGACAAAAAATAAAAGAAACGCTGGAAAGAAAATAGAAAGAAAGACCGCTAGCACCAAAGTCAGAGCAAAGACTTCAAAAAGATTTCAGAATCCACCAGCTGAGTCTTCATTGTCATCACGTTCTCTCTCAGCTTCTGGAGATCCGGATCCTCGGTCTTCTGCTTCTTGGATCTAGTACGCGTTCCAGGTCCCATTTGCTAGGAAGTAATAGGATGATCAACATTGTCTTTATTACTTTCCAGCCAATTGCTCAGAGAGATCAGGTTCTCGAGTGTAGCCTTCATACCAGTATTTACCAGCATGAGCAAGTGTTTCAACATTTCTTCATTCCCATTAATTTTCTTCTGAATGGGGATCATAGCTACCTCTACAGCATTTCTGATTTTTTCATCAATTTCAGAACTATGATCATTAACAGGAACATTGGAATTATGGGAAAGATCTTTTCTGATAGTAGTCATGGTTTCATCAATCAAGGAACTCTTTTTTTCCAGCTTGATGCATCTATTTTTGAGTTCAACCAGATCAGACTGCACCCACTTATCCAAATTGTAGCTATATATTGACTTATTTTTGGCAATTTCCAAGG
>MU224737.1:3137862-3150625 GCA_018584345.1 Thuja plicata
TTGACTGATTTCATTGGTAGATTTAAGCATTTGTATGCTCAAATTTCTTATCATGTTCCTGATATTGATATTCAACACATGTTTATTTCAAATTTACAAAAGGATATTAGAGATAAGATTTTGCTTACCGAATTTACCTCTTTTCAACAACTTTGTGCAGCACTTCACCATTATCAGTTACAAGTGAGTCAATTTGAGAGAAACACTCCAATGACTCATGTTCCCATTGATAAGAGTGACAATGCTCCTAATCCTAATAAGTTTCAGAAACCTAACAACTATGTCAAGATTAACAAACAGATGAATGTGGTTGTTGATCAAGTTTCTATTACATCCAATAATGCCACTTCTGCATCCACTGCTTTCTGTATGAATCGTACGTTTACTCCTCTCTCTAAAAATTTGCATTCTATAATGATTAGGTTGTTAAGTGCTAATATGATTACCTTTCCTCCTATTCAACCTCTTCTCCCTACCACGATAGCATCCAAATCCTTTGATTCTAAAGCTTTTTGTCAATACCATCGCCAGAATGGTCATGATACTGAAAAATGTTATTCTCTAAAGCATAAAATTCAAGATTTAATTAATTATAAAGCTTTGTTTGTTGATAATTTTGATGGTAGTTTAAATAAATTTGTTTCTCCTCCTAATCAAAACCTTCAAATTTATGCAAATCCTTTACCTACACATGATACTAATACCATAGCTCAACCATCTTCTGTGGATATTGTCTATGATTCAAAGATGGATGATCTTAATCACATTGTTAATCATGTGGAGTGTGTTGTTTCATCTCAACCTACTATTCAAGAACCTTCACCTCTACTTCAACTTCCAATTCCACCTAAACCTCAAAAACAAACTAAGGATAAGCGACCCAGGGAACTTTTAATCACCTTTGATGATTCTGAAATGATTAAAGCTCCTGATGGTCCCCTTTATATATATGCTAGGATTGCTAATATACCTACTCATGGTTGTCTTGTTGATCCCATGTCTTTAATAAATGTCATTACTGAGGAAAATATTTTTATGAAAAACTTACAACGTGATTGCTATGATCCATCTGATTCATGGATCCAAACTTGTAATGGTTTTCTTTATCCTGCACTTGGTTCTATCAACTTACTAGTGGAACTTTGTGGTAAAGTTGTAGATACTACCTTCATTGTTATTCCTACTTGTGATCAATTTCAAATCAAATTTGGTTTACCTTGGATAATTTCTATGCATGCTATTTCTTCTCCTATTCATAAATGTCTTAAGTTTATTCATAATGGAGAAGTCAAAATGATTAATCATAGTTTGTATCAACCTTCTAGGCCTAGAGATTGTGCTACTCTTGATTTATTTTGGCCTTCATTACCTAATTCATGTCCTCCTCACCCTGATCATCTCTTTCTCTCATACCAAGCTTACAAACATCATAAAATTATTGAGTTAAGCATACCTCAGATAGATCTCAACCATGGTCTTTTGCCTACTCCTTCCATACCCCCCTTAGCCATTAATTCTAATTCTAATAATTAAACTTCTATTATTTCATTACAACCCATTGAGAATCCTCCTATAGAACCTGTGAAGGAATCTATGGTTATTCCTCCTAGTTCTAAAAATGTGTTAAACAAATCAAAATGCAATAAATCTGCTAATGAACGTCGTAAGAAGTGTAGAGCTAATGCTAGGGCTCGTACTTCTCTTCTTCAAAACTCTTTACCTTATTTTGACCAACCTATGCTTGATGTATTGAAAGAGGTCAATATTCATAATAATGTTAAGATGAATGATTGTGATGATCCTATTCGCATCTTAGATCTCATTTTAATTAATCTTGATGAGGAGGATACTTTAGATTATCCTATTAATCTTAGTGATGAATACGAGACCATTGATCTTGACACTGACTTACCTCATATGCTTTCAACTCAATTAACCATTACACCTAGTATCGAGCAACTTGATTCTCAAGAGGATCCTTGTTTGGAACTGACAATCATCCCTACTGTATTAGATATAGTCCCTCTTGCGAGTTACCCACCTACCCTAACTGATATAAACCAAGATGGAGAGGGTCGACAATGCGCTTGATTGGCTTACCCTTCATGGTAGCCCTTTTTTTGTTTGCATGTTTTACTGTGCTTCTCCCATCATGTGTTTGCTAAATGTTTGTTAGATTCTTTTATATGACCCTTGTTACTTTCTTGGTGCAAGGTGATAAAAGATTCAAACTTGTTGTACAATTCCTCTATATGTATCTTTATTCTTCTATATGTTGTTTCTATGTTATGTTGTACTTGTGCTATTGTTCATAAATGTTTCCCTTGTATAATTTGCTTGGATCTGCGACATGGTAGCACTGATTCTTTTTGGTCTCCAGGTTGTGGTACAAAAAGATTCCTCTTTGTAACTCTTAAGTTTCTTTCCTCCATTGTGATTGTAGTTCTAATTTCTTTGGAGAATGATATCAATTCATTTGCAATAATATCATATTTATATGGACGTGTTATCTTATGATCATACTGACCCCACAGTAGGTAGATCCCTTATGTGCTCTTTTGTATGTTTATGTTTTATTTCCCTTGATTTGTCTTCATTTGGGGGCATCTCGTAGTGGAAGCGTAATCCGTAGAGTTGTTTATGTTTCCGTTCAAGCCATTGCTCCTGTTAAAGTGTTAGCAATGACTTTAACATGGGGGCATATGCTCTACTCATTTTTTGCACACACACACACACGTTCAAAATATTTTCAAGCACTTAAAATTTTTTCCCTTTATGGATTAAAAAATAATCCTTAAAGTATGGACATTTTACATTTTATTTTTTTAGGATCTCTTGATCCCTTCAGTTTAAATTTACACGGATCTCTTGATCCCTCTAGTTTTTCAATGTTTTGATCCCTTAAGGTTGGAAGGTGTCCTTAAGAATGGATCTCCTTGATGGGTTGACTAGTGAGTAGCCACATTAACTAGGCGGTTCAACTCCATCTTTCCAGTTATGCTATTTACTTGTGTGGTTCACAATGGGACATAAGTTCTCATTGGGCGAGATAATCACACCCTCTCTATCTCTCTTTAACTAGTGATGTATCTCTTATCGTGATCTTAGGGTTGATAAAGACTTAGGTCCCTTAGGGGCTTGAGGATTTCTTTGTTCCTTTTTTATTCCAATAAGATTGTCTGTTCTTTATGATCTCCATTACCAAGAGTTTGTGTTGATTCCATACTCTTGCTAAAGTGGAGGCTAAATGTATAGTCAAAAAATGGAAGCACTTCCATTGTAGACTAGTTTAGCCTTTTGAGTAAGTGGTTTTGGGGTCATATCAAGTGCCTTGAATGGGTTCCTAATTTAGACCTGGCTTTCCCCCTGTTCTGCCCCAATTCTCCACCTTTCTCTAGCCAATTTCTGGCATTCTAAGATTGCAAATTTGAGATCTTTGACCTCAAGGTCAGGGTCAAACTTTTGGGTCTATGTCAAACTTGACCCTGACCTAGGTCAAGGTTGACCTCACCCCTAACCTAGGTCAAGGTTGACCTTGACCTTGACCCAGGGTCCAGATTTCAGGGTCCCACAGTTTCTTGATGTCGGTCTTTGAAAAGGTTAATTTACGCTTATGGGTCGGCTGTTTCGGGTTTCAAAGAAATGATTCATAAATTATATTTAACAGAGGTCCTCTCCTAGGGGTAAAGGATTTAATGGGAATTTAATTCTCCTATGTCGGCCTCCTTAGAAGAGTGTGCCCTAGTTTCATATAAAAGGAAGCTTTCTCCTCTCATTTTATCTAAGCGATATTGAGAAACTAAGTCCTCTATTGAAGCCTAAGAATCATCAAGCAATTGAGAAGCATTATCAAGTGGAGTTCAAGAAAGCTAAGGAGAAATATTTGAAGCAAGGATTCATCCACCATAAAGCATTCAAGCATTCATTTTAATCAAAGAGATCCATGGGAGGACATTGAAGGATTCAAGCTACATAGTACCCTTTTGGTGATCTCTCCATCCATCTTCTAACAAGCCTCTTCATACTCAAGAACCCATTCAAGATTGGTGTTGGAGATCTACAAGAAATTTATTGAAGACATCCTACATTCTAAATTCTAGATCCATTGGTGCACACATACTTGTGGGTTCAAGGATTCGAATCCTCCACAAGGACTTTTACAAACAAGGTGAATTTATGCATTTACTTTGTTTACTTCTACAATTTCAATTATATAAGGTTAATTCCAAAAATAAGGTTTGACCAAGGAAAAACCCTCCCCCCCAACAAAAAAATCTCTTTTTCTTGTAGGTACAGGTTCAGGATTGAAGATTTGAACTTAGATCTGGATACCCTTTTCAACAAACTATCGGGATTCGCGAATAGATTTTTTGTCGGACCTATGCAGGTTAGGGTCGAGATTATTGGGTCAGGGGTGAGATTATTGGGTCAAGGTTGACCTTTTTCATAAGAATGTCTCAGATCAGAAAAATATTTCTGGGTTTTGTTTGTCTCTGCATTCCGGTTCTGGATCATACTTCAGATTTTCCAGAAACAGAGTATAGACCTCACAAAATAGCATTCTTTAATCTGTAATTCTTTAAGGTTAGTACTTCCTCTCATCCTTTTCAATTACTATCATATATCATATCTACTTAATAATAAAATAGAAATTAAGATCTTCTTCCTTACTCTCATTTCTGAATGGTTGATTCATTTGTGCATTGATCCTACTTTAGGGTTAATCAATTTGGATCTTTCATTTGTGCATTTGGGGTTAAAAGAGGAACATCTTATCTTCCTTTCCCCTATATTCTTAATCACACAACAATCACATACATAAAATTACAAATTAAATGTAAAGGTTAAGGAAATATAACACCCCTAATTAATCAAACATATAATCAATTTTCTTCCTTTATATATATATATATCCCCACGGTAGGTAGATCCCTTCTGTGTTCTCTGTATGTTTATGTGGTATTTCCCTTGATTTGTCTATGCTTGGGGGAATCTTGTAGTGGAAACATTATCAGTGGAGTTGTTTATGTTTCTGTTAAAGCCATTGCTCCTATTAAAGTGTTAGCAATGACTTTAACGTGGGGGCATACGCTCTGCTCACTTTTTTCACACACGCACTTTCAAAATATTTTCAAACATACAACTTAAATTTTTTTTCTCCCTTTATGGATTAGAGACTAATCCTTAAAGCATAGATTTTTACCTTATAGGATCTCTTGATCCCTCTAGTTCCAATTTACATTGTTTTGATCCCTTAAGGTCGGAAGGTGTCCTTAAGACTGGATCTCTCTATGTTTGAATTTTCTCTTTTGGAATAGAATATTCCTAAGGGTAAATCCTTGATGGGTTGACTAGTGATTAGGTGGTTCAACTCCATCTTTCCAGTTGCATTCTTTCCTTGTGTGATTCACAATGGGACATAAGTTCTCATTGGGAGAGGTAATCACACCCTCTCTCTCCTTTTATTTGACCGGTGATGTCTCTTTTATTGTAATCTTGGGGTTAATAAAGACTTGAGTCCCTGGGGGCTTAAGTATTTCTTTATCCCTTTGATTTCAATAAGATCATCTTTTCTTTATGATCTCCTTTACCAAGAGTTTGCATCAAGTCCATACTCTTGCTAAAGTGGGGGCTAAATGTATCATCAAAAAATATAAGAAAATCAATTTTGGACTTGTTTAGACCCCCTATTAAGTGGTTTTGGGTCATGTCAAATGCCTTGAATGGGTCTTTGACTTGGATCTGGCTTTTCCCCTGTTCTTCCCTATTTTCCACTTCTCTATGGCCTATTTTTGGCATCCTACTTTGTAAATTAGAGGTTCTTGACCTCAGGGTCAAGTTTGAACTCGACCCCAACCTAGGTCAAGGTTGAGCTCCACCTTGACCTAGGTAAGGGTCGACCTTGTTCCTGACCCAGGGTCCAAATTTCAAGTTTCCATGATTTTTAGATGTCGGGGTTTGGAAAGATTTAATTCCTCCTCCCGGGTCGACTATTTTGGTCTCCAAAGTAATGACTCTTAAAATTATATTTAATATTGGTCCAATTCTAGGGGTATAGGCCTAATTTGAATTTAATTCTCCTTTGTCAGCCTCTCTAGAAGATTGTTCCCTATACTTGTATATAAGGAAGCCTTTCTCCTTTCATTTTCTCTAAGACAAGCTAAGTGAATCTAAGTGGAAGCTAAGACGCAAGAAGCAATTTCATCCATTCAAAATTTATGCATAATCTATTGAAGGAATCATCCACACTCAAACATTCAAGCATTCAAGCACATTCAAGCATCCAATTCATCTAGGAGATCCATTGGTAGCCATTGAAGGATTCAAAGCTCTATGGAGCCCTCTTGTTGAAGATTTATTCAAGCTTCTTCCTATTCCAAGATCCATTCAAGATTTGTGTTGAAGATCTAAAGACAATTAATTTGAGAAATCCTAAATTCTACATTCTACATCCATTTGGAGCATCCATACTTGTGGATCCAAGGATTCGAATCCTCTACAAGGGTTTATATACAAGCAAGGTGAATTTGTTCATTTACATTGTTTATCTCTGCAATTTCAATTATATTATAAGGTTAATTCCAAAACCAGGGTTTGACCAAGGAAAACCCCTCCCCTCAACAAAAAAAACCATTTTCTTGTAGGTACAAGTACATGACAGTGAATTATAGAGAAGATTTAGATACCCTTTTCAGCCAACTTTTGAGATTCGTGAACAGAATTTCCGTCGGAGCAGTGCATGTCAAGGTCAACATTTTGGGGTATAATTGCACCCCGACATTTGGGTCAAGGTTGACATTTCTCAGAAAAGGAAAATATTTCTGGGTTTTCTCCGTCTATGTGTTTCTATTCGAGATTCTGTTGTAGAATTTCCCGAAACTTAGTACAGACACCAGAAAATAGCAATTTCCAGATCTACTATACTTTGAGGTTAGTCCTTATCTTCAATTCATTTCAATTAAGGTTTTAATAGATTCAAATCTATCAAATGGGAATATAAGGTTTTCCTCTTTCTTCTTATTTCCAATTGATTGATTCATTTATGCATTGACCATTGCTTGTGGTTAATCAATTTGGATCTTTCCTTTTTGAATTTGGGGCTAAAAGAAGAATTTTACCTTCCCCATCTATCCACTTACATTCAAACATATAAATTATCACATCATCATATCTATATCATCCATTTTTACATATTACAATTTATATGGTTAGAAAGCTAAAATTGTATGAAATTATGCTAATAATTTTACAAATACCCACTTGATGATGTGCAAACCTAATGATGATGATGTTGAGTAACCTGTTTTGAAGAATAAAACATGTGAAAAAGGAGGGAAGTAGAGCTCCCAAGCCTCAACCTTTTTACCCAATCCTATTAACTACCCTTGTTCTTAGCTGAGTAATTTACCAAATCTAAGAATGATTATGTTATTTGAATTTAAAGTAAGTCAATTGTGTTAGGGGTATTTTGCTATTTTTTTGGATGGATGACCACTTTTTACACATATTTGTCACTAGTGTGGGCTCTTGAAACCCCAAATCTCAGTGTAGGCTTTTCCAATCAAACCCAGAGGTGTAGCATTCACATAGAGGAGGCCGACGTACACAATCATCAACCCTCCCCAACCTTGCGATCTTGTTTATACGCTAATTGGGCACTTGGTAGATGCATGTGTTGCACACTGTTGGGTAGAAAAAAGGTGCAAGCTTTGTGCGTCCATCCATAGTGCATGGGTTGGCCTCTATAGTGTGCAATGTTACCCTATCTGTAGATAGTCTAGGATTTTCCAAACCACAGACGTAGTTTTTTCAAACTTTACAACACTACTACATGAAGGGTTATTTTAAGACATTTTTTAAAGACAAAATTAAAATTTTGTCTTAAAATATTTAACCTATTATTTTAATTATTATAAATAATAATGGAAACTATTAATATTGTCTTAAATTAAAACTTAAACACTGCAAACTTTATTTACACGATAAGAGGCAGAGGAAGGCGAGAAATAGGTTTTTAGAGGAGAAGTTGGAGATTTGAGAAAAAAAATTCATGGACTAGATTGACCGGTCATCATTATATGTTGGATTGAACAACCATCACAGATTGGACTAGAAGATCCCAATGCTTGCATTATATGTTGAACGATCATCACAGATTGGATTGGAAAATCCCAATGCTTGCATTATATGTTGAACGACCACCATTTGCAAACTAAGGCAATTTTATTTGAGCGCGACATGGATTAGGGTTTTTTATTTGAGCAGGCATGGATTACAGTTTCATTATTTGAGAAAGAATGGATCATGACTTTTTTATTTGAGTGGACATGGATTAGGGTTTTAGGTTCATGGGAAACCAAGATTTATACAGTAATACTAGTAATATTGATATTATATTTATACAAAGGGAAGGTACAAAATTGATCGGTCCCATCTACAGAGAAGGGCAGGGCATGGATTAGGGTTTTTGGATCACAAGAAACCCAAATTTTTATACTAAGACAATTTTATTTGACCATTGGTCCCATCTCAAGAGAAGGGAAAGCCATGAATTAGGATTTCAATTTTAGGGGAAACTTATATTTGTATAGTAATACTAATGATACTTTTTAATTTTCCTTTCTGCACAACTTATATTTTTTTTGAAAGAGAATGCAATAAATTGATCATTCAAATCTCTGTTATGAATTAGATTTCTCTTACCACATTCCTCAGTGGGTTGTTGAGAACGACCGCTACGTGGATAAGGTGAGAGAAAAGATATAAATCATCTTTCATGGATAAATGATAGTTATTAAACCCTAGAAAACCCTAGCTCCTACCTCTGGGTATTTTCAAAGTTTTGGTTCTCACCTGCAGAGGAATTTTTGGGGAAGGATAGGAGATTTGCGAAGTGGAATCAGAATCACAGATCCAGGAAAAAGTTCAATAGAAATAATATTTGCAGATCATATTTGAATAGGGTTGTATCTTGTTTTCTTGATTTCATGGCAGCCTAAACCTTCTAGCATGGGGTTATATATTTCGCAACAGATATGGCTTATTTAAAAAATGTATCACAGAAAAGGGTTAGCAAGAATCTATAAAAAAATGGCTTGAGGTTTGAATTTTTATTGTTAAACATATATTCTCTTAATTATTCAGAATGTTGGCTGTGTGTTAATAGTATTTTCTTTCTCTTTTGGATTCATTCAAAACACAAATTCAGACCATGGGAGATTGTGAGGCATGATGTCGTCTACCCTATAAGATTCTATGGAAAGTTGGAGGTATTTGACAGTGGAGCGTAAGTTATCTATGCAAATTTTGCTCTTGAAAAGTCAAATTTCTTTGCAAATTTTGTAAAATTCATAGATAGAGGAAAATTATAGTGGATTAGCTATATTTTTAAAATTTTTAAGTCAGATTTGACCTTAGTAAGATTATTTTGTTTCCAATGAGAAAAAATCCAAATATTTCTATATTTCTTATTAATGCATATAATAATGTAGTCTATTCTCATAATTCATGACTTGTCAAAACCTCAAATAGAATTCTTATCATTCTATCCACAACTCTCTTTCATGTTAAATACATCACAGATAGGGCTTGCTATGCTTGAAAATAAAATTACTGGATAATTGTTACTGAGTCATTTTACTGCTGAAAAGCTCACCATATCTATGTATTTTTAAGAAATATTCTGGCATTTGCTTTCAATTTGATTTAATTTGGTGCTAGATGCAGTCAATGCTATCTATGTATGCTCATTACTCCCAATATCTCAACAAGATTTCTAATTTTCTACATTTTTTTTATTGCTTCATTTTAATATCAATGCATTGGATTGCTTGTTAAATATATTCCCTTGTGTGAGATATTTTAGATAAATGGCTCTAATTTGTTTCTCTAGTTCTTTGAGTCAAGAAAACATTTCTTTCACTGGAAAATATGTTTTCTTAGCATGCTATAGAGTGTGTTTATTTTTTAATAAAAAAATTATGTCATTTGTCACTTTAAAAGGGTCTGGAAGTTTCAATTTGACTTCTTTATTCTAAAAGTCAATTTTTTGATGCTCATTATTTTTAAAATAATCCTTTGTAAGCTCCAACCTACCATTTGTGAGTAGACCTCTTGTTAAGGTGTACAATCTAATTTCTATAGTATCATGCTTTTGGTTTTAAGATATGTGCTTATATTAATTTTTTATTTATTTATAATTCATGTTCTTTGGGTGGGCCTTATTTTGGAAGTTGTCTTTATTGTCTAGCCTTTTTGTGAGTTGATAAATTATTACCTTTACCCTGGGGTAGGTCTATTTGTTGAACATGCTCCTCTATAGGTGTTTATGTTAAGATGAAATCATTCTCATTTTCAAAGGGTTTTGAAATTGTAAATTCCATTTCTCTTCTTGTTCAAGTTTTTTGCTAATAATTTGTAAGTCATAATTTTCCATCTTTGGCATTACAAATCTATGTTAAATTGTGCAAACTTCTTTGAGTGATCATTATTTTGAAAAAATATATGATTTCTTTTTTGTCTAGTTCTTTTGCAAGTTGAGAAAATATAATATTTTCTCGCAAGCATATGTGCTAAATGTGGCATTACAATATATTTGATATAAAATTATGTTGAAAATGCTCCTATTGTGATGTGATGCACATAAAAGTTTTAAAACTTTAGTTGATGCTATGCATTATGTACTCAAAATATAGATCCAACTGCAAAGTAGCTTAAAATACAACTCCAACAAAAACAAGAAAACTCAGTGTGCTGATCCACAAACCCTTGTTATTGAAGATATGCACAACTTACAAATCTGAACCCTATTATGTACTCAAAAAATAGATCCATCTGCAAAGTACCTTAAATATACAACTCCAACAAAAATATTAAAATTGAGTGTGCTCATCCACAAACCCTTATTATTAACAATTTAAACAACTTATAAATTTGAACCCTCAATCCTAGATCTAATCTTTTTGTTAAAACTGAAAAGAGTTACACTGCACTATCTTCACTCAGTTATTCTCTTTCTTTCTTGGCTTCAGTAGTATTCCTTGGGCCTTTTTCATTAAGTATATGAAGAAGATATGGGTTCCTGTCAATAATTTTTAGCATTGTTTGATTACTCAAGATCAAATTTTGCATCAGATCAGGATTATTAATGAGAATCTAGATGACAACCATGTTGGGATTTTGTGTCAGTTGTTGTTGAGCCTCTTGAAATTGCACCAGTCAACCCATTTCTATCACCTACTTAGAGAACACCCAATTTCCAATTGGGACCATTTTGTCAGGGATAATCCCCCTTAGATACATAACAATCAACAAAATATAAAACAATTCACTTTGAAGTAGTGTCATGCTTGTGTACTTGCACATGTTTCACGTACACTAGTGATTTGAAACCCAATAGGTCTATTTTGAAGAAATATTTGACTAAAATAAAATTAAAAAAATTCCCCCCATTGTTGTGGCCAAATAGCCATCACTAATTTTAGAGTTTAACCAAATTTTCTACACCATCTAGTCTTAAACCGAGGTAAAAGAGAATGACACACAACCAACTTTACTTAAGAAGAAGTATGATTCTCAGATGCTATAATGCCATATTTATTTGAACAAAATACCAAGTCAAATAATGAACAACCTTAGTACTCCACTTCTTGAGAAAGTGACAAGCATGGAGAAAAGTGAATTTCATAAGATTATGAGATTTCTAATTGGGAAAGTTAGAATCTTAGTGTTAGTAGAACCAGCTGTATTAGACCATTTAAAACAATCATAAATGTTGGGATAAAGTTATGGTGTTACTACTTCAAAGAACATCTCCTTAGTGTAACTCTCTAGATTTCAACAAATAACAAATACACTTTTTTATTTATTTTGTGAGTGCACTAAAATTTATGAGGTAATTTCAACCTTTATTACTCAAACTGAGTATTGATTAATTAGCCAACTTGCAATAGGAATACTTGTTTGACTGTTTCATGTCCTTTGTACTTGTACTAGTGATACTGATAACAAAATTCTCTTTGTTTGAGACCTATTAATGTTTTGTTTCTATAATTAGTTTGATAAAGCATTGTTCCAGTCTGTGGGTGTGCGTAGTGGAGGTTTTGAGTGTGTTTCCAGTAGTTTGTTTTTGATTATGGTAAAATCAGGTTTTGAAGGGAATCCTGAAACCCTTTAAAAAATCATAGAAAGGAAAGGAAAAGAAGCCCAAAGAGCAATAGACTGCCCCAAGGAGGGGAGCGGTCTACAGTGGGTCAAAACCCAGATTTTGCAATAATTACAAACAAGAAAAAAAACAAAAGAGACGCTGGAAGGAAAACAGAAAGAAAGACCGCCAGCACCAAAGTCAGAGCAAAGACTTCAGAAAGCTTTCAGAGTCCACCAGCTGAGTCTTCATAGTCATCACGTTCTCTCTCAGCTTCTGGAGATCCAGATCCTCAATCTTCTGCTTCTTGGATCTTGTACGTGTTCCAGGTCCCATTTGCTGGGAAGTAACAGAATGATCAGCATTGTCTTTATTACTTTCCAGCCAATTGCTCAGAGAAATTAGGTTCTCAAGATTAGCCTTCATACCAGTATTTACCAGCATGAGCAAGTGTTTCAACATATCTTCGTTCCCATTAATTTTCTTCTGAATGAGAATCATAGCTAACTCTACAGCATTTCTGATTTTATCATCAATTTCAGAACTATGATCATTAACAAGAACATTGGAATTATGGGAAAGATCATTTCTGATAGTAGTCATGGTCTCTTCAATCAAGGA
>MU224737.1:3182827-3193054 GCA_018584345.1 Thuja plicata
TAAAATAATATATAATATATGATATATAATGTAATATTTAATATTAATATATATTATATAATATTTAATATATAATAGATATTATATAATATTTAATATATATAATATATAATCTAATATATAATTTCTGATATATAATCTAGTATGGAGAAATGGGAGGGAGAAAGGGGTTGAAAATAAATTAAGAGGGAGAAAGGGGAGGGAAAATTTAAAATTCAAAATTCTGCCAGGATTTTCGGGTACCCGATATAGGTTTGGTATTGCTTTGTGCACCATACCTACCTGGTCAACTCTTCAAATGTCTCACAAACGTGTTCTTCCCCTGTTTCTCTGAGTTCCAGACTTCGACTATGTAGCTGACGACTTTTGTTTCACCCAAATTTGATGAAACCAAAAGGGTATCTTAAGGAGATTATCATCTTTCTATCGATATAATTGCTGTCAAATTTTGAATTTGGAAAGTCATTATTAGTTATTTTCTAATTGAATTACCTCTAAAGTGTTGATTTATATACTGATTGAAATATGGCTATAACTTTCAGACGGTATAGAATTTTTGAAATCCGAAAAATGTGTCACATTCTATGCTTCGCCTACTATAAGGAAAAATTTTGTTTTTTTCTAAATTTGGTAAAGTTTTCAATGAGTTAAGGTGGTCAGACACAGGACTTTTTTTATTCTGAAAACGTTGTAGCAAATAATTCATAATTAATTATTTTTTTGGAATAAAATTACACAAAAATATGCGTCACATCCAGGCATGAGTCTACTACTTATATATAAAATCTTATAAAAAAATATTATCATTTGATTATGATTAAGGTGGTCAGACATACACCTACTTATTTTTTTCTTGAAATTTTTGTACTACTGCATTGAAATCTATACTATTCACCAATCATATTAACTTTTTTTTTTTTTTCAGAAAAGGCCTAGTAGTTTAGAAACTACATTCAATTTCTTACAGATTCTATTTTTACAACTTTTTGATATTAGGTTGATAGCTAGTTCAAATTTTCACGTCAAGTTTACTAACCCTAATTTTCTGATTTTTCATTGCCACTTAGGGGCATAGTTTGGCCCTTCATGATCTTGCACATACCCGGACATGAAGCATCATAACATAATGATGATTTATATATCTACTTCACACAAATACTCAGAATTTGATGAAGTCAAGGACTGCCCCATTGCCTTTGATATGTGGAACAAAGTACATGATATTCATGGAGGAGATGTTAATGTAAAGAGAGCCAAAGAAGAGAGTCTCAGAGGATAGTTTGATCTGATGAAAATGAAAGAAGGAGAAGACATTACAAAGTACAATGAGAGAATCAAGAAAAGTGTCAGTGCAATCAGAGCTTTCGGTGGAACAATTGAATACAAAACAATGGTCAACAAGGTATTAAGAACTTTACTTCCTATCTATGCAATTAGAGTTTCATCTATTCAAGATATGTGATGTCGTAATGACATAACTCTAGATGGATTGGTTGGAAGGCTTACAGCTTTTGAATTGGACAAATTTGACAATTATTCTCCTAATCCTAGCAATATTGAATATGCATTCAAAGCTAAATTAAATCTTGGAAAGATGAAAGGTAACTAGATTTAAATTGATAGTGATGATGAATCTAATGATGAAGATCTGGAAATCATTGAAGCACTACTTGCAAAGAGAGCTGCCAAAGGAAAAGGTAAACACAAAGGAAAAATAACATTGATTTGATTTTCATGTAATGAGGCTGGTCACATTGTTGCTAAGTGTCCAAACAAAGAAGACAAAGATGAGAGAAAGTTCAACAAGTACAAAGGCAACAAATATTTCACAAGTCACAAATGCTACAAGGATAAAGGTAAGAAATCTTGTTATATTGTAAAAGATTCTGATAGTGATGGAGATGAAGTTGAATTGGTTTACATTGCTATTAAGGATGAGTCAGATAATGAAGATGATGAAAAGACTACACTATTCTCTCATATTAGTAAAAATGACACTTGGATAATTGATAGTGGTTGTTCTCACCACATGACTAGTGATAAAACCAAGTTTGATCATCTTTAGCACTATGATGGTGTGAGTGTCAGTTTTGGGAATGATGAACCCTGCTATGTGAAAGGTAAAGGTTGTATTTCTCTAACTGAAGGAATCAAATGTGATAATGCTTATTAGGTTGAAGGACTAAGGCATAATATACTAAGTGTGGAATAGCTGAATAACATTGGTTTCAAGGTAGAATTCATGAATGGTAAGGCCAAGCTCCTGGATGGTAAGGGAAACCTAGTTGGAAATGTCAGGAAAACAAAAGGTAATCTTTTTTATTTTGATCTCAATAAAAATTCATGTTTTATTGCACAAGTAGAAGAAAGATGGTTATGGCATAAAAGGTTGTGTCATGTGAACTTTGATAACCTGGTCAACATAAGAAAGAACATAAGAGTAAGAGGTATTCTTGTTTTGAAGAAACCTAAATTGGCATCATGCAAACAATGTCAAATTGGGAAGATGGGAAAAACTACCTTCAAGAGCAAGAATTACAATATAAAAGAAGTCTTGGAGTTAGTACATACTGATTTGTGTGGACCAATTGGAACAAAAAGTTACACAGGTGAGAATTATTTCATTCTATTTGTTGATGACCATTCTAGAATGATGACTTTTATGTTTGTCAAAGAAAAATTAGAAGCTTTTCAGAAGTTCAAATGGTACCTAGCTAGAGTTGAGAAAGAAACATGAAAGAAACTTAAATGCCTAAGATATGACAGAGGAGGATAATTTATTTCTAATGAGTTCAATAAATTTTAAAATGATAGAGGAATCAAGAGACAAGTATCTGCTCGTGGTACACCACGGCGGAATGGTATAGTAGAAAGAAGGAATAGATCCATCATGGATTGTGCAAGAACCATGATGATTGAAAAGAATGTTGCTACCAAATACTGGAAGGAAGCCATAAGCACTACAATTCACACCTTGAACCAAGTTCAACTCAACAAAGGTATTGATCAAACACCTTTTGAATTATGGTATGGCTATAAACCTAATGTTCAGTATTTTAAAGTATTTGGGAGTAAATGTTACATCTTGAAGGAAGCAAGAAATGGAAAATTTTATGTAAAAGGTGATGAAGGTATATTCCTAGGCTACTCCTGCAAAAGAAAATAATATAAATGTTTGAATCTTGCTAGTCATAAAGTCATAGAAAGTGTGCATGTGAAGATTGATGAGTTTGTAGAGAGAAATGAAGAACATAGCAGTAAAGAGCCTGAAGACTACAAAAACTTTGTGTATTATGAACCTGATACTATACCTAAGACACAAGCAATGGTTATTGGACAACAACTATGTAAACCACTAAGTTTATCTACACAAACCTTGTTGCAACCTGTGCAACCAGCGCTTTTAACTGAAGAACCTGAGACACAAACAGAGGGAACTGAGTCTCAAACTAAAGAAACCAAGTGCATACAAAGGCACCCGAGTCGCAGACAGTAGCACCCGAGTCTCAGAAAGTGAAACCTGAGCATCAGTTAGAAGAATAGAATGGAATATTTGAGCACGGTGAACCAAGTGGAGCAAGCCCATAATCAAGAAGGAAAAATCCTGTACTTGTCAAATATGTCAGAAGGCATCATGCACCTGAGAAAATAATTGGAGATAAGATAGAAGGTATAATGACAAGGAACAAAATTAAAGGTACATGTTTGCTTAGTGAAATTGAACCCAGAACAACTAAAGATGTATTGAATGATGAAATTTGGATAGAAGCAATGAATGAAGAGATTGACTAGATAGAAAAGAACAAAACTTGGACTCTTGTACCAAGGCCAAAAGACAAGAATGTGATTGGTAATAAGTGGGTTTTTAGAAACAAGATTAGTGTGTAAAGGATATGCTCAAGAACAAGGTATTGATTATGGAGAAAATTTTGCTCCTGTTGCAAGACTTGAAGGAGTTAGAACTCTTCTAGCATATGCTGCACATAAAGGATACAAGGTATATCAAATGGATGTAAAATCTGCATTCTTGAATGGAATCCTAGAAGAAGAAGTCTATATTGAGCAACATGGAGGTTTTGTAGATCCTAATAAAAGGAATATGGTTTGCAAATTGCACAAATCCTTGTATGGAATGAAGCAAGCTCCGAGAGCCTAGTATGAAAGACTGCATGGTTACCTAGTAAGTATTGGATTTCAGACAACTAATGACAATAGTAGCTTGTACATTAAAGAAGGACCTCAGAACAAGATACTATTAGTAGAGATATTTGTTGATGATATACTATTCACTAGATATGATGATTTATGCAAAGCATTCTCTATAGCAATGAGTAAGGAATTTGAGATGTCTATATTTGGTGAAATCAAATTCTTTGTTGGTTTACAAGTTTATCAGATGAAGGATGGTATACATATTATGCAGTCTAAATACATCAAAGAGAGACTAAAGAAATTTGGGATGGAAGATTCCAGACTAGTTGGGACTCCTATGCCTATTGGACATAAGTTATCTAAGGATGATGATTCAAAGGAAGTAAATCAGACTACCTACAGATCAATGATTGTTAAACTTCAATATGTTGTTCACACTAGACCTAATATTGCATTAGCAATCGGTATTGTTGCAAGGTTTTCAACTAATCATAGAGAGAATCACTTAATGACTATCAAAATGATTCTGAGATATATTAAGGGTACCAAAGATTATGGATTATGGTATAAGAAAGGAGGAAACTTTGATTTGAAGACTTTTACTGATGTTGATTGGGTAGGAAGTGTTGATGAGAGAAAGAGCACAAGTGGTGGAGAATTATTTCTTGAAAAGAGGCTAGTCTCCTGGACAAGCAAGAAGCATAACTGCATTTCTTAGTCTACAATAGAGGCATAATATGTTGCTGCAGCAGTGAATTGTTTAAATATCATATGGTTCAAACAGCTATTGTTAGGTATGAAGGTGGAAATCAAAGAACCAATTATTATCTACTATGACAACACCAGTGCTATTAACATTTCAAAGAACCTTGTGATGCATACTAAGACTAAACATATTGTAATAAAGTATCATTTCTTGAGGGAATTGGTTCAAGACAAAGAAGTAAGATTGGAATATGTGAATACTAAAGAACAAATTATAGATATATTCACAAAATTGTTACCTAAGGATGCATTTTTGCATCTTAGAGGAAAGCTAGGGGTTATTTCCCTAACTGAGGCTCACTAGAACACAGTTTAGTAATGCATCAACCAAACTACATAACAGATCTAACATGTTGATGTAGATATTTAATTAGAGCTTATTGCAAATGAATCAGTACAAACATGTACATTACAACTTCATTGGATGTGTATTGGATGGTGTCTTTGGCATTTATTGTCAAAGAGGGAGAGAGTACTGATGTCATAAAGATTACTGAGGGAGAGATTGATGACAAAGGGAGAACTTTATCAGAGAACAAAGATTAATGTAAGAGGGAGAAATCTGTATGACAAAGGAAGTTTTTTGATGAGAATAAAAAATGAAGCTAAAGACATTAATAAAATTTGATTCTTTTGTTTGCTACTCTGTAATTCTTTGTATTATGACATGTTTTGTTGCCATCAATGCCAAAGAGGGAGATTGTTGATGATAAATATTCAATTGTGTATTGTCTTTGATGTTTACACAAGTGCAGTGATGTTTACACAAATGTCTAATCCTATCCGAGAGCAGTCAGTGTTTGCCAAGTTCTCTCAGGCATTAAAGATGATCAAAGTGATTTTCAGTTCTAACTGAGTTCACTCGAGCATTACAGTTTGGTTGGGCATTGAAGGATTTCAGTATTGACCGAGTTATGCTTTTAGTGACAGCCGACTAACAACAATTTATATTTTATGGTTAATTGGTTATATGAAGCCAACAAACTCAAGTTTTATTGATTATTTGGAAGTTATTCAGGCCGAATTGAAAAGGCTATATATATATATATATATATATATATAAGGTCAAGTTTGGATTGGACAAGAAGAGAAAGAGATATATGTTTTGTGATATGAAGTGTGGAGGCAAAATCAGATGGGATTTTAATTAAGGATAGAACATACATAGCTATAATAGAATATTCGATCAGTGAGGATCAAGTTTTAAAGCCAGAGTAGAGATCTGAATCATTAAAGATAGTTTCTTATCAAAACAGGTCAATCCATTGTTACCCTCTAAAAATTGTAGCAGTGATCTAAATCTCTTAACAGAGTAGACTTAATAGACTTTTGTAAATCCTCTCACAAGGTGACATTTCTATATTGAAGTGTTTGAAGACCTCTAACAAGTCCACTCCTCATAGGGTGATTAAATCCTCTAATAGGGTCACACCTAACAGTGTGTTATTGTAACCTTTAACATGGTTGGCTCCTAACAGGGCTCACTTCAGAAGAGTGAAAAATAGTAACTAGTTGCAATTGGTGGTTTTTCGCATATTGGGTTTCCATGTTAAATCTTGGTGTTATATGTGTACATTTTATTCTCTATATGTTTTATGTTTCTGTACTAAAGGGTAATCACATTTAATATCTTAAGATTTATTATGTTAATCGAGTGACAGTAGAACATATGTGTTAACCGAGCAACAGTGATAATTGTTTTTAAGACACCTAAGGGACTTGGATTTGTTTTTGTGGTAACTGATTCATCCCTTCCCTCTCAGTTACTCAACTCATTTCCAACACTCATTTCCTCACAATCAATGATAAGATTTCTTTCTTTTTCACCTTTTAAGTCCTCAAACTCCCTTGAGTTGTTGATCTTCATAATTGTACAATGTGGATTGAACTTTTAAATGTAAGCACACTTCACTTCTTGGGTTCATAATATGAAAATTAAATAATAAATTATAATATTTCTTCTCCTTGTAGTGGGTATCAAAAGCTTATTTGGTGTAATTATCCAATAGTGGGGATTTTTATATCTTTAACTTTTTCTTTAACCTTAAATTTAATAAATTGTGTGGAGTAGGATGCATATAATTTGTAACCACTAGTAAATTATTATTTATATAGTGGAAGTTTTAATCATAACTTTGTGATTAGAAAATATCATCTTGGTAATTATTTTTAAATATTTCTAAGTGTTTGTTAACTTTCCCTATGAATCCAAGGATGCACACTATAATGTTGCAACAAAATTAGGGTTTGGAAATCCGTTATGTTTGCAATCTAAAGGTTGTATAACTTTATATAATAGTCAGATCTACTTTTGTGATATACATAAGATATCTGAGGGGAGGTTATTTTTAAGCTTAACAGTATTCTCATAGAAGTGACTTGATAGAGTGCAAGTTCTAGGGATTATTGACACCCTTTTGGTATTAATATGCTCATGTTCATGAGACAACCTTAAATATGGATGAGAATGTTTGTAATAACTCAAATACTTGGATGCATCTAGGGGATCTAAATATAAAAATTTAGGTGATGTAAAGGAACATGGAAGTTTAAAAGAAAGTTTTTTACTTTATTTATCCTTTTTTCTTTGTGTTCTCAGAGAATGGTTTTCTCCTCGCAAGAGATTACATTTAAGAAATACTGAATCAAGTCTTCTATGCAGGCCTCAAACATTGAATTGGTGCAAGAGTACTCACCTAAAATGGCGATAGTTAAATATACTATTTTTTACTTGAAACAATTGCTGGAAAAGTGGAAGGGGCAAAAGGGCCAAGCAGAAGTGAGACCCCTTAGACTAAAATGGCAACATAAAAGGTTGGGGCCATGACTCCGTGCATGAGACTCTACATTCTCTTGGGACAAGAATTCTTGAAATTTGTGAATGATGAGTGTGTTTATTACCCATACAAGTAGTGGATTGAAACATACTCTTCTGCAAACTTTGAGGTTATTTTTACAATAAATGTTTTAGCTTTTCTTTGTGTTTTGTATGTTTCATGTTTTTTTCTTTATTAAATATCCTTTGTTTTTTAAGATTAGAAAATAAAATCACTTTGTTGATTCAAGCTTATTGTTGAAGCGGGCATCTGTGTTGGTTAACAGTTTGTCCTTCCTTAAGATTTATAATCTCTGACTCTTCTATACACCCAAGGTGAAAGAACAAAAGGATGTTTACCAACAAATGGGTCAGTGTAAGTCTTCTATCACTGCCCTCTGAATTGACAGGTACAGCTCCCTGATTGTGTTTGATCTTCAATGAATTTGTTTCTTTTGATCATCAGATTATCTTCTTATGAGTTTAACCAAATTTCTTGTAGGCACAAACAATTCAGGCAAAGATAAGGTTTAATCTATATCCGAATCTAATCTACCTATTCTAAAATGCATATTCTACTGAGGGGAACTGAAGCAGAATCATACATAGCTAGCAAATAGAATTGCTTATGCTGCAACTACTAACATGAAATGGAATTCAAGTAGGAATTACAGTTTCATATACAACTGTACTTTCTATTCCGATGCATCTAAACTACTGAATGAATAGTAGAAGGATTATACATGAAAAGTAAATAGAATCACCCTCACTGCAACCACTAACATGAAATAGAATCCAGTAGAGAACTGCAGCTTCACATACAATTGTTCTATCTATTCAAAATGCAAATGATTCACTAAAACGACGCAACAAACATGAGACAAAGCCTCTGTAAATAGAATCACTTCCGCTTCATTAACAAGTTTTCCGACCTTGTATACTGAAATCTTTTCAACATTTATAGAGTTTACAATGCATCAGGCTTCTCAAAGCTAATGACCTTTCCTTTTCCTCGAATACAAAGAGACAGAATATAAAGAGAAAGACTTTTCAAGTCTGAGAACTCGAACAGTCATTATGAATCTGAAACTCTTCATCTTCAGCTAGCATTATCGAGCTGAATCCATTGGGCCACGGAGTCGAAACATCATTTTTCTGCACTGCAGGATATGAAACTGCGGGTTTTGGTAAACTGAATGCGCAAATGGCTGCGGCGCACCTGATTTTGGATTTCCCGCTTGGACCATTTACGAGCACTATTGTGAAAAATTAGAAAAGTACTTCTCCATTGCGGAGAATTGGAAAAGTGCTTCTCCGGCGGAAAATGTAGAGGGAGGTGCGAAACCCGCAAAGAGAGAAAAATCCTTCTTTGCGGAAAATCACCAAAGGAGGGTGAAACCTGCAAAGTGTGAAATTTTCCTTTACCTGTCTTTCCGCACGTCATTCTTAAGTGCGCGGGCTACTTAACTTAAAGCACATGCTTTATTTGATCTCTTAAAA
The DNA here is from genome assembly GCA_018584345.1 of Thuja plicata. NCBI lineage: Eukaryota > Viridiplantae > Streptophyta > Pinopsida > Cupressales > Cupressaceae > Thuja > Thuja plicata. The sequence continues at coordinate 3,192,060 of MU224737.1, forward strand.
CAACAACATGATATTCTTTTTTTTTTAATAAATTGGGCCCGCCTTATTACGACTAAGCTTGTGGAAAATTACCAGAGAGGGGTGAAACCCGTGCAGTATAAAATTTGCCTTTGTGGAAAATTGCCAAAGGGGGGCGAAACCCGCAAAGTGTGAAAATCCCTCTTTGCAGAAAATCACTTTTTGAGGTAGAATTCCGCCATGGAGAAGATGATTTCTGAAATCCCGTCGAGCTCGTTCTCGCTCATTTCTTAGCCAAATTACTCACCGTTTGTTGCATTAGGATCGTTGAGACCTGTAGAATCGATCCATACTAGTCTGCGATCTCTGCCTGAGAAAGAAACATCGATTAGAGCACAAATCTTTTCCGGGTTGGGATCTACAACATACCCAAATATGAAAGGATCTCAGAACAACCCGCCTGGCTAAGAGAAGGAAAAGCAATGACAGGAAAACCCGACAAAGATAGCCTACCTAAGAAAGACTTAGAAATAGACTCAGACTGACCTAACATGACCAAATGAATCCAAGAATGCCAAAAAAGGGGTGACTGAAAGTCACACAACAGCTGGCTCCGACTGTGGGATCATGTACTGCAAAGTGCATGAAGAATTCAGCTACTCTGGTTTTGCAAGTGCCTTATCCATTGGGTTGCGGAGTCTAGACCAAAAAGAATGACAAGGAAATGCATACAGGGAGAGCGGAGGAGAGCAGGGAAACTTGAAACAAAGCATAACTAAACTCAAGGGAAAACAACAGCAAAATGAAAGGAAACCGCTAAAACTATGACACAAAAAGAACACCTACCTAACTAACTACTACGCAGGGGTTACCTTCTCTTCAATTATGCATCTGGTATAGCTTCAAATCTTGCCCATTATAGGAATATGGCAGGGACTCTCCGGAAGGATATGCCAGTCTGAAAGAATTATTCTGATTCACCTGTACAATCTGGAATGGACCTTTCCACAAAGATTGAAACTTAGAATGCATTCCTT
>MU224737.1:3198795-3248828 GCA_018584345.1 Thuja plicata
GATTATACATGAAAAGTAAATAGAATCACCCTCACTGCAACCACTAACATGAAATAGAATCCAGTAGAGAACTGCAGCTTCACATACAATTGTTCTATCTATTCAAAATGCAAATGATTCACTAAAATGACACAACAAACATGAGACAAAGCCTCTGTAAATAGAATCACTTCTGCTTCATTAACAAGTTTTCCGACCTTGTATACTGAAATCTTTTCAACATTTATAGAGTTTACAATGCATCAGGCTTCTCAAAGCCAATGACCTTTCCTTTTCCTCGAATACAAAGAGACAGAATATAAAGAGAAAGACTTTTCAAGTCTGAGAACTCAAACAGTCATTATGAATCTGAAACTCTTCATCTTCAGCCAGCATTATCGAGCTGAATCCATTGGGCCATGGAGTCGAAACATCATTTTTCTGCACTGCAGGATATGAAACCGCGGGTTTTGGTAAACTGAATGCGCAAATGGCTGCGGCGCACCTGATTTTGGATTTCTCGCTTGGACCATTTACGAGCACCATTGCGGAAAATTAGAAAAGTACTTCTCCATTGCAGAGAATTGGAAAAGTTCTTCTCCGGCGGAAAATGTAGAGGGAGGTGCGAAACCCACAAAGAGAGAAAAATCCTTCTTTGCGGAAAATCACCAAAGGAGGGCGAAACCCGCAAAGTGTGAAATTCTCCTTTACCTATCTTTCCACACGTCATTCTTAAGTGCGCGGGCTACTTAACTTAAAGCACATGATTTATTTGATCTCTTAAAACAACAACATGATATTCTTTTTTTTTTAATAAATCGGGCCCACCTTATTACGACTAAGCTTGCGGAAAATGACCCGAGAGGGGTGAAACCCGCGTAGTATAAAATTTGACTTTGCGGAAAATTGCCAAAGGGGGGCGAAACCCGCAAAGTGTGAAAATCCCTCTTTGCAAAAAATCACTTTCTGAGGTAGAATTCCGCCATGGAGAAGACGATTTCTGAAATCCCTTCGAGCTCGATCTCGCTCATTTCTTAGCCAAATTGCTCGCCGTTTGTTGCATTAGGATCGTTGAGACCTGTAGAATCGATCCATACTAGTCTGTGATCTCTGCCTGAGAAAGAAACATCGATTAGAGCACAAATCTTTGCCGGGTTGGGATCTACAACTTACCCAAATATGAAAGGATCTCAGAACAACCCGCCTGGCTAAGAGAAGGAAAAGCAATGACAGGAAAACCCGACAAAGATAGCCTACCTAAGAAAGACTTAGACATAGACTCAGACTGACCTGACATGACCAAATGACTCCAAGAATGCCAAAAAAGGGGTGACTGAAAGTCAGACAACAATCTGCTACTCAAATTAAATCTTAGACATCATTTTTATCCCTCTACATTATATTTCCTACACATTCCTTACCTGCACGCTATTTTTTTGTTTTCTGGCCATTTAAATGGACTTTCACTTTTTCATGGTGGGGCTATCCATGGCGATGACAGCATCATTCATTTGGCACTCATTTTAAACTCTTAAGTTATCTTTGCATTTCATTGTTGGGCCTATCTTTGATGAGAAGCACTATTATTTCTATGTTGCACCCTTCTCTATAGATGCTTTCTGGCCACTTTATTGGTATTAACATTTTGTGAATGTAGACAATCTTATGTAAGAGATGCATATTGTTCTGGGATGTACCTAGTTATAGGGCCTTCATGCTCAATGTTTCACACCTCATTTGATGGGAGCCATTCTGTATATAGTTTGCCACTTGAATGATATTTATGGATGTTCAAAAAGAGGAAGAAAATTAAATGCTACATGTTGTGATTTGTGCCCTATTATGTTTGCTTCCATATTTCAAATAGCACACCACTTTTCCAATCTCCTTAACCATTTTCAGAAGGGCACGCTACTCTCATTCTCTTAGTTAAAATATTTAGAAAAAATGTTGTTATTTTCTATTTGATTAGGTATCATTATTGAATACCTCTTCCATGAATGTGGTGCCGCTCTTCATTATGTTGTGCTAAGTTTGTGGCTTCCTCAAGCATATAAATTTTTTGAGGGTCATCCTATTGCTGTTGGTGGCCCTTCTTGGTGAAATTTTTTTATGTTTATTTCCCTTGATGTGCTTTATGGGTGCTATATTGCTACATAGGCTATCATGTGTAGCTGGGGTTGTGCCAAGCCATATTGGCAACACCATGATATATATGCCTAGTGGCACAACTAAATATGTTGCACTAACTTTTTATGTGTGTTTTAGTTTGGATTGATGGAACCAATTTAATATCATTCCTTCTGCTAACCGTCTCTCAATGATGTACCATGTTTACATGTTATGCTTGTATTTTTTATACTCATACATACCCATCAATTAGCACAATTTCATTAGTCTGCAATTGTGTGTCATATCCAATAACTTTCCTTGTGCCACAAATCCTCTAAATGGTTGAAAATTTATTGACTTGGAAATGAATTAAACCATTCATCTGATTGCCATAAATCCTATATTACTAGTCTCATGAGAACATTTGTGATTTTAAAATTTAATGTTACATAATTTAAATTGAATTTCTTGTAAAAATTAAATGTACATTGATATCTTGTAAAAATTAAATGTACATTGATGTCTTGTATTGTTTACTCAGGACCAATTGATGTTTTACAATCATCTTTTCAAAAGAAATATGGCAATTTCTTTGGTTTTGTTCTTAGGCTTTTTTTTCTGGTTTTGATTTGTAGGATAAAAGTCTTTAACATTAGGCCCATAAGACAATCTTTTTGCGGAGGGATTTCCTTCAAACCTTTTTGCAAAACTGACAAACAAGACATAGCTGGAAGGGAAGACTTCAATGACTATTCAAACCTTTTAAATCAGATTTATGAATGCATATTGCAATTTCATTAGTTAAAATGTTTTTGATGATACTTGTTAGAATGTTCAATTTAAAGATTCATCAGAACCTAAATTAATTTTGTTTGAATCAGATGTGAAAAAAGCTTTAGATGATTAATATGACAACATTCTATACATATTTTAGAATAACTACAAAGACTTTTTATTCTACAATTATATTTTTTGTAATCCTCAGCATGAAGTACAACCAAAAGTGAGTAGTTCTTTCTTTTCCCTTATAGTTTACCTTCATGTCTATTTATATTATGCCACTAAAACTCTCTAGGACATCATAGTCATTATAGGTTATCTTTTGGGATCGTTGCCATACTGACATAGAAGTAGAGATTATCTTAAGTTATTGCATTCAAATTTTCATGGTTTTAGTTCTTAACCTCACTTTTTATTGGTTTTTATCAAAAAAAAATTCTTTAAGAATTTAATTATCTTCAATTTAGATTGTTGATTGCAATTTTTTTTTTTGATGTAACATTGAAGAGGTTGTCTGATTTTCTAGACAACGCTTTTTGTAGATTGAGTAGACATATAATTATGCAATCTGGAAGGCTTTAGACATTAATAAGGCAATAAAAGAAGGAAGGCAACTGGAACTAGGCCCTCTTGGTGGGGACCAAAATTTATTAGAACCTATGGATTCATAATGGGAGGGAAATGTATGTATATTGAAGTTAATGTTTTTTTCTTAAAAACATCATGGATCTTGAAAACCTCCAACATTTTTTAGGATCATTAAAATAAGATAAAGGGAGAGGATCTAATGCCTCTAGATTTCTTGAATGCATAGATCTCTGAATTAGTGAAAATGAATGATTCTTATTCTTAGTATATGTTTCTTACTTTTTGAATTTTTGGTATCTTTAAGGTTTCTAGTTAAACTTATTGGCAAATGATGCTTCATGAGCAGTATTTACAAAAAATATTTTATTGTTTTTTGTCCATTTTTCATATGATGCCTCATGATGGCCAACAAATATTATTTACTTGGTTTTCTTTGATTCTGTGATCTACATTGTTTTGAAGACCTCATATGGTGTTATGACTATATTTTCTTTTCCCTTTAAGTCCATCATGCACGGGTCTTTTGACAAAGCTCTCACCCCCATCACATGTAAACTTGACTATCATCTACAATGGGAGTGTCTTCTGATGGATTGATCTACAAACCTTATTCACTTCTTTGAAAATATTTTCATCTCCTTCTTCATGGAAGCATGACCTCTTTGATGAATTGCTATCATGATGTGCCCATGTCATATCCCTATGCTTGGAGATTTAAAATAATTTTTTCTATCTTATAATATCACTTTTTTGTGCCCTTCATTGTGATGTCATAGGTCACTTTCTTTGTAATAGTCATCCTCACTTATTTTTAAATCCATTGGCATTTTTCTTATTGATGCTTCTCATGACATTAAATTTCATTCTCATTACCATCTTAATTGTTACATCATTTTTTTCTTGCAATTGCTGACTGTTGATCATTGTGATTGTATTGTTAATCATTGTAACTCAACAACCCATTTTCCCTTGTAATGATAGTCACGCTTGTGACTTCTTTTAGTGTTTTTCTATGCCTTCCTCAAATAGTGACTACTATCTATTCCATGAAACATGACATGAATACCTTAATTAAGTTCTTAGTCATGCATTAAGCTTCGTTCTTGCTCCTCTTTAATCATTGTTTTGTAGCAATGTTTTTCATTGCCATGCATATAATATTCATTTTTTTATACTCTATACATGCAGCAGCAACATGTCTTAACCCTCCACTTTTCCATTGCAGTCAATCTCATTGAAACGTCAGAGAGCCTTTATCAGGATCAGTGGTTTAGGTCTCCCATTCACCATTGTTTATTTGAATCCACTATTGTTCTAACTAGGTTCTAGTCTTATTTAATGCTGCTACTTTAAAGAAATTATGACTATACCCTTGGCTACTATTATTATATCAGTGATCACTTCCTTTGATGAAAGTCAACTTCTCATGCTCTAGGAGAGAAGTCATAATACTTAAATGAATGTTTCTCTTTCTCTTCTCCATGACAGTCATATATTTCTTCTTTTATTTATAAACAATGCTTTCTATCACAACATGGCCTTTGATTACTCTTTTATGCATTCTTTGTCATTCTTACTATTACCAGAACTTGATCACTGTCATTTTGATGCTCCAGTGCTATTGATAGTGTTGTTCTTATCATACTCGTGACCTTTCATGGTTCCTCTCTTATTTTATGTGTCATTCAAGGGTATGTCCTTGACTTTCCATTGTAGTGCTAATTGCTCTTTTCCTGTTATAAACTGTAATCGTTACTTCTTATGAGGATTGTCATGGTCCTTTATAAGAAGCTTTCTTTTCCATTTTTCTTGTTTGCTGTTCATGAATGGACTGTTTCTCCTTTCAAATAGACTGATGTTCATTGGCTTGAAAACTACTATATTTGCACTCTTGTCATTCTCTTCACAAAATTCATCATTCTTCTAATCAGAAAATTGTTGTCTCATCTCTCTTTCAGGCTACAAGAGAAATATGAAGAATATGAGATGCTTCTTGTTTAGGTTGTCTATAAGGAGACAATAGTTAATTTTAAAATATTGTCTCTCTAGAGACAATAGTTGGGATTTAAAGGCATATTGTCTCTCTAGAGACAATAGTTGAGATTAGTGAAATATTGTCTCTAGAGAGACAAAAGTTAAATTGTCTCTAAAGAGACAAAAATATTTCTATTCTATATTGTCTTTATGAGACAATTGTTTAAGACATTGTTTTAAGACACTCAATTAAAGACAGTATTTGAGACAATGCACAATTTTTTTTTTGTCTCAAATTAGGACAATTTATTAAAAATTGTCTTTAACCCCCCTTTATGTGGTAGTCCAACGAGGAAAATTTAAACCACCATGACAATGTATATACAAAGGATGTTTACGTATACATAGAGGACTATGATTAGTGTGCATGCATAGGAAAATTGAGCCACAAAGACACCGCATAGGCAACTATACCCAAGTCGACTCACACAACATTGTTTGATGACTACAGGGGACAAGGCGACTCCTACAGTCAAGCCGTTAATTTGTTGTGGTGCATTACACACCAAATTTTTTTTCCAAGATACTCACAAATTATATGATACATGTTTAAAATTATCTCTACCACTCTGATACCATGTGAAATTCTCCAAGATCTGCAAGAGATAAATAAAAGCATAATACAAAGTTTGAGTCCACAGTCCCCCTTTTTATTGATTGGAGAAGTAAGTACATATAGATGTGAGTGATTGGGTCAAATCAGAAGTCAACTCCAGCACTCAATGAGTGGTGGCGAGTTGCCTCCCACAAATCTAGGTTGAAGTGTTGAAATGGAATCAATACCTCTCTAGACACCTCTTTAACAAATCCTAAACAATGACAACTTTTGTAGACAAGTGTCAAGTGGACATGGATGAATAAATAAGATTAAATAGCACAAGTGTAAATAAATTAAATAATTACACTAACATAAATAAATAATAATGTCAATAATATTTATTATTAATATTATCGTTATATAGTTATAAACAATTAAAATTGATTTATTTACTTATTGATTTGTTTGTTTGTCTTGCAATTGGAATAGTAAAAATAATCAAAGACTTAAAAGTTTGAATGAAAATGAATATTTTGTTAAAAGATATTTAATTAATCTAATTATTTTTCTTTTCTTATTTTATTTTTATTAAAAATACTTTAAAATATGAATTAAATAAGACAAATTAATCACAATACTAAGAATTTATATATAATGAATCTAAAATAAAAAAGTTGACGTAAGTAACAAGTATTTTAAATTATTTCTATATAATTTATAAATATGTTTTACTATGAGTAAGATTTTAAAATTTATTACGTACTAATAAATCTTTGATATAGTGATGAGTTGAATAATTCTAAATGATTAAATGATTAAATTTTACTGAATGCGAGACTTAACAAAAAATTATCTTACTAGAATGGATATTCCTTATGTTTTGAACTTTGGACAGATAAAAGTTTAAAAAATAAAACTTGTCCAGGATAACTTCGTCAAACCGAGAGTGCAACAAATTCTTCTGGCCAGGTGAGCAGAACTTTCATGCTTATCAATATTCTACATTTTACATATCACACTTTTAAAACTGTCGGACTGCTGGAATTTCTGCACGCTGCTGGGACTTTTCACAAGACAAAGTTTAATATTTTTAACTAAGTGCAAAGAGTTTATCACCGTACGTCTACAAAATAAGTGGAAAGTCGATTCTGAACACAACACAATGAGCAGGTCTGAAGGAACAAAACAACCTTAGACATTGATTCCAATCCATTATAAGGGCAAGACGGCGCTGTAAGGGCTGGCTTGGAAACAATATTGCTGTAAACAATTAGAATTGCTGTACATTTGAATTAAGGAGAAAGCAATGAGAAATGCTGTAGATTTGAATTAAGAAGAAAGCAATGAGAGAGCAGTGTTTACAAGGGAATGAATGGAGATGTGGTGTCGGGTGAGACCAATGCCCCCCGATAACCTGCTGTAACTCTCCAACTCTGACGTTGTTTCCTCCACACCCCTGAAAGCCTCTTCCAATTCCACCCTTTCCCTCATAAAACATCCTTTCTCCTTCTCCGCCATACAAATCACAAGCTCAATGCAATATCTTCTGATATAAGGAACCTTGATTGATGGACGACGGTGCCTCCGCAAAACCTCTGTCAATCGCATCACAAATACTCTCTTATTCATCCCCGCCTCGTTAAATACATTATCCATGTCTGATCTGTTAGAAAATTTGAATATTTGGGCGGCTAGTCCTATGGCGGCCTCCTGAACTTCACCTTCTTCCTCCATCACAAGCTTTAGGACCTGAACCACGGAAAAGCAATACTATTGTGCATGAGCACTACAATAACTTATTTAATTCAAAACTTAAAAAAAAACATTTCAAACTTGTTTTACCTGCGTTGCCGCTTCCATGATTTCCCTAAGCTCCTCGTAATCCGTGTGAGCATAAGCGCACAAGTTCCGAAGAATTCTTGCCGCGTGAACTCCCTGAAGAGGATCGTTGAGCACACCAATCAAATCTCTGATCACATGCCCATTTCTGTTTTGATGCCGCATTAATTTGAGTTTAATCATCGCCTCACAGTTGTGATTATTGTGGAGTGCGAGCAGAGTGAGGGCTTCTCCTGCTTTGCTCACCAGTTGCCTCGTCTCCTGATCCTCACTACCATTAATTCTCTCCATGAAAAATACAGAGAAAAGATTACTCAAAACTCCGCCAGTGCTTCCGATGCTCTCTCTTCCTTCCTCTTCCAGAGCAAGGCTGGTGAGCGTCTCAATGGCCAGGATTTGGAGCCGCAAACGATCGGACCCTTCATAGAGAAGAAATTCTCTTAGATTGCTTATGGTGAAAACATTTTTCAGTATCTCTTTTCTCAGCACATTCCCTGTTTCACCCTTACTCGCCGCCAGCATTTTCAGCAGCCGCAGGGAGAGCCTCAAAGTCTTGATCCTGGCTCTGGACAAAGTCGCAGCATGTACGTCTGTAAACCGTATGATTTTGGCAAGCAGGCCTTTGGTGCTTCCAATCTTTGCACAGTTACCATGGTCCGTGGCCAGATTTTTCAGTATGCGGAGGCCGAGAAGACTAAACCCCGAGTAATCGTAGTCTCGGGGCTCATTGCGTGTGGAATCGTAGAGCAACGAAGCAATGGATTCCACAGCCCCGGGAATCTGCGCCACACGAAGCGAATTGCGATTCTTTTTAACAAAATTACACACAATCTCGGCCACCGCCTTTCGGACGTCTTGTGCATGGCGATTGTTCCAGTTGAGCATTTCCAGGAGGCGCTCCACCACGTCCTGCATAATCCCCACGGACCGCAACGTTTCTTCGGAGAAACGAGAGTCCTGAACCAGGGCAGAGAGTACCCGGGCACCGGTCAGCTGCTCGTTGTCTGTGCTCGACTTGAGCAAATCCACGCTGAAGCAGACCATATCCATCTTCAGACCGTCGAAAACGCTTCCGTTGATGCACTGGGAATATGTGTCATAGAAAAACCGCTGAAGCGTGGTCACATCTTTGTCCTCCAATTTGAACTCGTCCTTCACCTGGACCAGCAGATTCTGCACCTTTATTTTCCATTGCCAGTAGGCCTTCTCCACCAAGAACAGAAAGGACTCCGCAACAGTCAAGCCGTAGAACACATTCAAAGCAGGATTCCGATTCTGCATCTCGCTGTTAGCCTCAACATGGCCGTACTGTTGCCCTACTAATCTCCACACAGACAACGCAATACAGGTAGACGCGGACAACAACTGCGCCCAGAAGATAAGCCTGCTTATATTCTGAGAAAAAACGAACTGCACCAACGGATTAGCTGGAGCAGGTTGGCTTCTTTTCAATTTACGACGGCCCCATTCAGATCTCCCCTTCTGCAACTCTTGGGCGACATTGCGGGTCGAGAATTTAGCCCAAATTGGGGCGAAGAAAGAGCGGCCGGCGTTGAGGAATCTGAAACTCGCCTGTTTTGGGTCCTCCTTGAATTCGGCCATGGTCAAGGTAGTTTCGTGCTGCCATTCGAGCTCGCGGCTCCGGCTGAATATGCGTGTGCCTTCAATTACCAGTATAATCGTCACCAACCAGAAATCTTCCCTTTCTAATTTGATTGCGAAGTCTCCGAGGAGGACAACGGTGGCCCACACGAAGGCCAGAGTTCCGAGCCCACTGGCGGCCTTCTCAAGAAGGGCCAGCCTTATGGCAAACACCAATATTTTCTTTTCCGGTGCTGCTTTCATAACCGATGCCTGCGTCTGCAATCCCTTTCGACGCACTTCCGAATTCAAATAACTACCGCTCGGTGAATCTCTTATTTCGATTACCTCATTTTGCGATTCCATCGGAAAATCTAGTTGTTGGCCTGCGACTCCCGATTGAATATCTAACTGCACGCTGCTCTCTGCCTTTTCATTATCGGACTACCGCATCGAATCCCACCACAAACTCAATATTTGTTTATAAATATATTTGTCTTGCCTGGCTTAATACCTCTGCGTTTCAACCGCTCTCTATTGATTTTATATGGCATTATGGAAATAAATTTACGTCCCCTCCTCGATTGCTTGCACGTTATTGTGGTTTGTTTTTTTGTTTCACGGCATTCTTGTTAATCAAGCTTACGCTCGCTGCCTTTGTCTACAAATTGTCGTCAATAATTAGAACATTTCTTGGAAATTTTCCTAACGCGGACGAATTCTTAAATTGTTAAGAACTCCACCGACTGAATCGACTTCAATTTTCGTTCGATCACTGGCGAATCCCAGTTCTATCTTTTAATTTAATTTGTTATTTTATTGTATTTTAATTTTTTTTTTGTGTGTGTGTGTGGGGTACAAGCTACGGATATAATTTATTTAATTTATTAAGGGCCCGTTTGGTTGGGGAATTGAAAAATAATGCAAATCATGGTTATTTATACCCTGGTTATGCAAACCCCGGTTATGCTTTTTTGGGACTGTTTGGTTGCCCTGGAAGATGGATTTGTAAATCCACATTCCAATAGTTAAATCGACGCAGTGCTCCGGACCCGACAAGATATATAAACCAATTTAATCATGCAAACCTTGGAGTGCACTGGACCCGACGGCGAAGTTAAAATGGCTTTAATCTCTATGAAAACCATGGAGATGAAAGTCATTCCACCTCTTCAGCAAGAATTTGGACATCCACATTTTTGCACAAATGGGGATTTGCAAATCCGTATTCGCATTCAATTTAGAGGTCACCAAACAAGGAATTGCACCCCATAACCGGGTTATGGGCTGCATAACCCGGTTATGGGGTGCAACCAAACGGGCCCTAACTTCTTATTGATTTATTGAAAAAATGTTCTGAACAACCTAAACATGCCATTTTAAATTTCTTGCTCATTTACGAATTTCATGCATTTGGTGCACCTTCTACAACTCGGCGTTCAAAGTTTCGAACAAGTAAACGTTTTTAGTTATACAAAACAAACACACCACCACATAAAATGGATAATGAAGTATAAACTTTATCACAATTTAAGTACGAAGAGGACAATCACATTATCTCACTTCTCTTTGTTTTCTACACGAAGAATGTGCATTATATCACCTCACAAAAATTTACACAAAAGTAAGAAATTTTGATGTGCTATTTATAGGTTTAAAGTAATAGTTATTTTTTTAAATTTTGGTACACTCACATATTAACAACTAAGAGTCTTGAATGTTGTGCCTTTCTAAATGAAACATGAGAACAGTTGTAGACCCTTCCTTGTTGGTGTATCATTATCTTTATGCAATATCCAATGCATATAATATGTGAAACACTAATCCAAACTAAGTTGATTAATGTGAATTCACTAAGATAGTTTTGGATGAAGATTTTCTCATCACCATTGCTAGCATATTGACAGCATAGACTAGAATTTTCACGCCTTAAGTTGTGTTTGTTTTAGCAAAAATATGATAATTCTGGTCCTATACCCGCAAATGTTTTCATTTCTATTCCAATTGACTCTGCTAATGCAAGATATGAATGTGTATCGCCACACCTTCAGGTATGTATGATGCAATTATACGCCTGCAAAATAAGTGAGAAAATTAACTACTGAATTATTCTCCATAAATAGTGGGATTTCACCCAAGCCTTTTGAAACAACTTATCTGTGGTGACTCCCAAATTAACTGTTCGAGACAGAATAATCAAGGAAAAGGTGTAGGCAAGGTGAATGACCCAAATCAGCTACAAACTAGTACATAACTGAGTTAATTAATAGAAAATGATCTTTAGTCCTTTTCTTGTGTCTGTTTTTCTTGCCTGTTGTTTCTTGTTTTCTTCTTTCTTTTTTCGCTCTTGGTTGTTTTCCCTGCCACTGTTTGGTGGTCTGTTAGTTCGTTGTTCCTTTTGTTGTACCTTTCTAGTCCCTTAGACCCTTGTTGGTCTCTTGTTGGACATTAATAAATTTATCTTATCTTATCTTATTTCTATTTTGACTTGAAAAACAAATCTACGATGTTTTTCCTCTTTACAATTGTTTATTGAACATTAAAATGATTGCATACTTCATACTTCTATTTCATTGAATTTATTATTACTTCTCCCTAGAATTATAGGTAATTAAACTGAAGTTAACATGTTATTAATGAATATTTTTTAACCAATCCTATTCCAGATATTTTTCATGTGCAAAGATTTTTTTATTGTCTTTAAAGTTGAGATACAGATTTTTTTACAAAATATATTACAACTAATGATTATCTCCAGTTCTATTGACCTAAAATTTGAGGCCATAAGAGTGGATTTGTAGGGATAGTTATAAAAAATAATTTAAAAAGATAATGACATGAGCAAATCTTTCATAAAAATTCATTTTCATTATTTTCCATTGGTCAATTTTCTTTGACATAATAAATTAAATAAATTTAAATAAATAATTATTTATAAGTATGCTTTACTTTTTCCTAAATAAAAGCCAGAATATTAATAAAACTAAAATAAATGAAAACTTAAAATAAAGTTTATATTATAAATAGATCAATATATTATATATTAATAATTATGCAAAAACATAATTTTTTCTAATACTAAATACAATTAGTAAATAAAATTATAATAGATAAAATTAATAATACATATATATTTAAATTTAATGATGTAAATATCCTTTTAAAATATAACTATTATTATTGAGATATATTTGTTGGGTGTATATTTTTATTTTAAATAAAATGTTATATTATTTTTATATTGATTTTGATATTATATCTCGTTTTTAAGATATATTATTAATGCTCAATATTTAGGTATATGAAATGCATATAGTATTAAATATTCAAAAAATACATTTTGAAAAATTGAATCTTTTTTTTGGAAGAAAAATTATTAAAATTATAAAAACATATCAAAACATTTTAATTAAATAAAAATAGTTTTTTTAATTATATAAAATAGAATTAAAAAATAAATACATTTAATTATAGATTTTTTAATCTTATATTGAACACATATTTACCTTTTATATTATATAAAAGATATGGTAATAAATTTATTTATAATATAAATTTCTTACAAACTCAATATATAACTTGTCTTAAATTAATTAGAAAGGAGATTAAGTTATATGAAAGGTGAAAAAAGAAACAGCTAACAAAATACAAAGTAGCATACAAATATTAACACACTACAATATACACATAAATTTATTATTGACTATAGACAAAGGATTTTAAAATTCATGAAATGTAATAGATAATCAAAATATAGATAATTACTTTTTTCAATAATTTTAAGTAACAATTTGTATTTAAAATTTGATAAAGTTAAATATATGTGGTGTTCATAGATTTAAAATTAATTATTTTAATGAATAACTTACAACAGTGAGATTTTTGAGTCCTTAATTTATTTGTTAAGCAAATCATGCTGATATTTTTTATTCTCAATTATTATTTTATACTTCTAAGCTCAATAATTATTTCAACTTCAAATTTGTGACCAAATTTAAACAACACTGCCAACATTTTGGCAGGAACATCGTTGCTCTAAGCCTTGTTATTGGAGGTTTCAAAAGTTGGTTTTGTTTGAAGGTTTTAGTTATTTGATCCCTGACTAGGATTTGTAGATACAATTTTGTTTTGATTGCTGAAATTTATTATTGAATTCTATTTTATTTAAGATAATTAAAATATTTTTTTAAACTTATTTTATAGATTCCCTTTTCTAAAAGTATGCTCAAGTTTGTCATTATCTTGCCTAATGACTATAAGATCTATTTTTGCATAGTTGAAACATGAACCTCTTTTTCTCTATGAGGTATTTTATTTCAAATTATCAAATCTTTGATTCTTGGTTTAGATCTTTATATACCCATTTGATTACTATTTTGTTTAGGACTATACAAACATTATTTTTTATTTTCAAATGCCTTTTGTGGGTTTCTTTAAAAAAAATGTCATTCTAAAAAATATAATTTGGCATATTTGAACCTCTATTTTGTGATGAGTAATTTTAGATAGTAAATTTATTTGAGATTATTAAATTCTTGATTCTTGGCTAAGATTTATAAATATTTTTTAGAGTTTACAATGAGATTTGATGATAATAGTTTTAGAACACCATATTTTCTTGCAATTTTAGGTCTATTTTTTTTACCAGAATTTTATAAATATTGTGGATTCTTATACATTTACATCAATAGACTTGTAAGCACAATGTCAATTTAGTTTTTTAATATTGAGCTTCTTTGGATTGAGAATTTAAGTTTCTAGAATAATGTAGTTACAATTTGGTTATTTAAGACATCAAGTCTTATGGATAAAAACATAAGATATTTTATTTATTGGTTATTATATAAATATTCTACCTTGGGATGTCTTTTAGTTGTCAATCAATTTTACCTCCATAGAATATTGTTTCCTTCTTTGGTACAACTAGCACTGTAAGTACAATTATTTCTATGTTGGCTTTCTATTGTTTTAGCCTTTTGTAGAAGGAAATACCTACAAAATTAGTTGATTCATTTCACTTTGTTGCCAACTTTAATAGGAAATTCTCTCAAGAAAGAAGTGAAAAAATACAACATTAGGTTGTATGTTGAGACAATAAAGTTAAGTGTCACATAAAAATATTTTTTCACATCTTCTTTAACAAACCATGAAGCTACAAAACAAAATATGTGCAAGGTCTAATGAGCACACCAACACTTTCTTTCAGATGAAAATAAATGGGGACAAAGTGCAGAGGAAGTGGTGGGGAAATTTTAATCTAGCAAAGTTGTAAGGAACAACTTTAGAAATAAACTTGATGAATCTGGAAAAGTTGTAAGGGACAAGGCATGTTTTGTGCATAAAGGCTATACACAACATGATGCAAGATCTAGGGTATGATAAGGAAATTTAAACACTATGTCCTTCCCACTCTCCCAAAGGGGCCTTCACACACACAACCCTCTCCACCTAGGTCTTACACCTTTATAAAAGTTCACAACACATTCACACAACTCCATACAACCTCTTGAAAATGGTTCAATACTAGATTCAAGATGTACAATGTCTCTCAACAATCCGTACTTATGCAATCAACATCCAAATATTGATGCATAAGCCCCAAAGGGAAAACCAGAGTTGTAGGGGTTAAGCCAATTTTACAAGGGTCCTATTAAGCCTAATAAGAAATGTTCCCATAATTAAAAAATACTAGGGTATCCTTGAGATATGTGTTCCACAATCAAGCCTTAAATTCCTTGTAGCCCTGCACAGAGGGTTTAATGGACATAACTTCAATACTTCACATTGGACCCAGGGAACTAATCACAGTTTTGAGTACCCTCTATGGAGTACTAACAATCCCCAAAGCCAAGGGTTTTGAAGTGAAAGGGAATTTTCTTGAACATCACATAATCAGACATGCCTAATTAATAATTAGGTCTCCGTTAACAAAGTAAGTACCCTAATTCCTTAAGGTGAGATTAAAATAAGACTTGGAATGCACATGGGATGGTCCCAGACTCCTCAAACTCCAATGAAAAGGTCTGACTCAATCCCAATCTCATGGAAGTCACTGCTGCACCATTCTAGTTGTTGGTCGCCACATAGAGATGCCGACCATTCTTTACTCAAAACATGCTCCAACACTAGTTTCCCTACAAAACAACTTAGAAATAATTTAGTACATAGGTAGACCTCTCATTCCACCAAGGATCAGAATTTTCCAAGGGTGGACATGAGAGGAAAATGAGATTTAGTGAGTAAATCCTAGTTTTGGAGGGTTTCAGACCAGTGAACAAAGAAAATGCTCTAACTTACAAACCAGATATCATCAAGACCTCAAATAAGATGAAAATGAAAGGTAAATAAATAATTCTTACTTCCCAATTAGATTCATGCCCTGTTTTGTTCATACAGGTTCATACCCAAAGTTGCAAGTCGACTGTTACAGGAAAATCAGTTATTTTTATTTATTCAAAGAGAAAAATTACATCATGATCGCTTTCCACCCACCTGAAAGGGATATGAAGTATTTACCCAATGGTTACAACCATATTTCAAACCATATGTCTGTTGGGGAAGTCCTTAAGACTTTACAAACAAAAATATGTAAATGTTGTCAAAGTTCCTTGACAACTTTTGACAACATTTGCAAAGTTGCACTAAAGATGCAATCTTGTTGCAAAAAGTGAACCTAAGGTTCCTAATATACTTAAAACATCCTAAGAACATAAAATTCCCCAATCCTAGGCTCTAGGGACTCCTTGACCAATGGTCGACCAAGTGACTTATGAATGCCAATCTTGGAACCAGGACTTACAATGGGGTCAATGAACTAAAGATAATACCCTTAGGAATTAGGCATCCTCAAGACCCCCCAGGAGTCACATTTTTATGAGGTGTTCATGTTTTTGTAGTGGGTGCTCCTGCACCATACTCCCCATGAGTTTTAGAACTCAAGTTCCCACTTGAGTCAAGTTGATCAATGGAAGTGTCATGTTGTTTAATCTCGTCTTCAGTCATCCATGTAGCATCAATATTGGGGAGGAATTTCCACTTAACAAGGTACTGGATATATGTTTTTAACCTGGTCTATCTAAGGACTTTGGATTCCAAAATTTTCTCCAATTGCACTGGTTGTCTAGGAGGTAGATTTGGCACAACATTTGAAGTATCTGAAGGACCTAAGTTATTAGAAGTACCTGCATCATCACAAGCTACATCACATTTATAAGAGGTTAGATCAAAAATGTTAAAAATTGGAGAAATAAACAAAGTAGGAGGAAGAGTTATTTCATAGGCATTTTCTCCCATTTTGTGCAAAATTGTGCATGGGCCAACTCTCTTCATGTGGAGTTTGGAGTATTTTCCTTTTGGTAACCTCTCTTCCCTAAGGTATGCCCAAACCTTATCCCCAATTAGGAAATGAACTTTTTTTCTCCTTTTATCTGCCTGCTCTTTGTACTTTTGATTTGTCTGCAGTAGTTTGGTTTTTACTTCATGTTGAACTTGGGAAATGAGTTCTGCCAATTCTTCTCCCTGAGCACTGATCTTAAAGTCTTAAGGTAGGTCTATCAGATCCAATGGGCCTCTTGCGTGCAAACCATAAACTATGTGGAAAGGTGTTTTTCCAGTGGATCTATTTAGAGAATCATTAAATGCAAACTTTGCTTGTGGGAGGATGATATCCCAACTCTAGTTATGTTGCTTGGTTAAACATCTAAGAAGGTTCCCCAATGATCTATTCACCACTTCTGTTTGGCCATCATTTTGTGGGTGATGGGCAAAGCTATAGGTTAATTTTGTCCACAATTTCTTGTGGAGTGTTCGCCAAAAATGTCCTTGGAACTTAACATCCATGTTTGAGACTATTGTCTTTGGTACTCCACGAATCCTAACAAATTTTTCAAGAAGAAGAGTTGAGAAATGTGGGAGACATCATTTATACTTTTGCAAGGGAAAAAATGCACCATCTTACTGAACCTGTCTACAATCACAAAGACACTATCAAATCCTTGTTTACTTCTAGGAAGGCCCATGAAAATCCATGGATATTGACTCCCAAGGCCTATTAGGAATTGGAAAAGGTTGGTATAATCCTTGATTAGTGGATACACCCTTAGCTTGCTGACAGATAGTGCATGCTTCCACAAATTTCATGATATCATTATCCATCTTAGGCCAAAAGAAACTCCTCTTAATCTCGTCTATGGTCTTATCTATGCCAAAGTGACCACCCATGCCACCAAAATGTTTCTCTTTGATGATGTTCAGTCTCATAGAACACCTAGGTATGCAAAGTTGGGAACCTTTGAACAAAAGGTCATTCTGAATGAGAAATTCAGAGAGCTCAGTGTGATATTTGCCTATAAGTTGAGAACACACCTTGAATGCCTCTCCTAAATCTGGATCACCTACATATAGATGCTTCAAAGAATCAATCCCAATGCTTTGTAGTTGAACTTCTTCAACCAAAACAACTCTTCTATTGAGGGCATCAACAACCTTGTTTGCTTGACCTTTCTTGTGCTTTAATGTGAATGTGTATGCCTGCAGTTGTTCCATCCACTTAATATGCTTGACACTTAGTTTTTCCTAAGGATTTAGAAAACTTAATGCATGGTTGTCAGTATAGACAACAAATTCTTTTGGTAAAAGGTAGTGTCACCATTTTTTAAGAGCCTGCACTACTGCATACAATTCAAGGTCATATGTTGAGTATTTTTTCTTAGCATCATTTATCTTTTCAGAGAAGAAATCTATAGGTTTCCCCTCTTGGCTTAAGACAACACCAATGGCTAGGTTACTAGCATCTGTCTCCACAGTAAACACCTTCCTAAAATCAGGTAAGGTGAAGATAGGATATTGAGCAACCCAGTTCTTCAAGTAATAAAAAGCATTGTTTGCATCATTTGTCCAAGAAAACTTAGTTTTATTACCACCCTTGATGGTGTCTAACATGGGGGCACATACATGACTGAATTTCTTTATAAACGTTCTGTAAAAGGTAGCAACACCTTGAAAGCTCCTTACCTCACCTTGATTTATTGGAGTGGGCCAATTGATAATGGCTTCCACCTTACTATGATCCATTTTTAATGTTCCCTTTGAGATAACAAACCCCAAAAGGTAAGTTCCCTTTGATGAAGGTACATTTCTCCAAGTTGATGATGAGCTTGTGGTCATGAAGTCTCTTTATCACTTGCTCCAAATGGTTTAGATGTTCTTCTCTACTGCTGCTAAAAATCAATATATCATCAAGGTAGATAACAACAAATTTTCCAATGTAATCAATGAAAATTTCATTCATGAGCCTCATGAATGTGCTTGGGGAATTTCTTAGCCCAAATGGCATTACAAGCCATTCAAATAACCCCTTAGTGGTCTTAAATGTGATTTTCCATTTGTCTCCTGGCCTGATTCTTATTTGATGGTATCCTGACTTGAAGTCTATTTTTGAAAAGTAACAAGAAGTCCCAAGCTGATCAAGAAGACCTTCAATTCTTGGGATGGGGAATCTGTACCTAATTTTTGTTTTGTTTATATCCCTACTATCAGTGCATAGCCTCCATGTTCCATCCTTTTTAGGTGCCAAAATAGAAGGAACTGCACAAGGACTAAGACTTTTTTGTATTAGGCCTCTGGATAGCATTTCTTGGACTTGTTTAGAAATATTTGTATTTTGATTGGGAGTCATCTTATAGGTTGCCTTGTTTGGTAATGAGGAGCCTGGATTGAGGTCAATTTGATGAGTGATATCTCTAAGGGGTGGGAGGGAAGATGGTAGATCATTTGTAGTAACATCACTGTATTTGTTTAGTAATTCCTTGACCTCTATTGGTATGGGTGCTATCTTGTCAGATTCCTCCTTCTCCTTAGGTTTCATGATTAGTATGAAACTTTCCTCCTCTGATTCTTTTAATCTTTTTACCATTTCTTTCTCCCCTATCATGATTACAGCGGGTTCCTTTTTTGATTTTTGATCAGGCAGTGGCTTCATAGTGAAGATTTTTCCATCCCTAATGATAGTGTAGGTGTTTTCCTACAGCTATAAGTGGCATCCATGTCATATTTCCATGGTATCCCAAGTAGAATATGGCAAGCATCCATCTCTACAACATCACACAAAACCTTATCCTTGAAACCTCCTAGAGAAAATTATACCATAGCCTATTCAGTGACTAGTCTTTGTTTCCCTTTAGTGAGCCAAGAAACATTATAAGGGAAAGGATATGGTGTTTTCTTTAATTCTAACTTCTATACCATTTCCTTAGAAATCAAATTCTCTATTGAACCAAAGTCTATCAATAAGATGCATACCTTTCCTTGGCACCTGATTCTTGTGCTGAAAAGGTTCTTCCTTTGGGGTGGCTCTTGAGTGTGTGGTACTTGTAGGAAGGCTTGTATCATCATCAGGACGGTCCCTTCTTCAGCTTCAAGTTCTTGGTTGTCTTCTTGGACCAATTGTGCTCTTCTCTCAGCTTGATTATTGCTCCTCTTCTCAGAGCATCTCCCTGCATGGTGGCCTAACTGATTGCAGTTGAAACACCTTAGGGGTTCATTTGTTCTTCTCCTACCTCTGCCAAAAGGTCTCCTTCCTTTGTAGCCTCCTCTATTACTTGAATCTCCTTGGTCTCTTCCTCCTTGATTTTTCTCCATGTGTCTGTCATTGCTTGACTATCCTCTACCCCGTGTATTTTCTCTTCCTCTAAAATATTTGTTAGGGTTGTTGTTACCTCTACCCCTAGAACTTTGATCTTGTCTTGTCTTGAATTTGTCTTCAACTTTAAGTGCTAATTGGAAGCACTGTTGGACTATAGTTGGAGAGCACAAAGTCAATTCATCTTGGATATTTATCCTTAATCCATGCATGTATCTTGCAAGCTTGACACTTTCTGTCTCTACCAATTTGGATTTCATGGAGAGCTTATGAAATTCTTCAGTGTACCCTAAGACATACATTTATTTTTGTCTCGAACTCTGTCTTTTCTTATGAATTTGCACTTCATAATCTTCTGGCACATAAGCCTCCTTCACCAAGGCCGTCATCTTCTTCCATGTGCCCACTGGATTCTTATCCATCTTCACTCTCTCTGCTTGAGTGAAGTTCCACCAAGTTAGGGATGACCCCTTTAACTTGGACTTTGCTATTTTCACCTTTTGGTGTTCTTGTATCTCCTCAAAATCAAAGAAACTAGTGAGTGCACCCATCCAGTCCATGACTTCTTCTACATCCATCTTTCCATTATAGACAGGTATATCAAGATTAGTGTCCATGGTTCTCCTCTCCATAGGCTTCAAATTCTTCACAAGTAGCCTCTGGTCTGTAGGGATCTCCTCTTCCTCTTGCAAAGGGGCTTCTTCATCACTCCCCTCCTCTTCCATTCTAGAGTTACCACCACTATTCTTGACTTGTTCCTTAAGCCTTTCCATCTCCTGCCTCAACCATTTCCTCTTTACATCATGCTCCTTTAATAATCTCATTAATTCTGCTTTGGACATACTATTAGGAAGTTCACTTTCTTCTCCACCATCAGAAATGGTTGCAACTTGAATCAATCCAAATATCCTTAAGCTGCTCTGATACAACTTGATGCAAGATCTAGGGTATGATAAGGAAAGTTAGACACTATGTCCTTCCCACTCTCCCAAAGGGGCCTTCACACACAGAACCCTCTCCACATAGGTCTTAAACCTTTACAAAAGTTCACAACACAGTCACACAACTTCATACAATATCTTGACAAGGGTTCAATACTAGATTCAAGATGTGCAATGTCTCTCAACAATCCATACTTATGCAATCAACATCCAAATATTGATGCATAAGCCCCAAAGTGACAACCATAGTTGTAGGGGTTAAGCCAAGTTTATAAGGGTCCTATTAAGCCTAATAAGACATGTTCCCATCATTAAGAAATTCTAGGGTATCCTTGAGATATGTGTTCCATAATCAAGCCTTCAATTCCTTGTAGCCCTACATAGAGGGTTTAATGGACATAACTTTAATAATTCACACTGGACCTAGGGAAATAATCAAAGTTTTGTGTACCCTCTATGGAGTACTAACAATTACCAAATCCAAGGGTTCTAAAGTGAAAGCGAGTTGGCTTGAACATCACATAATCAGACATACCTAATTGACAATTAGGTCTCCATTAACAAAGGAAGTACCCTAAATCGTTAAGGTCAGATGAAAATAAGATTTGGAATGCACTTGGGATGGTTCCAAACTCCTCCAAATCCAATGACAAGGTCTGACTCAACCCCAATCTCATGGAAGTCATTGTTGCACCATTCTGGTTGTTGGTCGCCACATATAGATGCCGACCATTCTTTACTCAAAACATCCTCCAAAACTGGTTTCCCGACAAACCAACTTAGAAATCATGTAGTCTGCATGTAGACCTCTCATTCTACCAAGGATCAAAATTTTCCAAGGGTGGACATGAGAGGAAAATGAGATTTAGTGAGTAAACCCTAGTTTTGGAGGGATTCAGACCAGTGAACAAAGAAAATGCTCTAACTTACAAACCAGAGATCATCAAGACCTCAAATCAAATGAAAATGAAAGGTAACTCAATACTTCTTACTTACCTATTGGATTCATGCCCTTTTTAGTCTGTACAGGTCCGTACATGAAGTTGCAAGTCGACTGTTACAGGAAAATCAACTATTTTTATTTATTCAAAGAGCAAAATTACATCATGATCACTTTCCACCCACCTGAAAGGGATATGAAATATTTTCCCAATGATTAAAACCATATTTCAAACCATATGTCCATTGGGGAATTCCTTAAGAATTTACAAAAAAAAAAATGTAAATGTTGTCAAAGTTGCTTGACAACTTTTGAGAACATTTGCAAAGTTACACTAAAGATGCAATCTTGTTGCAGAAAGTGAACCTAAGGTTCCTAATATACTTAAAAAATCCTAAGAACATCAAATTTCCCAATCATAGGCTCTAGGGACCCCTTGACCAATGGTTGACCAAGTGGCTTATGAATGCCAATCTTGGAACTAGGCCTTACAATTGGGTCAATGAACTAAAGATGATACCCTTAGGACTTAGGCATCCTCAAGACCCCCTAGGAGTCATATTTTGATAAGGTGTTCATGTTGTTGCAGTGGGTGCTCCTGCACCACAACAAGAAGCTGTTGATTTGGAGAAACCTATGCGCATGTAGCTAGAATGGAGTCAACTAGAATCTTTACAGCTTTTGCATGTTACAAAAAATTTATTGTGTACCAAATGGATGTTTAAATTGCATTTTTAAATAGTTATCTTGGAGAAGAAGACTATATGGAATAAATTGAAGGTTTTGATTCTACAGAAAAACCAAATCATGTTTATAGGTTAAAAAAAGGCATGGCCTAAAACAAGCTCCTAGAGCTTGGTATTCTAGGTTAGATGTCTATCTAACTTCTAAGGATTTTATTAAAGTGACTGTAGAGAGTACACTCTGTACATCAAATATGCAGAAAATGATATTCTGATTGTTGAAATTTATGTTGATGATATAATTTTTGCCTCTAATAATGATTCTCTATCAAAACAATTTTCAACTCTTATGGAAGCAGAATTTTAAATGTCCCTGTTAGGAGAACTGATATTTTGTATTAGTCTTCAAGTGTCTCAACTTGAACATGGTTTATTCCTATCACAGGTTAAATATTCCAAAGAGATTCTCAAAAGGTTTAAAATGGTAGATTATAAACCATTTAGCACTCCTATGGAGACTGGTTGCAAACTTGTCAAATCTGATAATTCCCCTAAGGTAAATCATCTAGAACATAGATCTATGATTGGAAGTCTACTGTACTTAACAACCACACATCCTAATTTAATGCAGGTAGTTTGTTTGGTTTCTAGATTCCAAGCAGCCCCTAGACAATCTCATTTGAATAATTTTAAAAGAATCTTTAAATACATTCAAGGCATAGTTGACTATAGTTTTTGGTATCCACATATAATGATTTCTCTCTAATTGGTTTTACTGATGTTGAGTGGGGTGTTTGTACAGATGACAAACATAGCACATGTGGTCCTACCTTCTTCTTGGGTGATCGTTTGGTCTCTTGGCATAGCAAGAAAAAAGATTGTGTTACCCTATCTACAGTTGAATCTTAATATATTATGTAGCTACAGCTTGTTGTACATAGTTGATATGGACGTCTCATCAATTTTCTGATCTGTTTATTACTATTTCTCATCCTCTTTCTATTTTCTATGATAACATGAATGCCTTACAGTTATCGAAAAATATTTTTATGCACTCCCAAACTAACCATGTTGCTATTAAGTTTTAATTTTTGCATGAAAAAGTCTTGGCTAATGAATTTCAGGTTGTCTATGTATCTTCTCAAGTCTAGGTGGCTTGTATTTTCACCAAAGCTTTGCCACGGGATATTTTCTCCCAATCTTTATTACATTAATTTTCTACAATATTACTAGGGGGGGCTATGCTCTCCAATAGCATCATCTAAGTTGTTGCTCTTAGATGGTTGCCTTTCTTTTTTTTGCATCTTTGTCCTTGTATAAAAAACAAGGGGGGAATTATAATTGTGACGGGTTATTGAGACTTGAGACAGGTTAAACATTTGATTCAGACCATTTGCGACAACTTGGGTTTATTTGAGTTAGGTTGATTTTTTTTCCATCTTTCTTTGTTAACAAGATTATATTCAGAGATCATTATCTTCCGATGATATTGATGCATTAGTCTTGATGATACAGGTTACCAGTACATCAAACCAGTGGTTTCATGAATGATCCACTGATCCAGGTTATAGGTTACAATTGCATCAAAACATTGGTTTCATGAATGACATACTGATCTGGGTTACAAGTACATTGAATCAGGAAATTAGTTGAAAAGGTTGCCACTTTTTCATACAACTTCATTTGTTACACAGTTCTTTGATATATTCAGTTGTTCATGTCTTTACTGATACAGTGACATTGTGATAGTGGGTCGATATCTTTCACTAATACAATGGTATTGTACCAATTGAGTTTTAGATCATTTTTCCTTTGTCTCAATGATGGCTATTATTTTTTCCATCAACAAAGGGGGAGTTTGTTAGTTTCTATCGTTTGTCCTTTGATGACAAAACATGTGACATGGCATTTGGTGGATTCGTAATCCATGAGTTGGATTAAGTATTATTATGCTTGCTTTGTCGGTCGGCACATCATCATAAAATCTGAAATATATTGTTGACTTACCATTGTTATTATTATTTGAGTTTTTGTGATATGTTACGACACCATTGAGTACACACATGCATAGGTGTTTGGTTACCATAGTTTATGGACTTTAAACTTTCTAAATTTTGATGGAATCTTGAAAAGGGAAGTAAATAGTGTAAAACATGTTTTGTATTTCATGAAGGGTTTCAAACCCTAAAGATTTTCCGCCGCCATGACTATTCCTTATTCAATTACAGTGGTTGTTTTGGTTGGAAACTCATTGTGGGGTTTTGATATGTTTGACTGTGATAAATAAGGAGTTGGTTGATGGTTGCAATTCCATATTTGGTGGGATATGCTAAGTGCTATGTAAATATTTTCAAGTCAAGATTTTACCTTCCACAACATTACAGGTAACATTGTATTTTGGTCTTTCAGTTGCAAATATTTTCGAACAAAAAGGAAGAGTATTAGGTTTTCCCAAAATGATGTTTCAGTTTCTTGCAACTGCAAAGTGGTAAAAGTGAATAGATTTGTGTTTTCACTTTATCTTAGAGAGGTTTTTTGTAGAGTAATGGATCTATGTTTTAGTTTTGAATACTTTGGTTTAAAACCCTAACAAGGGTCTGGTGGGTATAAAATATCATTAAAAGCTACAGTTAACAGTTTATTTTGTAACCCAAGTTTGAGTATGGTTTGTAAAGGAGCAGAAATGTTGATCTCTGTTTGAATGTGGATTTGAAAATATTAATGTCATAGATCTGCATATATTTGTTAACCCGATGTAGGGTTAGTTATCCTAATTCAAATAACTATGAAGACTATGGCCATTTATCTTCATATTTTTATGGCATGATTTTGTTTTATTTCTTCATCACATGTAGAACCATACATACCTATTTTCTGTAACTGAAAATAAGTATGTATGTGCTTACATAGGTAGATGAAAATGATGATGTTGGTTATCATTTTCCTCTACCCTGTAAACATATGCATGACTATTTCCTGGAACTGAAAATGTGTATGCATGGGGATACATTGGTTGGGGAAGAGTTGATATAAATGAGATGTAAAAAGACTGAAGGCTGATGATTGTGACCGTACTTAAAATTTATCAAATTGTGAAGAGATCTCAGTTGAAAATATAATAGTGATTGTAAAGATACATTTCGTGCAATCACAAACTCGTCAAACTTTTGAGAAGAGAAGAAGGGATCTGGAGTTGAAGCTCCTTGCAGTTGGCGCTGCAGAAGTGTTGTAATTGAGTGGGTGCTCATTTTGAAGAATAATAAAAACTTACAGCATCTGGAGTGATTTTTCTACCCCAAGAGGGTTTTCCACTCGTCACATCTTGTGTGGTTGCGTTTGGTTTCATTAAGTCAATTAGGGCTCTTATACTGTTTACTTTATGCTCTAAATGTGTATCTGTTATCTTTATGTCTTGAGCAATTCTTTCTGCAAAAGTATTTTATGTTTAGTGCACAAACTTAAGTCTTATTTCTAATGTCTGAGTTACTTGAATCTGCAAAGCGCTTTATGCATTCATTTGTTCATTGGATGTTTGAAAACACTTTGACTTTTATATATATATATATATATATATATATTTATAACAAAGAGAGAAAGAGCGTGGCCACTGCAACCCCAACCAGTTCCGCATCTGTTGTCAGCTTGTCGTAGGCTATGGAAGATCCAACATCAACGAAGAAAAAGAGAATGGTGGAGATGAAGAGATCAAATTCCTCAGAAAAAAAATGAGGATCTCCACTCCAGAACTGTGGTTGGAAAATGGATCAGTGGAACTGTGCGAGAGCTGCACAGTAAGCCACACACCAGGATATTTAGCACAACAAGCTCCAGTCACTTCCATACCAGGCGTTGCATGTGCTCAACAATCAATAGGGTAGCAATAGGCATATGGAGATCGGGCCTTGTAATACACCCTGCAATAAACTCACGCTCCATACCTCGACTGCCTACCTCCACTGAATGGACATGGAATGGCTTCTCCATTTTAATGTTGAGCTCGTGTGATAATGAATTGTGCCAACCTCCCAAAAAGAAACATGGGTCTTTCACCATACAATTACTGCGCATGGGCCCACGGATCGTCATGAGTCAACCACAAAAAAATGCTACGTAGGGAGACGCAGATGATTATGGAGAACAAAGAAGGCTGTCAAAAAATGATCAACCACGAATGAAATCAACGAACCATTGGCCATCAAGACCACCTTCCACACACAAAAAGAGAGTGTCACCGAATGGTGAAAGGGGTTGATCAAACCCTACTCCAAAGTCACCATGGAGGATGAGATGGTGTGGATTACTTGCTAAAAGCCAAACGTATCCCTTTCTCTTGGCATAAAATGCTCAGAACAATGAGACGAGACTTGAATCTCCTTGCGTATAATCTGAAGTCATGCTGGTGCTGCGAGAAAGAACACCAACCTGATGTAATGCAACAGTCTGAACCACGAGGTTGTTTTTGATTAGAAAAGCAGCAAGAGGGTGCTGGCCCGTGGAACAAAGGACTAGTAGCACATTAATAGCACATTAATAGCACTAGTCTGAGAGCAGATGATCAACAGAAAAATATTGACCAACCTGCCTCTATCAAAGATAAACCTAAAGAACATCTTGGGACAAGCCCCCACAAAAGTTGCAAGCTTTAACCAAAAACAAGAACAAAGGACCAGAGTGAGCCCTTTAAAACTATCAGCAATCACCTGATCACAATGAGAAAGAAAACTAAAAGAGAGGGACACCTTCATCACCATAAAACCAAAGAAGCAAGCACAGGCCACAAATAGCCTGTCCATCAAACTCTGTCAAAAATGAAGGACCAAATATCACTGCTCCTCCAGCCAAGCAGAACGCTAACAAAGATATTCCAACCCACTGCAAACCCATGTCCCTGAACCACGAGGTTGTTGATCATGCTTTCCTACTAGATATTCTTTGGGCAGATCTACATGCACTAATAAAGGGAAGTCGCCATATATACTAGCGTCACAAATATCCCCTGGCAATATAAAATCAGATACAAGTTGAAGTCAATCCACAAGCATTAAATGCGGACATAATAGAAGACCAATCATATAAATGCCCCGTCAAAGACAAATAAATTCGCCCTCCGTTAAAATAGTCGACCAATCACCAAATGTAGCTGAGATGGATAGGCTTGCCAATATATGTGTTGAGCAGCAAATTTTTCTGGGTCGGCTCAATTGTTGGATGACATTCAATTACTCCTGCATCGTCAGTCCAAGCCTTAAGGTTTTGACTCCTAGATGCTAATTGTACAAAAGTAATCTATCCACTGAATGATGATCCAATAAAGACTCAAAGGCACAAGAGTAATAACCATACTAGCACAAGCCTATTCATGGCAAAAATGCATCAACAAATAGAGCCAACGGAAGCATGAGTCGGCTCACCAAACATGATGTGAGATCATGTTATAAAACTTGTCAATAGACAAAATTTAGACTAAAGACAATAAAAACCAGATTTAGCAAATCTACTAGAGATCTTCTAAGTTGTCACAGATCTACAAGCCCTCAAAACTAAAAAAAAATATGAGAGATAATCTTCCAATACATAGAGATAATCAACACAATATTGAATTGCAATGAGGTGAATATGCAAGAGCATATAAGTAGAAGTGACAAGGTTGAGACAAGTGTTTCAACTTGGAGGAAGTTAAGTTCTGATAGAACTCAACAATATCCTTTTGGAGGTAGTAGAGTTCAAGTATGACTCTATATTATCCATCTAGATAATAAATGAGTGTACCTAAGTAAACTTAAGTAAGAACTAAATATTAACAACTATTTACTCCAACAAAGATCCTTGTGGATATGGAGACCCTTATTGAAAGGGGATCCTCTGTTTTGGAAGCCCCAAGTGTTAATAAAGATATTAACGGTTTGTTGGACAACCAAAATGCGGTTTTTTCTTGGATGGTAGCTAAAATTAACAATATTAAAGGGAGTATTCCCTCCTCTAAACAAATGTTGATTCCATCATGGAGAGTACCAATAAAGTGGCGAGAGGGATTAGTGAATTAAAGGAAGACAATGAGAAGAGAATTAAAAATCTGGAGGGTATTCATTGAAAGATACAGGACAAGGTCATGGCCATTGTAGAAATTAGTAAAACGGCTATGGATAATTCCATTGAGGGTCTAAAGAAGTTGAATGACCAAGCTAAGGTGTTTGAGGGTTTATCTAGGGATATGAATACCTCACCCTCTATGAGTGTTAAATCCACCAAAAAGGAACACTTCGAGGATACATGTTCGACTAAGTGTGTGGTTCCTACTGTGGATGATGCAAAAATGAAGGCTCTTCTCGACCATGCTACCAGGTTACGCAGTAAGAATAAGGGGGTAACCCCTATTAACAATCTGATCGTTAGTAAGGTAAGGAGCATAAATGTTGATTTTAATCAAAAGACTGTGGCTTAGCTAAGAAGTTGTAGGTAGTTGGGGTGTTGTCCCCTGTTTTTGTTACTGTAGCTTGTCATTGGACTTGCTATTGGTTTTTTGTTGGTTATACTATTTAGTTTTTGATGTTTTGAGCTTGGGCTTCTGGTCCCTGTAAAACCAATTTTACCTAAATAAAAAATTAGGACACCAGCATAAAGCATGATTTGAGTGCCTTCATAACTGACATCAAAATTAGATTGATAACTTAAAAGAAAAGGAGAAAATAGTGCCACTTCATTTAGCCATGCTCAAAAGTAATAATGTTAACTTAATAGTGTTTTACATTTTTACTATAAGTGGGATTTGGTAAGAAGATTTCCTTTCAATTCAAGTATATGATAAATATCTCAAAGTAAAATTTAAATGCAAAAACTATATGAAGGGACAAATGCTAGAGATGAGTATTCTCAAGGTAAAAGTAAATGCATAAATTGTATAAAGGAAAAACCTAAATATTCATCACTACTATTTTACTTCTCCAAATAAAAAGAGAACAACAAATTTCTACATAAACTCTGCAAGGTGGTACAAAAGACTTTGACAGTTGATATGTTCTTGTAATTTGCTCTGGTCCTGTCAAACTAGTTATGTGCACTTTCTTTCTTTTTTTATAAATACTATCATTTTTTGTTTAGAAAAAGTAAAACCCAATCCCAAAATATTTATGATAGGTAGACATATAAATTTTAAATGAAAAATACATACCTGTAACATAGATAGACATATCTATTTTTGCCTTATAGTTATTGTTATATCATCGACTATTATGCATAATGTGCATTTCTTTTTCAAGATAGATAGTAGTATGTCCAATTGTATTTATGTTGGCTTTCATTATTTTAAGAAAGGAATAGCCTAGCAAGGATTTAAAAAAGTATCATTGTAAGATTTTTTTTTTATCTTACTTTTATATCATAGATTGCAAGAATGATTCTCTACCATTGGTGATAAGTAGATTTTATTCGGTTGTGTATTTGGACATTTTATGCCAAATATTCCAAAATTCATTTTTACCCTTTTCTTGCTTCTTTGAGTTTTGTAGTGGAAAATATTGGTACAACTTAATTGTGGCATTCTGTTGTCAAAATCTATTCCAATTAACTATCATTGTAATTTCAAGGTGAAAAATTCTTTAATTTTTACGTTGAGTTGATGACATGAAGTGAATTTTTATGCTTCCTTAAATAATATAATTATTTTTGTTTGGATATTTGGTACTTTGTACTTTAGTTAATGAGAATATTATTAAATGTTAGCTCTGTAGATGGAGAACCTTTATAGATAACTAAACTTGTGATTGGCATAGTAATTGGTTGTAGATGAAAAGAGAGTTTATTGGTGGAGATAATTATTTTTACTTGTTTGGATATTTTCAAATCTTGATGTGGAAAAATATTCCTATTAAATATTTTTATGTTTTGTTCTCTTCTGAACATTCAATATTTTAAAATTATAGTTTGTTAATTATGAATAGTCTCTAAAGATTTGTATAATTTGATATGCTTAATGAGACTATAATAGAGTACTACGAAAAATGCTTATTTAGATGTAAAAGTTTGCACAATTCTCCTTCAATGCATACACTAGCAAAAACTAGTCTAAATGTACAATAGAATAAGAAAATATAGGGTTAATACAATCAAGAACTTCATACAGGGAGTTGTAAAAAAATTTCATAGAGTTGTATCAAATGTTAAATGCCTTAACATTCAATTTTGTTTGAAGAAGTGGACCAGTTGTTTATTTTTTCTTCTTTTCATTTTGATATCTGTGTTAGTAAATATTGCTATTATTTATACAATTCTGAGATACAAATACATTTCAGAGAATCTTAACAATCCAAAAAAGTTGGCAAGCATTCAAGTAGAATGGCTTGCTTCTAACATCCTATTTTTAACCTATTGGTAATCTCCACACAAAACATGGCACTGTAAAAAAAACCTCTAGGTTTGAAAAATATAATGCTTTTTCATGCAATTTTTTGTCGTTTAACAACAATGGGGATGCAAATCATGAAGATTTTTCTGCTAAAAATTTCACAAAAATTCATTGTGTTTTGAAGATTTTAGAAACTGCATAAGGCGTTGTTTTGTGCAGATATTATATCCATAGTTGACTTTATGCTCTCTCATGAACATGTTGAATTTAATTTTTGTTCATCTTTCAATTTGAAAATAAATATAATTTTTAAAATAATCATGTAAAAAATGAATATTGTACAATAATATTGAATGTTAATATAACCAACTTAAATGATAAAAATTAAATAATTATTAGGTAAATAAATTTTTAAAAATAAGTCAAATAAAAATGAAGTACATATTGTAAATAAGAAAAAATTAAATTAAAATTAAATAA
Source organism: Thuja plicata (assembly GCA_018584345.1). Lineage (NCBI taxonomy): Eukaryota > Viridiplantae > Streptophyta > Pinopsida > Cupressales > Cupressaceae > Thuja > Thuja plicata. The sequence goes on from MU224737.1 coordinate 3,230,271, forward strand.
TTCAATTCAATAGAATATTAGCTAATATCTATAAAAAAAATTTGAACATGAACATCATGAAGGTGCATAGTTAATTGAGTTGGAAGGATGTATTATAATTTCAATATCTTTTATAATGCACATGATGCTCACACACACATATTCAAACTTTCATTAAATTATATTTGTTAAATATGCAAGCTTAACAAATTAAGAAGTGAGGGAAATTGCTTGCAAATGCTTATCATTATTGTTTGCCTTGTCATTTGGTTTCAAAGGGGTAATTTAAAATGACTTGCTTCCTAGCCGTTGTATTTTTAGATATTTTCTTTGGATTACTATTTTTAATATTTTTCCTCTAGGTTAATGGAAGAAAAACAAAAGTATCTTTATTTGTATTTAGACAATTATTTGTTACAAATGTTAAATTTCTATTTCTAGCATTGAATATCTACCTCTTTTGGAATTTCTTTTTTTATTAATATTTTTTGGGGAGTGTCTAGATTTTGATTGAGCCATCTTTGGGTACAAGGCAAAGATGGGTTGGAGGTAAGAACATTTTTATATGATTAATTATATATATTTATCTATTCCATTTCTAGTTCTATATATTTGGTAATGGAGCTTGATTGTATCCTTTATTCAAAAGTTTTGTTTCAGTAGTGTTTGGACTCTTGTAAGTGTATATATAGTTGATTTGAAGTTACCATCTCTCCTTTTTGTTGCACAAATATTATTTTCAAAATGACCTACCAATTAACTTCATGTACTACACAAATTTATACATTTGATTATCCGATAATTTCTTAAATTGACTTTCCACACCTATTCGACCAAGATACAAGTGTTAATATATTTCCCATTACTTTATATTAGTCATATTTTAGTACAAAACATAAATAAATGCTTTTGATATGGTTATAAATTAATGCCCAAATAAACCATATTTCAAAATTATATTCAATATTTTAAAAAATCTAAAAATAAAAAATAGGCATCTCAAACATATTCTTAATAAAGTTTTTTTATTTAGTTAATACGGTTTTTTTCATGATAGGAACGGGTCGATTTACACCCTGCAACTAAGTAGTAGTAGTCAATGGGATACCATTATTTCCATGACTGTACTGCTTAGACTGTTAAATTTGACAAGCTACATTATTTATGTGAAAAATCTATACAAGAGCATTTCGGTCTGTAACTCACAGCTTCGTTCATGTCACTTCAAGTTTGAACCCTGATGCATCTGATTGCAACTCTATAATACTGCAGACATCTTATTAGATTAATTTGGAATCGCAGTTTATATATTTATTAAGCAGAAAGCAATCTTAAAGCGGTGTGTATGAGAGAATGGATGGTGATGCGGTGTCTGGCGAGGCCAATGCTCCCCGATAAGATACTGTACCTCTCTATCTCCGATGTCGTTTCCAGCACGCTCTCCACAGCGGCCTTCAGTACTACTTTTTCCATGCCCAAACATTCTTTATCCTTTTGCAGCACTGAAATCACAAGCTCAATGCAAAACCTCCTAATGTTGGGAAAGCTAGTGGATGGATGCGAGTGGCTTCGCAAGATCTCCACCAAATGCATTAGAAGTGCATTCTTTGTCGTTGCTGCCTCTTCAAACACATAATCCATCTCTGTTTTGTTGAGGAATTTGAAGATTTGAGCGGCCAATCCTATGCTGGCTTCCTGAAATGTGTCGTGTTCTTCCAATACAAGCTTCACCACCTGAAATATGGCGTCAAATACATTAGTAGAGAGCAATAACCTTGTGAAAAGCTTAAGTTTGTGTTACAGAGAGCGAACAATTCTTTCTCCAGTGTTGTTTTATGTCAAAAATCTGTTCTTTTTGTGAAACTTTGGTAATTTAAAATATGTTCTGTTCTTCTAGTAGAAGCTTCACCACCTTAAATATGGCGTTAGTAGATAGCAATAACCGTATATCTGTAGAAAGCTTCAGTTTGTGTTACTGAGAAGGAAAAATTCTTTCTCTAGTGTTATTTTCTGTCACAACTCTGTTCATTTTGCAAAATTTTGAAAATTTAAAGTTTACTCTGTTTTTTTTTGCCATTGGATACTATAAGGGAAATACTTTTACAAGCAGCCATTTCTGTAGCTTACAAGCTATGTAGATGTGACTATTTCTCTGGCCAGATCTCAAATAAGAAATATTTTGGAGTGTGAGAGCAAATGAAGGAAGTAGTGAAGAATTACCTTCGCTGCTGCAGCAGAGACTTCTCTTAGTTGCTCATGATCTGTTTCGGTGTACTCACAAATGTTTCGAAGGATTCTTGCTGCGTGTACACCCTGAAAAGAATCGCTTAGTGCAGCGATCAAGATCGTGATCACATTGTCACAATCGCCACATTGACTGCGTTTAAGTTTCATCATTGATCTGCAGTTTTGTTTATTTTCAAGAGAGAGCAGGGTAAGGACCTCACCGGCCTTGGAAACCAGCTTCTTTGTCTCCTCATCAGTGTGCGTGAAAAATAGAGAAAAAATAACATCCATAACTCCGCCGGTGCTTCCGATGCCCTCTCTGCCCTCATCTTCCATAGCAAGCTTCGCCAGAGTCTCAGCAGCTAGGGTTTGGAGCTCCAAATGATCGAACCCTCGGTACAAAAGAACATCTCTCAGATTGCTTATTGTGAAGACAATTTCCAGGATCTCTTTTCTCAGCACTTCCCCTGCTGCGCCCTTACTGCTAGCAAGCATTTTCAGCAATTGCAGAGACAGCTTTACATTTTGAATCCGTGCTTCGGACTCAAAATTCACCTTTATCTCTATAAATTCAATAATTCTGGACAAGAGTTTTTCGTTGCTTCCGATCTTGCCGCAATTTCCAGGGTGCTTTGCTAGATTGTTGAGGATCTGAAGCCCTAGCAGACTAAACCCTAAGTAGTCATACGGCTGGATTTGTAGTTGCGGCTCACGAAGCAAAGAAGTAATTGAGTGTAAAGCTCCAGGGATGCGGGCTAGTCGAAGAGAATTCCGCTTCTGTCTTACAAGACAAGAAATAATCTCGGCCGCCGCTTTGCGGATGTCTTGCTCGTGAGGGTTTCTCCAATTCAGCATTTCGACAAGGCGGCCGACCAGATCCGGCATAGCTCCTATCGTCCTCAGCGTCTCTTGCTCGAAGCGACGGTCCCTCAGAAACGAAGATAACAACCTAGCACCGGTCACATGACCGTGGGCTGAACCGGACTTGAGAAGCTCTACGCTAAAGGACACCAAGTCCATCTTCAAACCGTCGAAAACGCTGCCATTGACGCACCGAGAATAAGCATCGTAGAAAAACCGTCGAACCGCGGGAAGCTCCGGCGGGTCGAATCCGTACTCTTGATTCACCTCGACCAAGAGTTTTCCTGCAATAATCTTCCATTGCCAATAGGCTTTCTCTAGCAGGAACAAAATCGCCTCGGCCAAGGACAGCCCGTAGAAGATATTCAAGGCGGATTGCCGATTCTTCTTATCGCTGCCCGACACCACGCCAAAGTCCTGCCCGGCGAGTCTGTACACAGAGATCCCCACGCATGTCATGGCGGACAACAGCTGTGACCAAAACAGCAACTTGCTCACCTTCTTCGAAACAGAAAACCACCCGACATAAGGCAGCAACCTAACATTCGACGAAGACCATCTTCGCAGTACGCCATGATCAGAACAATTGGTAGGCTGTGGCGATCTCTGATTATTATTATTGTTATCCTCCCCTTTGAAGGCCGAAAACCTGCAGCTTGCCAGTTTGTCGTTCTTCTTGAGATCTGCCACTGACAACGTAGCCTCGTGCTGCCATTCGAGCTCGTGGCTGCGGCTGAAGATGCGGGTGCTTTCAATTATGAGTATTGTCGTAATGAACCAGAAGTCCGCCCTTTCTAAAGTGATTGCGAAGCCTCCGAGGAGAACAACGGTGGCCCAGATGAAGCCCAGAGTTCCCAGCACGCTCGCAGCCTTCTCCAAAAGGGCCAGCCTTAACGCAAACAACGTTATTTTCTTCTCAGGCGGCTCTTCTTCTCTTGCCTGTGATTCTGATTCTTCAAAACTAGTCCATGAATCGTGTGTTTCTTCAGCTTGTCCTTCGACTGCGTTTCTCATATTGATTCGAACGCTATTTGCTGCCTGGTTATTGCCAGAAAGGTCCCCAATACCTGACAGCATAGGCTCCAGATTATTTTCAGCCATACTGTTTTTGGGAAAGGGGTGTTCTGTTTAGCCATATTTATCTGATCTGGATGCTCTTGCTTTTCACATTTCCTTTGAAATTATTTTTGTCATCAATTTGTGTCTGTTAAGGCACTCATGGATCCCTTGCACGTTATTGAGCACCAACATATCTTCTGCTCTGTTCTTCGACTTGAAGTAGAAGGAGAAAGGAACAATTTAAGGAAATAACGGCGTGTCATTTATTAGAAGGCTGTATGTGTCTATCTGCGTTGGAGGAAAGCGTGAGGAGGAAAAGAAGGAAGGAGAAGAGTGAAGCAACGGTAAAATGAGTGTCGTTCACGTTGCTCTCTGTTCAGCTTTCAAATGCTGGGAAAATCAAAAGAGAGAAGAAAAAAGGGAAACCGCCAACCGCTTTCTCCATGTTTTCAACGGATTCCCATAAAATTAATGCACTTTTCGCATTGTTGGTTGACAGTTAAATTTTTTTCACAGTTAAATATTACTATCACAATTTGATTGTTAAATATTTATTTTTTGTTTTAATGGATTGCCTAAAGTGGCTCCACCGATTGTCGGACGCGGCCTTCTTTTCTTCGGTATATTTTATCATTGACATTTCTTAAAGCGGTTCAGCGGGTAATGAAATCTGCATGTACCTGTTAATCATATTTTATTTTAAGAGAATATTTTGGTTTATTTGAATATATTAATAAATTGTATAATTTTATGTGAAGTTAACTAATTTTTAAATTTATTTTTTTATTTGTACATTTAATTTTATATATTTTTAAAATTTTATTTGCATTTCTTTCTTTCTATATATCTATCTATCATTATTAATAATTAATTTGTATTTATATATGTTTTTTTTAAGTTATTTATTATGTATTTTACATTTATTTTAATATATTTTTCAATGTCTTATTATAATTATTTTTATGTTTTAAGTGAATAGTGTGATGTATTTTGTAAGGAAGTTGATTTTTATAAAAGATATATCTCCAACAAATAGAAAGACATCTTTGGTAATTATACCATATACTATTATGTTGCTCTTCAAGTATGATTGCATATGAAATTGTACTACCATGAATGACAATGAACTCCTAGAAGGAAAGTTACTAATGCCACATACTAAGGAGCAACATAGTATACACAAATGTTATCAAATCACATGAGAAATTGGATTAAAAAAAGGAGTTAAATGTCACATTTTTATGGGGATGGTACCACTATGAAGTTGTTTTCTAGCTTCTCATTTAAAGGCTCTACAATCAACGATGGTATGACCATACATGCAATGATAAGCACAAAACAAAAAATTCACAATCTTTTAAAGGAGGAAGATGGAGCAAATGGTCTTTTAAGAGACTTAAAAAGATTTATTCTTCTCTAGATGAAGGGAATTGATTATGAGCTTGCTCTCCTTGACTTCGTGGCATCATATCCCTTACATGTCTTTCTCTCACCAGCTTTCTCTACTTTATCATGAGTGTGAGCATAATTTCATATTCCTGCTAAAATGGGGGCTAAATATAGTGTACTATATATGTACCTTTACAATTTCACACTTTTTAAGGCATCTACTCTAGTGTGCTTTCTCCTAGAACATTTTAATCGTGTTTGAGCCCTATCCTTTTCTATTATTTAATAGTTAAACCTATAACCAAATTACCATCATATACTAATTTTAAGACTAGATACTATGTTGCAGATCTCAATACTCTGCCACCCCTTTGTCAATCCATTCTTTATTGGACTCTAGTCCCTCTAAAAGGGGCCCAAATTCAAATGTGTAACATGCTTAAATTTCTTATAAGAAAACTTAAAGTAAATGACATGTAAATCTACTTGAGATGCATTTCTTTTTCCTTTCATAAAAGAAAGTAACAAACTGGCTATAATCAAATTAACATAAATCTAATTATCTAACTAACTGAAGATAGAATTAGGAAGGAAATAATTCTTTAAAAAAAAAGATGCATATTAACAATACTTACAAGTTGATCCTTCAAGGACAAGTGAAATTAAATCTAGAACCATATCATAATATATAATCATAAAAGAGGAGAAGGAATAAGAGATTACAAATTAAATATGCTTAACATCAAGAAATATTTTTACAAGTCTTAGCATTGCGGTGGAGAGGGAGAGAATCATGTTAGAAACAAAGCAACACACACAACTAAGAGGGGGAGTTTATTAGTTGTGTCTCAAAACTCAAAACTTTATCCAACTCTTTAACCTTAATCTCATATCTGAATAATAAACATTAATGCAAGATCACAACACATAACACCAAGATTTTGACATGGAAACCCGGTTAAGGGAAAATATATGGTGGGGACCAAACCCACGAGATGTTGTACTATGTTAAAAGCACTATATGTTATGGAGGCACCTAGCCAATGAGATGACTTATAAGGTCATATTGCATTTGTAAGTATTTGTGATGTTTTTTTTTATGTTTTTAAGGACATAAAATCCATGAGTGTCAAAAACAACTCATTTGTAAGGCTTGGAAAACCATTTTTGTTCCAAGAGACCTAAAAGGTCCTGATGTGGTCATAGTTGGTCAAAGGGTCAAAATGGCCAAGAAAAGGTTTGGAAGATTGTAATTGGTCAAATTATGTCCATTTTATCATGCTAAAAGTGTCTATGAAAGCTATGGTCAAAGTTAGTAGTAATTTGTCAAAGATTTAAAAAGTTGCAACATTACAACTTTTGCAAAAAATTGCAAAATGGTTGCTAGAATGTGTCCATCGGTCCAAAATGTGGTTGTAAATCTCAAAGGAGGTTGGAAAGATTTTGTAAAAACAATATTGGAAACACATATGGACATTTAGAGGAGTAGGTCACCTTTCTTTTGGCATTGCTTTGACAAAGATTCATTAGAATTTGAGGGAGATATAAGAATTTTTGTATAGAGGGAAGATGAATGCCAAGGAATTTGTTGAATTGATAGATGCCTTAAAAAACTATTTTGAGTGCAGAGAAATACCTGATGACAAGAAGGTAAAATTTTCTAAGACCAAGTTGAAGGCGGGCTCTTTGACTTGGTGGAACTATACTCACGATGAAAGAGTAAAGATGAGAAGGAATATGATCAACTCTTGGGATAGAGTGGTAAACAAGATCAAAACAGAATTCATGCCTACATATTATGAATTGAAGATCTATAGGAGAATGCATAATGTAAAACAAAAGGATTTGGATGTGGTTTCCTACACAGATAAATTCCACAGATTGAGCCTCGGGTCGGGACATTATGAGGATGAGAAAGAAAAAGTTGCTAGATACATGAATGGGCTCAAATTCAGTATTCAGGATGAAATGAGTTTGATGACCCCTAAGATAGTCTACCTTCTCGTCCTCGTACAAAGCTATGTCACACTTTAGGCTAACTTATGAACACAACTAAATTTTAGGATTTCTAATTAAAAATTAGTTTTGGTCAAACATATGGTCTAACTAATTCTAGCTAAGTTAGATATGTGTCTCAACTTTTCTAATTGGAAGTGTCTATAAAATGCATATTTTAGACAACTTTGGGTCTAATTACCAAAAAAATAAAATTATTTCAGAAAAGCAATGTTCCAAAAACTCCCACTCCTTTTATTAATATTTTTTAAAATATTAAAATACCATTTTGTAGATCTCATAGTCAAGAATATGCTCATATAATTTTTATAGTGTTTTGATTAGATGGAATATATTATAATTATAAAATACTGCAAGAAGGTATTTTAACATTTGAGAAGATGTTATTTTGGAAAAAGAAAATAACATTAATCATATCAAAAAGCTTTAAAGAACATATGGTTGACTAGAGGAGATATTCCTCTTCAAGAATGTATAATTTTTTTTTATTGGGATAGATTTGATAGGGAAAATATGATGGGAGATGAAAACTATCAATTTCAGGTAAGTTGGACTTTGAGTTGTTATAAAAAATAAAATATATACCGAAAACTATTTTTTTTCATGAACTAGCTATATATGTCCTTTATAAAATATTTTGAAATCAGAGGAAAAAATGTTTATTTATATATAGTTTCTTGGTGGGAACTAGACCCCCTGATTTTCAGCATTTTTGAGCAAATGAAAAATAGTCTTTAAAAATTAAAAAACATATCAATTCTTGTTCAAAAAATTATTAAAAATAATAGGTATAAACTTTATCCATTTTTACACATTTCATTAGTTTATATCATCTTCAAATTCTAAACAGAAATTCCACTTTTATGCCATTTAAATTAAATAGTTTTGGTGTTGTTAACCAATTTTCTTTATAAAAGTGTGAAACATGTTTGTACTTTTATGAATGATTTCAGATGTCTTTGAGGGTAGAAGATAATTTGAAGAGAAGAAGTGAGCAGCATGGTAGAGGCAGAGGAGGAAGGACCTTTAGAGGTAGAGGTAATTTCGGAGCTAGAGGACAGTCTCAAAGAACCCAAGGTGAATCTAGTCATAATGAACATGGAGGAGAGAAAATTTTTAGAAGGAATTTCAGAAGAAGGAGGCCAAATGGAAGAGATAGATTTGGGGGATCAGGCAGAAGTTCAAGTACATTCACTAGTAGATGCTTTAAGTGCAACCATGTGGTACATACCGCAAACAAGTTCCCTAAGAAGCAGACCTCAAGAACACGTGGAGGAGAGAAGAGAAATCACTCAGTCCAGGAAGATGAAGAAAGTGTGACATCCCCAATAGTGAATGTCACCTCAGAATTTGGATAATCCCTCATATTCATAAGAACACTTCTCAAAGTCCATGTCACCAAGGAACCACCTCAATGAAAGGATCTATTTAGGATCAACTGCAAAGTCCAAGGTAAATTTTACAAGGTAATTGTTGAATTTGGTTCCACAGATAATATTGTGCCATTGAAAATGCTAGAGAAGTTGAATTTGGGAAGAATCCCTCATGCTAACCCTTATAAAGTATCATGGTTGAATAAAGGGAAACAAGTACTAGTCAACGAACAGTCATGTGTAGAATTCAACATAGGGGCTTATAAAGACAAAATCCTATGCGACATCATCCCTATGGATGCATGCCACTTTCTCTTAGGCAGACCTTGGAAGTTTGACAGAAAGGCTAGGCATGATGGATAACAAAACACATATGCAATCCAAAAGGATGGGGTCAATTACAATCTGTCCCCACTTGTAGAAGAGAGAAATCTTAGTCACGAAGCACCTAGTATACTGATGGTAAGAGAGGATTTCATAGGACCCTTGAAGGAAGGGGATGGTCTAGGATTTGCCTTGGTGTTGAAGCCCAAAGAAAGGTCAAATTTTTTAGACAGTGTGAAGAAATAAATCCCTAGGGAAGTACAAAATTTGTTGGAGAGATACAAGGTCATAGTTGTTGAAGAACTTTGCATAACTCTCTGCCCCCTGACAGGGATATTAGCCACCATATTGATCTCATGCTCGGAGCCCCATTACCAAAAAAAGAAGCATACAAAATGAAACCCTCTCAAAATGAGGAGATTGCAAGACAAGTACATGATTATTGGATAAGGGATTGGTGAGGAAAATTCTAAGTCTGTGTGCAGTTCCAACTGTACTATCACCTAAGAAGGATGAAAAGTGGAGTATTTTCACTAATTCAAGGGCTATAAATAGAATAAATATAAGCTATATATTCCCAATGCCAAGGATTTAAGACCTAATGGACTATTTATGTGGGGTATGTTATTTTTCTAAAATTTACCTAAAAACTACTTATCACCAAATCAGGATCAGAGAGGAGGATGAGTGGAAGACAACTCTAAAAACCAATGAAGGCCTCTATGAATGGTTGTTCATGCCCTTTGGGCTATCTAATGCTCCAAGTATCTTTATGTGTTTAATGAATGGATTACTAAAGCCATTTATTGGGAGATTTTTTGTTGTGTACTTGGATAATATTGTTGTGTTTAGCAGGATAAGGGAGGAGCACTTAAAGCATTTGGACATGCTCTTGAGAAGGCTACATGAAGAGAAACTCATGGTCAACCTAGGGAAGTGTTAGTTTATGAAATAAGAGCTTGTATACCTTTGTTTTGAAATCTCCAAGGGAACTCTGAAAATTGACCCTTCAAAGGTGGAAGCCATCTTTAATTGGCCAACTCCAAGAACAATGGGGGATGTGAGGATCTTCCATGGACTTGCCACCTTTTATAGGAAGTTCATCAAGAACTTCATCCATGTGTGTGCACCAATGTTGGATACTATCATGGGATGATAGAAGTGTAAGGTTTATTGGACTAATGTTGTAGATAAGGATTTTGAACACTTAAAATAGAGGATAGCCCAATGACCTATTTTGGTTTTGCTTGATTTTAAAATAAAATGTTATTAAATGTGATGCTAGTAACATGGCTATTGATTCTACCTTGAGTCAGGAAGGTAGGTCAGTAGATTTATTTAGTGAAAATCTCAATGAAGCTAAGAGGAAATACTCCTCTTATGATCTAGAATTATATGCCATGGTTCAGGCATTGAAAAAATGGAGGTACTATTTTCTACCCAGAGAGTTCATTGTACATATTGATAACCATAGTTTATGCTTCTTGAATGGGTAGGATAAGTTGAGTCACAAACATATGAAGTGGGTAGAATATCTGCATGCATACACATTCACTATCAAGAACAAGAAGGGACATGCCAAAAAACTAGAAGATGCCCTTACCAGGAGAGTTTTGACAGTACATGAGGTGCAACTCGAAAGCATGGGTATTGAACCCCTCAAAGATATGTACAAGGATGACATAGATTTCTAGGATATCTATCAGGTTCAAAAATTTTTTTGTAATATTTTTCATTTTGATTATCTGATACAGGATGGATTATTTTTTAAGGGAAGCCAACTCTATGTTCCTAAATGTTCCATGAGGGAGAGCATTATGAAACAAAAACATTGTGGGAGCTTAGGAGGGCACTTTGGTCTTGATAAGACCCTAGAGTGGGTTAAGAGATTTTATTACTAGCCCAAAATGAAATTAGACATCAGAAGGTTTGTAGAGGGATGCACAATTTGTCAAAGGGATAAAGGAGTGTTCTCTAATACAAAGATTTATTAACCACTTCCCATTCCAAGAAGACCGTGGAAGAGCATCAGTATCAATTTTGTAATGAGTTTACCAAGGACAGAAAAGGGACATGAAAATGTTTTTGTGGTATTAGATAGTGTTATGCCCTGCATACTCGTCCCTACATTTTGTTGGGAAAATATTGGGTCCCCCTTTTTTTCTTTTGGTTCTTCCTTTTGTTTGTTTTCGGCCCTTTTGCTTTCTTTGGCCTTTTCCAATGCATGGTCATTGTTGTCGCATCCTGTTGGTTTTTCACACTCTGGGACCCGGTCCCGGAGTGTTTTGTTCCTTCGTTCCAACCAAATTCTGGACCCTGAGATTCTTGTTTCATTTCTTCCTCTTTAGTTGGAGGGTGTGGTTGGGCGGGATCCCCAGGCCTAGAGTCTGGAGGTTTGCCTTTTTCTTAGGATTTGCAGAAGGGAATGGTGCATTTTAACCCAAGGGATATAAATTAAGCTTCACATGTCATTATTACACTTACAATGAACAATTTACCCTCAGAGTGAATTAAGAGTGAATTATGTGATTTAACAATGAGATAAGTGTGATTTGCTTCGAGTGATTAACAGTTGATTTGGAGTTTGGACCAATGGCTGTTTGAAGATATCCTGCAGGGTTCTCGGTGTGTTCGTGGGTTTTGAAGAGTTGTTCATTTGCAGAGCACCTCCCGTGCCCTTCCTTCCACGCCTCTACTTTTTAGGTAGGTCCTTCTGGCCCTTCTCTTTCCTTTTTTGGTTTGCACTTTGTTCCTTTCCATTCAGGACTTTGTTTTCTTTGTGTTATGGTCTTTGTCATTGCCTCCCATTTATGGGATGGCTCTGCAAGAGGTTTGTTTGCCCTCTGTGCATTTGTGTAAAATAACTATAGATTTTTGTAAGCCTTTGTAAACCTTTTGTAAATTTGTAGGTAGCGGTTTGTAGTTTAGTTGTAAATTTGTTTACACCTGTGGGTAGCCTATGTAAATATTATTCTTCAACCTCCTGTTGATAGTGTTCATAGCGTGCAGTATATGTATAGTTCTCTGTAAATTAATGTACATAGTCTGTACATTCCTTCGAGTCCTACCCATCCCATGATGAGCTCACCGTGCCCTCTGCATCATTTGATCAAATTTGAGCTCACCCACCTGGTTTTCGCTGGACTCAAACTCATCACCTCGTCAGTTTGAGTTGTGGAATTTCTCTCTCCTCCATTGCTTTAGCATTAATGGTGGGATTAATTCCCCACACATGAGAGTTTAAAACCATCCCAAGAGGCATTCACAATAAATGCCATTACTCCGTTCATTACATGACCACATGACAACCCACGTCAGCCTAGTATGGCGAATTGCCTAGTCATTTCAATAATGGTCAGTTTCTCTGAACTCCAGGTTCTGTGCAATCCCAAATCCTTCATCTCATTTTCCACATGAACCAGAATCTCCGCGACCCTCGGGTATTGATCAAATTTGAAGAAAGTTATTTTTTTTATTGCATTTCTAGAATTTGATATAAACTAACATCTTCTCAAGGACAGGTGTGAAATGGTGATGAAATATCCGAAACCCAGGAATTTATTATATTTGATTATTTGTATTAACGGTTGTACGATCTTGCAGGCTTTGAATAACTCATCAAGCAACATGTCTGAAGTACCTTCTCCTCTTGAAAGTCTGGAACTTCTGTCCACTTCAACAAGGGTGGCCACCAAGACAAGGACCGAGAAAGCATTAGAAAATCTCCCACTCACATCAAAGTATCTGAAGGATGGTGTGATTATGGGATCCAAGGTGGAGTCCAAATTACAACAAATCACTGACATAGAGGTCGGAGCGTGGGCCAAATTGTAGGGCATTGTAAGGACAATGGTCAATCAGCACATCAAAGGAGAGAATATGGCAAAGAACATGGCTTCCTCTGAAAAAATCAAAGCCGCTTGCTTGCCCTATTCAGTGTAGGCCCCATAGCTGATTCTCACCTTGGCAGAACATTACAACACAACCATCCGGGTTGTTGTGGTTTCTTCTTCCATTCCTTCAGGATACCCAACGCCCATAGTGTCCCTCAACATTGCCACTTTTTCTTCAGGACTGGGGATCCACCTTTTTTCCAAATCTATCATTATCTCCCAGGCTACATCACTGCATGAGTTCAACAATGTTCAATAGGTTGCCCGGAAACACCTTAACACCCACTAGCTGAAGACTCCAAAGAAATGTTACAAGAAAATGAAGTTGGAAATCCCCCGCACAGACTTCAAAGAATTCATACAAGTGGGGATCATCTTCCTATGTCGGGTCTTCAGGGAACCACATGCCTCAAACTTTTCCACCTGGATGTACTACTTTCTGTACAACATTAGCACTAACGGGAAAAATTTTGATTGGGCAACCATTATTGCCAATCATGTGGACTACCAGCTGAACAAGGTCAACCAGACATCTAAGTTCCAGATGAATTCTTATGTTCTATGGGAACTGGCACAACAGAGACCCAAAATCCAAGGTTTACTTATAGTGGGCGTCCTTGGGACAGGCCCTAGCTAGAGTGCTCCTTGGGATTATTTCCCCCATATTCAATGGGAAGCCAACTTACCCAGTTACTGTTAGGTAAATGATACATTCGTTTACCACAACATTTTAATACCCACTCAGGATACCGGTTACCGATTGTCAAAGGAGGTCATGGCCTTGGTGAGTTCCTATGACAATTATTTCATTTAATTCCAACAACATTCATACATTCGGGTGACTGGATTCTCCGGAAAGCCTTACCTATTTTCCAAACACTACGGTGATAGGATTATTTTATTGGAATACTATAGACAAATCCTAGAGGTCCATACTTATTATGGCCTCAAGAAGGTTACCACCATCCCTTTCCCGATCACTTGCGGGAATTACACTTGCAGCCTTGCAGTGGCCAAAGAGGCCAACAATGAATTGAAAATTCTGGGGCTGACAGAGTTCTACCTGGCGCGGAGAATTTTTTATCCCCTGAACAAAATAAATCTAGCATTAGCTCGAGCGTCAGTGCCCCATGAGCCTCACATGGAGGATTTTTGGGTGGATTTCTAGGATGACTTCAAAGTCCAGAGTCAACATTATGTGAGAATGAAAAAAGGTATGATGAAGCGCATTGGCCTCCGGACCTTTCCTAAGGATTTCATAGATATCGTGCCCGTGGAGGACCCAAAATATAAATCTAAAGGGATTGATAATATGGCTCTCCCTCCAGTGGATTGGGACACCCCAGAAAATTTTGATGATAGAGAATATCACTAAGGATATAGTGAAGGGCAGTCACACATATTTTTCACATGTATGTAAAAGAGCACCCGTCGAGATGGTCTATTTTTGCGGGAGTGCGCTTCTGGCTCCGAAACGTCAGGGCAAGGCAGAGACAGAGGGAAAACAAAAGATAACACCTCGGCCCCGGTTCCATCCTCGGTTCCAGTCCCTTTGATGGAACAACTTAATGCCCAGCTGGACTTGTCTCGACGGCTGAGAAAAACAATCAGCGCTACACTTTCCCTTGGTTTTAGTGTCGCTCCGGTTGGATCTGCCCTTCCTTCAGGCTCCCTTTCACTTGCAGCTCTCATGAGATGGGTAGCGGAGATGGAGGATGAGGGTGCGACTATTTTGGATGTCTGGGCCCCATTATAAAGGAGGAGAAGGAGATAAAGAACAGATAATCTTCCACCAAGCACAGACACAAGCCCTGGACTATCAGGAAGTACTCCTTTGGAGCTCATCCCTTCCTCCCCCGAACCAGAAGATCCTCCAAAGGCCTCCCCTCCCCACGATAATTTTGATGATATCTTTCAAGCTGAAGACCTTGTAAATTTGCAGGTATATGTGGATAGCATGGTGGAAGAGATCACCACATAGGAAGTAGAGATTATCCCCGGGGAAGGGGAAGGACAAGAAAAAGTTGTCCTAGAAAAAGAAACCTAGGAATGGGAACATGAAAACACACTAGATGTGGAAGAGACACCGGTTCCGTGGACCCAGACAGAAGAGAGGGAGGTACAAGTCGATCGATTGACTACAGCTGGGGAAAATGGACCTTTAGGAACAACCATACCCTCATTCGTCATGCTCCAATCGCCTCCAAACACCCTAGGTAACCTTTTACCTCAAGATATGACATTTGGCAAGGTGGTCCCCACAGCGTAGCAGTCAAACCCAGGTCAGACACCTTTGCCCCCTCTAGAAAATAGGCCCTTGGAGGAGAATGTCCTGATAGAGAACGCCGAAGGAACTCAACAGCAGCAGGATGTGGGGGAAAACCCTAAAAATATGGATACAAACACCATAAGTGTTGGGGAAGGCGGGAACCCCGAATCTACAAATGTAAATACCACTAAGGTGGGAGAAGCAGGAAATCCTAGGAATAAAGAAAAAGAGTCCACATTGACCACAAATGTCAAGGAAACACAGAAAGCCCTCAAAGAGGACCCAAGTATCCAAGTCCTAGCAATAATACCTCCCGTGCCGCTACAATGGCTGGTGGAATCAAGGAAGATAAAGGCCCCTACAGAAATGAGAGCCCCCCTCTCTCTAGCCGAGATGATGGCTCAAAATCAAGAGGCCCATAAGCCTAAGAAGGCCTGGACCCTCCATACCATTCAGACTAGTTTGGGAGGAAATAACATCATGGTAGTAGTGACACCTCCCCAAGATAATGAAGAGGCAGTAGTAGGAGCTATAGATTACACCATCACAAAAGTACCTCTGGGGAGAAGAGATAAAAAGGGGGAACTGGACCTATTAAGTGAAGAACACTGGGTAATTCAGGCCCGGTATGAAAAGAAAGTGCAGAAGCTGAAGGAGGCAAAAGAAACAAATTCTAATCTCCTTAGGATTCTTGCAGAGCTGACACAGCCATTGGCCGTGATTTCTTTAGAGGCCTCCACATCTGGAACACTACTCCCATAGGGTGATATTGATGCGCTAAGGTAAATGAAGAAGAAAGTGAAGGTTGTGGATGAATGGGTAACTGAGTAGGTGGGAGCCGTAAGGCATTTCCTAACAGTGACGATCTTGGACCTACACCAAGCTAGTAACATCATGGGCTAGGTAAACGACGTTGTTTCTCAATAGAAGGGAGAAATAGAGAATTATGAAGAATGGAAGAGTGAGTTGGAAGAAATCATGAATTTTGGGGAAGAAGTCATCATGGAGATGGGTATTTTTGGAGATGAGCATTTCGGGTTCCTTCGGGTCCAACACTCCAGACTTGGTTTTAAAGTTCAAACAAGCAAGCAACTGGTAGCGGCCCTGAAGGATAAAGTCTTGGTGATCCAAAAATCATTAAATTTATAAGTGGCAATCATCACAAGGGTTTCAGCGGTCGATCCCTTTAGCACCGAGACATGTGCCCTAGTGGATTTTGTTTTGAGTAAATTTGATGAAATAATGGAGGCATGGTTTCGGTCCTCTAGAGATTTTGATGGATCAAAGATGTCACGTCTCACTCGTATGATGCTCTGGGTGCATGACACCGTGAAGGTGGCTGTAGAGTTTAAGAAAGGTGCCAGAGATGTGGGCGACTAGTTGGAGGCTATCTGCAACGACCGAAGAGAATGCATTAAAGAGAATGACAAGGAGGAGATTCTCCAGGTTTTGGAGGCATTCCAAAAATATAAGGAGCAGTGAAGTCTTCTAATCTCTGAATATTTCCGCCAACATAGAAAATTTTTGAAGATATGTTATTCTTTGAGCATAAGCTCGCGGACTTTGGAATTCCAGGTCCCGATTTTGTATTCTTTTGTAGTAATCTGCATCAAGGTTCCATGGAGCCGACCGATCGTTGTCAGCAATTAATAATGGTCAGAGTGTATGTGATCCAGACAATGACAGATCAGGAAAATGGGGTGGTTCTTACAGACATCTTCTTATTCCCCTGAGGCGCCGCTCTCGCATTTATTACCTAGCGCACATCAAAGATAGGGAGCCGCAATCAACATTAATGAGGCATATGGTCTAAGTTAATGATATAAGAAAGTCTCCTCTATTAGTACCATGGCTCTCTTCTCTAGGGTGATTCTTCTAGATTTCTCCCCTTTCTTCTTCTTTCATCTTGTCAGAACTTTGTACATCCTGAGGTGATTGTAAGTGGTGCAGGTAGTACCGCCCACAGATATTGTATTTTATTTAGCAAGTGTACATGAAGATTAGGTCAAGTGTGTGTATAAATAATAAGACCGATGCCTTAACAAGGGTCGGAAAAATTAAAGATTTTGTTGTCTAGTAGCAATAGAAAATAACATTTTCAGGTTCATTGCAGTTAGAAGTTTACTTTCAGTCTGTTATTAGTAGCTTAATGCTCCCTTGGAGCAACGAATGTACTCGCCAGTGATGCTGGAATCATTTCAGGTTAATGAAAGAAGGAAGAACAACTTATGGCCCTATGTTATTCATTGTTCTGATCTCTGAAGTTAATGAACATCTTTTGTGATGTATGTCTTCCTATGTCCTTCACTTCAGTGTTTTTCATTTGGTTAAATGATCTTATCTTCCTTTATTATTGAATGCATATGAATCGTTGATTCCTTGTGTATATGATATTTAGCGTTGTTTTCCTACATTGGACCATTGTTGATGTTTGAATATGTATTGCATGACTATAAGTAGAAGTAAACTCTAACTCTAATATAGCTTTTGTGATTTCTTTGATAAATCTAAGATGCTTGCAGGAAACCTCACCCCCTTTTGAAATCTCTGGAAGTGACGAATAAAAACCAGCTATCCCCTCAAACAATAATCACCTGGCCAACTTAGCTCCCTCGCACCGTCGAGACCAGACTACCAGGTGTAACACCCCAAAATTGGCACCTTATAATCCAATCAATTTTGGTGCATTCCTTCAATTTTCTCATCTTCGAAGTCCTATTGTATTAGGCAAATTCTTCTCCTAATTGAATTTAATTGATTGAGTTTCAAATGCAGAAAACCCAAATTTGCATAAATCTGACATTACATTTAATTCCTAATTTCTCAATGATTATTAGCTAAAAACCCCTATGATTAATTGATTTAAATCTAAAAGTCCTAAGTGCTTTTAATTAAATCAATTCCACCCCCTTTGGCTAATATACATAAAAGGAATTGAAATATTATTTAATTATTGGATGAATTATCCTCAAAAAGGAATTCCATAATTCCATATGAAAGGACACTTATGTGGCAATAATTCACTCTCTTATTTAAATAATCTTTGCTTATTTGTCTCAAATGGAGAATGAAGAGACAACTGTTTCTTTTCAAGAAACTCTTCACTCTCTTTTCATGGTTTTCTATAAATTGGACTTCTTTTCTTCATTAGAGAGGAGGATTTTGGAGA
>MU224737.1:3264536-3283606 GCA_018584345.1 Thuja plicata
AGTTTAAGAGCAAATTCCTTTCATAGATTACAAGCTTTTCATTTCTAGACTAAGAGTATTTTCTTTTTTGCTAGTTTAATTGCATTTTACTTACATAGAGTAGTTGCAATTCATTCTTAGATTAGTGCAATTCAATTTCTTAGTTTTATTTGCATCTCTTTTCATAGATTAGTTGCAATTCTGATTTCATAGAATAATGGCAATTCTTCTCTTCTTGAATTCTTAAATCCTCCATGTTAGCAATGGTTAGGTTGTTGGATCTCGTTCTGAGGGTAAACTCAACATCCACAACTAATTAGGAGGCAACAGGTCACCTCAATTGAATTTGCAGAACAAACAATTCATGTTTGTCTTTGTGAATTGAGCGATTGTGTAAAGACTATGTTGTGTTTGTGTTGAATTCAGAGGTCTACATTCATCATACATTACCAGGTGCTTGAAGGCTAGGAGAATTCATTCTCTAGAAAACCTCTACAGGTGGAGTTGGTCAGTACTCCAGTACCTGGTAACAACTTATCCCTTATTGGTGGAGCCGGTCACAAAGTCCCGTCAACACAAACTGGCTCTAGAAGGAGGGCATGAGCTCATTTCCCTTGAAAGATTTTAATTTCACACTGCTTAAACTCCCCAAGCAGCAGTATTAGGAACCAGGATTTACATGGGATAGGGTCAGTTTTGTGCCTATACTTTGAAATAGTCCTCTAATTGACCCCTGATCTTGAAGAGTTTGTATAACTCAGACTTCCTGCCCAAAGAAAAAGGACCCACCAAATGAGACAGCCGTTGAATTTTCTCTGGGGATCTACCACACACCAAAATACCCAAATCCCTAAGATAATCTTGTGGAATCACATCCACCCAAGCCAAAACCAAACAGTCTCGATGGATACCTACTTCAACAATACCAAGTCACCAATGGGATAGTTCCCCAATGCCACTAACAATCTTCCTCCGCACCCGGAGAGGATCTTCCCCAAATACGAGCATCTAGGTCCCTAAACTATAGAAGAACACCTTCAAGCCTACAAATATTCCATGAATAGACACCGAATACAACATCAATATGTTGTAACCTAGATTTTTCCATTGTCCCTAGGAAAGAATGAGCTGAACTGGTATTTAAAATTTCCTGCCAACTCCATCAATAGTTGGTAGGATATGGAAGACGCCTTCCTAGTGTCCTTCCACATTCACGTGGACCCAAATTATTCTTGCAGCCAGTTCATTTCCATCAGAAAGGAACCAAACGATCCTCTCGCTACCTTCAATCATGGGTTCCAATGAGCTTTGAAGTGGTGCACGGGCCCTTTTATCCCATCCATCGATGTGACTATCCAGACGTACATGAACACTATGGACCCCTTTTTCACTACTCTCCTTTTGAGAACTACCGTCGCTAACGACCGGGATACCCTAGCAGAAATTTACAACTTAGCCCTAGAGTTGTCCCGTGGCTTGAGAAAGGCCCCCGACGGGATTGAACAAAGCATACCCTTCAACATGTTACTCGGTGGAATTCCTTACCCCAGAGGATATGATCCCAATCCAACAATGGGTGCCCCAACAATGGCCATGGGCCCACAATCGATAAACCAATAGGTCTGGTACATTTATCCATCTCAAGCCCAGGCAACCCCAGGTTTTCAATACACTCCCTAGAATCAGCAGCAGCAGATGCATCAACTTTTGACACAATCCCCCAAATTACCTTTCTTCCATTCATCCATGGCTGGAGGATTGTCGTCCTCAACTCTGAGAGCTACTGTCGCTTTCCCAGGTAACCCACCACCTCAGCCATCACATTATGACACCACTACCCTTCTGTCCACCGAGGTTAAATCCCTCCGGCAATTGGTGTCCTCCTTGACAATGGACATGGGAAAGCTGAAGGTGGGGACTTCTGCACCCCATAACCCCAATTCCCAGAGAGGGAATGTTTTCTCAGGCCAATGGAACGCTAATTCTGGAGGTTGAAGCTAAAACAATGGGCCTTGGCCCAGCCATCAGCAATGGAGCAATAACACAAATACCATAGGTCTTCCTTTGAATCAAGCTACCACTTAGGGTGGTGTTGGACCTAGTCATTCTACGCAACTCACATAATTCCACCCCCTGACCATGTGGTGTAGATTACATGATACTGGCTCACATTCTAAGGTGAACTATGTCATGCTAGAGAAGATCATCCAGATCTCCTAGTCGGACAGACAATATCCTATTGATCCAACTCCCCTAGAATCCTCCCAGTAGAGCCCCCTCACACTTCTTTTACATGTGAGACCATCTTCTTTGGGACAAACAAAGAAGATGAAGAAGAACCCAATTTACAGGGGTTCTTTGATGAATCTATCCCGGCCTTTGAGGCTAACACCTTCACCAACCCACAAAATCCATATAACACTTAGAGTTAATCTGGTAAAGGGTCATCCTACACGCTAGTGCCTCCTAAGAGCACCACCCCCATGACTCTAACACAAACAATCATTCCCTCCCACCAAAAGGGCTTGGCCCTAACCATGCTAGGGACTCGGCTGGGGGGAGCCAACTTTACCCAAAGGGGTGGTTTGATATCACCAAGGTAGTGGAAAAGACCACTACCTCCATGACCTTGATGGAGGATATACTTAATTGTCCCAAGAAAAAGAAGTCCCTTCTATAGCTCTTAGGGAACCTAGAATTTGTTAGTCACCTGCCAAAGACTGTCACTTTTGACGATGCCAACTCGGCAGTCTTCCAGGGAAATATAGAAGATCCTCCCTTCTTGCTAGGCTTGAACATCCAAGGGAAAAACCTATACAATTGCCTTGTGGATTCTGGTGCTTCAGGTAACGTTATGTCCTTGTCCATCTGCCAGAATCTCAGACTCAATCCCACACCCTCCAAAGGTGTAGTAGTCCAATTGGACAAAACTGTCGTGAAGATGGTTGGTGTACTGAAGGACATCCATATTCAGCTCACCTAGGATCCTTGGGTATCCAACATCATTCACATCCAAGTGGTTGACATTCCCGAAACCTACAGGATGTTATTGAGTCAAAATTGGTCAAAGGCCCTCAACGGGTATTTCTCGACAAACTTCTCCCACCTGTGGCTCCCCTGGAAAGGGAAATCAAATAAAATTTGGGTAGAAAGAGAGCCTAGAATGAAACAAGCCCTTCCCAAAGTCGGGAAGGTAAATGAAATCTTTTTCTCTGAATCCTCGCCCGGGGTATATTGACCATGGGAAATCCTGACTTTTGACTTCATCCCCAGTGGTACCTTTTCCAGGGAGGATCCCATAATCACTCAGAGAATTCAAGATCTGGACACAAAGCTAAAATGTGAGGTAGACTTATAAGGTATCAAGGCGACTCTGGCCACCCTCTTGTCTGACACTTGGTGCTGGATACATTACCAAAAATACTCTAAACTAGAGTGTGAGCCCTGTATTTCCACCACTACCCATTACATCACCAATCTCCTAGAGAAGGAGCGCAAATCCAGGTTCCCTGGACCAAGAAATCAACCCATTTGCACACTTGAAGTGTCACTCACACAGGAACCCCAACCAGAAGATTCTCTAGAGGAAAGTCTCACCTGCACACCATCCAAGCTGGAGGAATCACCTGAAAAACCTCCCAACCCCGAACCCAATCCAAAAGCCACTTCACTTCCTCAGCCCCATAAAAATAACAATGATCTGTGGATCCTAAATTTTCATGGGTCTTGGTCCAAACAAGGTTGCGGGGCTGGAGTAAAATTAATCAACCAACGAAGGAAATCCTTCCTTGCATCCTATAGATTGCAGTTTGCCTACACCAACAATGTCATAGAGTACAAGGATTTAGTCCTCGGACTCCTATTCTCTTTGAGAAAAGGGATCACCCACCTCTAGGAAATGGGTGATTCAGAGCTAATCATAAAATAGATCTAGAGCCAGTATACATGTCATGATAAAAGGCTGGCCACATACCGCAATTGGGCATGGAGCTTAATCAAGGATTTTGATGCTTTTGGCATCAAACTTATCCCCCAGAAATGTAACTTGGTTCTTGATACCCTCCCTGTGTCCGCTAGTACCCTCGAGCCGATGGCTAGTTCCTAGGTCTGAAGATTCTCTATTGAAATGGTCCCCACCCCGTCTGTCTCAAAAAATATAACACACTTTCAAGTTTTCAAAGATGACCAGCACATTTTGGCCTTCATGGAAAATGTTGGCATCTTAGAAGATCAGATCATGGAAGAAACCGATCATGATGATACCGGGCAAGGGGAAGAAGATGATGGGATCATTAACCTACCTACCAACACCATTCCTAAGGGGATGGTCACTCTAGAAAAAATATTCGATTCAGACCCCTGGGGCCAAGACAAGATATTGTCCTCCTTCGAAGGAGGAAAATATGAAAAGGTTAACATCAGTAAAGCCAATGAAGAAAATTTTGTCCACATTGGTACCTCCTGCTCCCCAGAGGAGATGAACAATATTCTTGTAGTTCTCCGAGAATATATTGATGTTATCACTTGGGGGTATGAAGATCTCAAAACTTATGATGCATTTATCATGATGCATACCATCCCATTGAAACCAAATGCCAAACCTTTCCATCAGAAACAGAGGTCGGTAAACCCTTTGATCAAACCTCTGATCCACCAAGAGATTCAAAAATTACTGTTAGCGTGGATCATATTTCTTATTCGGCATACTACATGGGTTTCCCACCTTGTCCCCATATGCAAAAAGAGTGGTGAGATTCACCTGTGTGTGGATTTCTGCAACTTGAACAAAGCCACCAAGAAGGATAATCACCCTCTCCCTTCACTAGATGAGGTGTTACAAATTGTAAATGGTTCAAAAATGATGTCCTTTCTAGATGGGTACTTTGAGTAAAACCAATTCATGGTTAAATTCAAAGATAGGATTAAAATGGCATTCACCACCAAGTGGGGGATGTTTGCATACTGGAGAATGCCTTTCGGCCTAATCAATGTCGGGGCCACGTTTCAAAAGGCCATGGACAATGCATTTGAATTTTTGCTTAATAAATGCATAATCATCTACATGGATGATTTAATGGTCTTTTTCTGGGACAGGCGTGATCATCCCTCCCACCTCGCTCAAAGCTACAAGAGATGTCATCGGTATGGTATTTCCCTTAACCCCAAAAAGTGTATATTCGGGGTCACTAAAGGGAAATTCATCATGCATATTGTCTCTTAGAAAGGGATATCCATCGACCTTGAGAGAGTAGAAGCATTGCTAAATTTACAAATGTCTGGCAGTAAGAAGGAAATGAGATCTTTCTTCAGGAAGATAAACTTCATCTGGCGATTCATTACCGGATTCACCGAGATTGTCAGACCACTCAACGATATGATGAAGAAAGATACTAAGATTGAGTGGACTTCCAAAGTGAGTGTTTTCCCAAATCAAGCAGACTATAGTGGAAGCCCTGTTCTTGGAAAGTCTAGACTATTCCCTCCTATTTCACATTCATTCCTTCACTTCACTGCACTCTCCTACTGCATTTTTAACCCAAAAAGTTGAGGGAGAGGAATGACCTATTGCTTTTATGAGCTCCCCCTTTAAGAACGCAAAAGTCTAGTACACACCATTGGAAAAGAAGGTCTTTTCTTTAGTTTGGGAAGTGAAGAAATTCTGACACTACATTCTCTGGAGAAAAGTGCATGCCATTATCCCAGACCAGGCTGTCAAGTCTTTATTGCTACAGAGTGAACTGGGAGAATGCCGAGGGAAATGGATGGCCATCCTCCAGGAATATGAACTTGAATTGCAACTGATGAAAATAGTTCAATGCTAGGGACTATGTAAGTCAATGGCAGAGGTTGCTCCAAACATCGAATGCGAGACTTACACTATGGATTCCATCACTCAAGATCTGTCGTATACCAATCTGGTGTACCTATTACTCAACAACCAGTTCCCGGAGGGGCTCCCTCCTAAAAAATGTCACACCTTGCGACTGAAAAGCACCCAGTTCATGATAAAAAAATGGGACACTTTTCTATAGGAAATTTGAGGGGATTTATCTCATGTGCGTAGACAGGGACCAAGCTACCAAGATGATAGAGGAATTGCTTGGGCAGTACGGAATGGGCAATGGCTCAGCTGATGCCACTTCCCATCAGATTCTTTGGGCTGGATATTATTGTCCCTTTATCTTCAAAGATGTTCATGCTCATATAAGGAAGTGTCATACCTATCAAACCACCACTTCTCATGAGCGGAACTTGGCAATGCCTTTACAGCCGATATTTGAGGTTCGACCCTTCGCCCAATGGGCGTTCGAATTTATTGGGGAGATAAAACCAACTCATCCACTAACCACTGGTACATTTTAACTACTATCGATTACTATACTTGGTGGTCTGAGGCAATCCCATGCAAAAACAATACTACGAATGTAATCATCAAGTTCTTGGAAGAGAACATCGTCACAAGATTTGGAATATCTTTTTCTATCATATGTGACAATGGTCTGACATTTTCTTCAGCACAACATTTAGAATGGACCTTTCAGATAAAGATCACCTTAAAATTTTCTAGAAACTATTATCCCTAGGGTAACAGTGTCACCGAATCCACCAATAAATACCTATTGGAACTAGTCAAACATTTGCTAGACAAGAACCCCTGACACTGGCACCATAAACTCAAGTTCGACCTTTGGGCAGATCACATCAGAATTAAGGTAGCCCTAGGAACTTCTCCATTTCACCTATTGTATGGCCAAAGTCCTATATTCCCAGTAAACTTACAAATCCTTGTCTTGCAGTTCATGCAAGAATTCAACATCCAGGATAACGTTGTGGAGGTTCACCTCTTGAACCTGGTAAAAATGGAAGAACAAAGAGATATGACACTTGAGCATTTTGCATGTCACCAAGCAGTTATCAAATGCTAGTTCAACAGAAGATCCTAATACAAAGCCTTTCAAATTTTGGACCTAGTCTTCTTGTGGGACAAATCCTGGGAGAAGAAGGGAAAGCATACTAAATTTCAAAGGCTCTAGCTTGAACTTTATTTAATCTCATAGATCTGTGGGGCCAACACTTATCACTTCAGCACCATGAATGGAGAAGCCATTCCATTGCCTATCAATGGAAAGTTTCTCAAACATTACTTCGAGTGAAGGCGGGAGGTAAATTTCCCCAAAGTTGTATCATATGTATATATTCCTGCCTGTAAATTTTCTCGGCACTCCTTGGGAGTGCGTTGTCCTTGTAAATAGTTGGCAGCCCTCTAGGGTTGCTTTCTTTTCTTTGTTTTGTTTACTGTCTTTGGTTTCTTTTTTCTTTGCGTGTCTTTCTTTTTTGGGTTCCCGCCATGTTTCTCTCTTCTTGTAGGTAGGTATGCTTCACATGACAACTAGCCCCTGGAATGGTGCCTTACGCATTTTGGTTAGTCTAGAATTTGTTGTTAGCATGGTGAAGATTTGTCTGCACTCTAGAGTTATTTTGTATGAATGGTAAAAGATTATGGGAAATCTTCATCGAATTCACATCTTGAAAGTCTTGACATCAGTTAACAGAAAATCATAAAGAGAAAGTAATCATATGATCCTCGAGGGAAAAGTGGTTGCACTGGTTATAGGCCATATCCGAAAATTAAAAGAATCTCCCAGGTTTGGAATGTCTCTCCCATTTAATAAATCAAAATGGATGGCAATGTGAAAGAAGTACCACCATGAAAATTATCTAAGCTTAAGGATCACGGTGAAAGGAGTATCGCCTTCCCTATCTTCAAAAGAAAAGTGAAAGAAAACTGGAGAATAGAGAATTATGGGATCCAAGGGAATTGTGCATGATATAGCAATTTTTGTCTGATGTACTTAGTTTTGTCTCTTTGTTTCTCGCAGAAATCATTAGCTTGATTTTCTTCCAAAGCACACACTTCACAACTGAAAAGAGATTGAAGGATTGAATCATGGTGAGTTAGATTTTCTCAAACACCCCGCACCTTGGAAGTAAAATGCTTCAGGTAACGATGAGTCCCAGTTTTGCTAACTAGAGATTCTGCGATTCTCAAAAGCAATAAGGCATTTGTCCCAGTGAGTCACCATTTTTTATGTCCTGCATAATCGTCCCTACATTTTGTTGGAAAAATGTTGGGTCCCCCTTTTTTTCTTTTGGTTCTTCCTTTTGTTTCTTTTTAGCCCTTTTGCTTTCTCTAGCCTTTACCCCCGCGCGGCCATTTTTTCGCCTCCTGTTAGTTATCTGCACTCCGGGACCCAGTCTCAGAGTGTTTTATTCCTTCATTCCAACCAAATTCTAGACCCTAGGATTCTTGTGTCATTACTTCCTCTTTAGTTTGAGGGTGTGGTCGCGCGGGATCCCTGGGCCCGGAGTCCAGAGGTTTTCCTTTTTTCTTGAGATTTGCAGAAGGGAATGGTGTGTTTTAATACAAGAGATATAAATTAAGCTTCACCTGTCATTGTTACACTTACCATGAACAATTTACCCTTGGAGAAAATTAAGAGCAAATTGTGTGATTTAACAGCGAGCTAAGTGAAATTTTCTTCGAGTGATTGACAGTTGATTTGGAGTTTGGACATGTGCATGTTTCAAGATATCCTGCAGGGTTCTCAGTGTGTTTGTGGTTTTTGAATTGTTGTTCATTTTTAGAGAACCTCTTGTGCCCTTCCTTTCACGTCTCTCATTTTTAGGTAGGTCCTTCTAGCCCTTCTCTTTCCTTTTTTGGTTTGCGCTTTGTTCCTTTTTGTTCAGGGCTTTGTTTTCTTTGTATTCTGGTCTTCGTCATCGCCTCCCATTTGTGGGATGGCTCTGCAAGAGGGTTGTTCGCCCTCTGTGCATTTATGTAAAATAACTGTATATTTCTATAAGCCTTTGTAAACCTTTTGTAAATTTGTAGGTAGTGGTTTGTAGGTTAGTTGTAAATTTGTTTGCGCCTGTGGGAAGATTGTGTAAATATTGTTCTTTGGCCTCTTGTTGATAGTGTTCATAGCGTGAAATCTATGTATAGTTGTCTCTAAATTCATGTACATGGTTTCTACATTCCTTCAAGTCCTACCTGTCCCAGGACGAGCTCATCATGCCCTCTACATCATTTGATCAAATTCAAGCTCGCCTGCCTGGTTTTTGCTAGACTTGAACTTGCCACCTCACCTATTTGAGTTGTGGCCTTTCTCTCTCCTCCATCGCTTCAGTATTGATGGTGGGATTAATTCCCCATGCATGAGTTTTTAAAACCATCCCAAGTGGCATTTACTCCATTCATGTTAAGACAACTATCACAATAAATGTCATTACTTTGTTCATTGCATGACCATGTGATAACCCACGTCAGCCCAATACGGCAAATTTCCCAGTCATTTTAATAATGGTTAGTTTCTCCAGACTCCAGGTTCCACGCAATACCAAAGCCTTCATCTCATTTTCCACATCAACTAGAATCCCTGGGACCCCCGGGTATTGATCAAATTTGAAGTAAGTCATTTTGTTTATTGCATTTCTAGAATTTGATATAAACTAACATCTTCTCAAGGACAGGTGTGAAATGGTGATGAAATCTCTGGAACCTAGGAATTTATTATATTTGATTATTTGTATTAATGGTTGTCTGGTCTTGTAGGCTATGAATACCTCATCAAGCTATATGTCTGAAGTACCTTCTCCTCCCGGAAGTCTAGAAGTCTGGAACTCCCATCCACTTCAACAAGGGCAGCCACCAAGACAAGGGCCGAGAAAGCATTGGAAAAGCTCCCACTCACATCAAAGTATCTAAAGTATGGTGTCATTATGGGATTCAAGGTGGAGTCCAAATTACATTAAATCACTGACACAAAGGTCAGAGTGTTGGCCAAATTACAAGGCCTTGTAAGAACATTATTCAATCAACGCACCACTGAAGACAATATGGAAAAGAACATGGCCACCTACGGCATAATCAAATCCGCCTGCTTCCCCTACTCAGTGTAGGCCCCGGAGCTGATTCTCACCTTGGAAAAACATTACAACACAACCATCCGGGTTGTTGTGCTTGTTTCTTCCCTTCCTTTGGGCTAGCCAACACCCATAGTGTCCCTCAATGCTGCCATATTTGCTTCAGGACTGGGGATGCCCTAGTTTTCCAATTCTATCATTATCTCCTAGGCCACATCACTGCATGAGTTAAACAATGTTCAAAAGGCTTCCCAACAACACCTTAACACTCACTAGATGAAGACTCTGAAGAAATATTACAAGAAAATGAAGTTGGAAATCCCCCTCATAGACTTCAAAGAATGCATACAGGTGGGGATCATCTTCCTATGCCGAGTCTTTGGGGAACCACATCTCCAAGACTTTTCCACCTGGATGTACTACTTTCTGTACAACATTACCACTAACAGGAAATTTTTTTATTGGGCAACCATTATTGCCAATCATGTGGACTACCAACTGAACAAGGTCAACTAAACATCTAAGTTCTAGATGAATTCTTATGTTCTATGGGAACTGGCACAACAGAGACCTAGAATTTGGGATTTACTTACAAAGAGCATCCTTGGGACAGGTCCTAGCCAAAGTGCTCCTTGTGATTATTTCCCCCATATTCAATGGGAAGCGAGCTTCCCCAATTTTTTCTGGGTAAACGATACCTTCGTTTACCACAACATTTTAACACCCACTCGGGATACCGGTTACCAGTTGTGAAAGGAGGCCATGGCCTTGGTGAGTTCCTATGGCAATTATTTCATTCAATTCCAATAGCATTCATAAATTCGGGTGACCAGATTCTCCGGCAAGCCCTACCTATTGCCCAAACACTGTGGGGATAAAATTATTTTATTGGAATACTACAAACCGAGCCTAGAGATCCATACTTATTATGGCCTCAAGAAGGTTACCACCATCCCTTTCCTGATCACTTGTGGGAATTACACTTGCAGCCTTGCGGTGGCCAAAGAGGCTGACAATGAATTGAAAAGTCTGGGGCTGGCAGAGTTCTACCTAGCGCAGAGAAATTTTTATCCACTGAACAAAATAAATCTAGCATTACCTTGGGTGTTAGCACCCCATGAGCCTCACATGGACAATTTTTGGGCAGATTTCTAGGATGACTTCAAAGTCCAGAGTCGACATTATGTGAGAATGACAAAAGGTATGATGAAGCGCATTGGCCTTCGGACCTTTCCAAAGGATTTCTCAGATACCAGGCCCGTGGACGACCCAGAATACAAATCTAAAGGGATTGATAAGATGTCTCTCCCTCTGATGGATTAGGACACCCCAAAATTTTTGATGATAGAGAATATCACTAAGGATATTGTGAAGCACAGTCATGCATATTATTCATGAGTATGTAAAAAGAGCACCCGCCGAGATGGTTCATTTTTGTGGGAGTCCGCTTCTAGCTCCGGAATGTCATGGTAGGGTAGAGACATAGGGAAAACAAAAGATAGCACCCCGACCCTGGTTCCATCCTTGGTTCCAGTCCCTTTGATGGAATAACTTAATGCCCAGCTAGAGTCACCTCGACGACTGAGCGAAACAATCAGCGCAAGAATTTCCCTTGGTCTTGGGGTTGCTCCGGTTGGATCTGCCCTTCCTTCAGGCTCCCCTTCACTTGCAGTGCTCATGATCCAGGTAGCAGAGATGGAGGATGAGGGTGTGACTATTCTAGATGTTGGGGCCCCATTGCAAACGAGGAGAATGAGACAAAGAACAGACAATCCTCCACCAAGCATAGACACAAGCACCAGACTATCAGACATTACTCCTGTAAATCTCATCCCTTCCTCCCTCAAACCAGAAGATCCTCTAGATGCCTCCCCTCCCCACGATAATTTTGATGATATCTTTCAAACTGACGACCTTGTAAATTTGTAGGTAGATGTGGAGAGGGCGGTGGAAGAGATCGCCATACATGAAGCAGAGATTATCCCTGGGGAAGTGGAAGGACAAGAAAAATAAGTTGTCCTAGAAAAAGATACCCTAGAATGGGAATAGGAAAACACACTAGATGTGGAAGAGATACCGCTTCTGGGGACCAAGATAGAAAAGAGGCTGGTACAAGTCAAGCAATTAACTATGGCTGGGAAAACTAGACCTTTAGGAACAACTGTAACCTTATTTGTCATGCTCCAAATGCCTCCTGACACCCTGGGTAATCCTTTACCCCAAGATATGACATTCGACAAGGTGGTCTCCACAGTGCAGCAGTCAGACCCATGTCGGACACCTTCGCCCCCTCCATAAAATAGGCCCCTAGAGGAGAATGTCCTGGCAGAGAACTCCGAAGGAACTCAGCAGTAGCAGGATGTGGGGGAAAACCCTAAAAATATGGATACAGACACCATAAGTGCTGGGGAAGGCGGGAACCCTAAAACTAAAAATGTAAATACCACTGAGGTGGGAGAAGCGGGAAATCCTAGGAATAAAGAAAAAGAGTCCACAACGACCATAGATGTTGGGTAAATACAACAAGCCCCCGAAGAGGACCCAAGTATCCAAGTCCTAGCAATAAGATTGCATGCGCCACCACAATGGCTGGTAGAATCAAGGAAGAGAAAGGCCTTGATGGCAATGAGATCCCCCCTCTCTCTGGCCAAGATGATGGCTCAGATTCAAGAGTCCCACAAGCCTAAGAAGGCTCGGACCCTCCATACCATTCAAACTAGTCCGGGAGGAAATACCGTTGTGGTAGTAGCAACACCTCCCCCAAATAAAGAAGAGGCAGCAGTAGGAGCTGCAGATTACACCATCATAGAAGTCCCTCTGGGGAGAAGAGATAAATAGGGGGAACTGGACATATTAAGTGAAGAACGCTAGGTAATTCAGGCCTGGTGTGAAAAGCAAGCATAGAAGCTGAAGGAGGCAAAAGAAACAAATGCTAATCTCCTCAGGCTTCTTGTAGACTTGACACAACCATTGGCTGCGATTCCCTTGGAGGCCTCCACATCTGGAACACTGCTCTCGTAGGGTGATATTGATGCACTAAGGGAAATGAAGAAGAAAGTGTAGGCTGTGGATGAATGGGTAACTGAGAAGGTGGGAGCCATAGTGCATTTCCTAACAACAATGCTCCTAGACCTACACCAGGCTAGTAACATCATGGGCTAGGTAAATGACATTGTTTCTCAGTGGGAGGGAGAAACAAAGAAGTATGAATAATGGAAGAGTGAGTTGGAAGAAATCATGAATTTTGGGGAAGAATCTGTCACAGAGATGGGTATTTTGGGAGATGAGCATTTTGGGTTCCTCCAGGTCCTACACTCTAGACTTGGTATTAAAGTTAAGATAGGCAAGCAACTAGTAGCAGCCCTGAAGGATAAAGTCCTGGTGATCCAAAATTCATTAAATTTATATGTGACATTCATCATAAGGGTTTCGGCGGTCGATCCCTTTAGCACCGAGACATGTGCCCCAATGGATTTTGTTTTGAGTAAATTTGATGAAATAATGGAGGCGCAGTTCCAGTCCTACAAAGATTTGGATGGAGAAAAGATGTCACATCTCACCTGTATGATGCTCCTGGTGCACGATACTGCCAAGGTGGATGTAGAGTTTAAGGAAGGTGCTAGAGATGTGGGCGACCAGTTGGAGGCTGCCAATGACTACTGAGAATGCATTAAAGAGATAGACGAGGAGGAGATTCTTTAGATTTTGGAGGCATTCCAAAAATATAAGGAACAGTGAAGTCTTTTGGTCTCTAGATATTTCCACCAGTAGGGAAAATTTTTGAAGATATGTTATTCTTTGAGCATAAGCTCCCAGACTCTAGAATTTCAGGTCCCAATTTTGTATTCTTTTGCAGTAATTTGTGTCAAGGTTCCCTGGAGCCGATCGATCACTGTCAGCAGTTAATAATAGTCAGAGTGCACGTGATCCAGACAATGACAGATCAGGAAAATGGGATGGTTCTAACAGACCTCTTCTTATTCCCTTGAGGCATCTCTCCCACATTTACTACATGGTGCACATCAAAGATAGGGATCTGCAATCAGTATTAATGAGGCATATGGTCTAAGTTACCAAGATAATCAAGTTTCCTCTATCAGTACCATGGCTCTCTTCTCTAGGCTGATTCTTCTAGATTTCTCCCCTTTCTTCTTCTTCCATTTTGTTAGAACTCTATATATCCTGAGGTGATTGTAAGTGGTGCATGTAGTACCGGCCATGGATATTGTATTTTATTTAGCAAGTGTACAGGTAGATTAGGTCAAGTCCGTTGATAAAAAAAATAAGACTGATGCCTTAACAAGGGTGGGGAAAATTGAAGATTTTGTTGTCCAGTAGTAATAGAAAATAGCATTTTCAGGTTTATTGCAGTTACAAGTTTACTTTCAGTCTGTTCTCAATAGCTTAATGCTCTCTTGGAGCCATGAATGTACTCACCAATGATGCTCAAATCGTTTTAGGTTAATGAAAGAAGGAAGAACAACTTGTGGCCCTATGCTATTCATTGTTCTGATCTCCAAAGTTAATGAACATCTTTTTTGCTTTATGTCTTCTTATGTCCTTTGCTCTGGTGTTTTTCATTTGGTTAAATAATCTTATCTCCCTTTTATATTGAATGCATATGAATCACTGATTCCTTGTGTATCAGGTATTTAGCATTGTTTTCCTGCATTGGAGCATTGTTGATGTTTGAATATGTATTGCATGACTATAAGTAGGAGTATACTCTAACTCTAATCTAACTTTTGTGATTTATTTAATAAATCTAAGATGCTTGCAGGAAAACTCACCCCCTTTTGAAATCCCTGGAAGTGATGAGTAAAAACTAGCTATCCCCTCAAACAACAGTCACCTGCCCAACTTATCTCTCTCGCACCGTCGAGACCCGACTACCAGGTGCTTGGAGGCTAGGAGAATTCATTCTCTAGAAAACCTCTATAGGTGGAGTTGGCTGGTACTCCAGTACCTAGTGACAACTTATCCCCTGTTGGCGGAGCCGGTCACAAAGTCCCATCAACAGACAGGTTTAGTAAAATTTCACACTTCCTCCCATGTAGATGTTCTAATGATGTTTCACACATTGAAGGGATTCTTTTCAAAGACATTTTCAGGATACATAAATTTCCCTTGAATATTGTTTTGGACGGGGATTCAAAATTTGTAGGTCATTTTTGGAGGACCTTATGGAAAAATTTGGGAGAAAACCTATCCTTCAACTCTACATACCATCCTCAAATAGATGGTCAAACTAAGGTAGTAAATAGGTCATTGAGAAACCTTTTGAGATGTTTAACAAAGGAACATGGACATGAATGCGATATGATCTTACTACAAGAAGAATATGCCTATAATGACTTCATAAATAGAAGTACAGGTAAACGCCCATTTGAAATAGTTTATGGCATGCACCCAAGGGGAATCCTAGAACTTAGAGACCTACAAGGAACTAATAGAAGAAGTGCGCAAGGTGAAGACTTTATTGTGGCTATAAAAGACATTCATGATTAGGTTAAGGAAACTTTCCAAAAGAGTGCATAAAAATACAAAGAAAAGGTAGATGAAAAGAAGAGGGATGTGCACTTCAAAGTGGGATATTTGGTCTTGGTACACCTCAAGAAATACTACCAAAAAGGAAACACACTAAACTCATGATGAAAAATATTGGTCCCTATATAATGGTCCATAAGTTTGGACCAAATGTATATGACATTGAACTACCCCATGACATAGAAAAATAACCCATTTTTAATGTCTCTAACTATTTTCCATTAAAGGCAATGTTGTTGCCGATTCTGATGTAGACACACCAGCAGAGGAGGATGTTGATTGGGTAAAGGAACTCCCACCTAGCCAACCTTGGATATTGGAATGAATCTTGGACACAGAGGAGGTGAGGAAGACTAGGAACAAAGTATACAAAGAATATTTGGTCAAGTGGCAGAACCTACCTAGCGAAGATGTCACCTGGATGGATGCGGATGCAATAAGGAAGCATGGAACTACTATTTAAGACTTGATCTCGAAGAGGAATTGAGATTCATTCAAACCCTAAGAGTATAGTGTAGGAGCACCATGGAATCACCATGATTAGGAATTTTATTTTTAGAAGTTGACTTGTGGTAGTAAGGTCCCTTGGACCATTCTTGATTATTTTGAATCATGTTTGTTAGGCTTTTAAGCTATTATTTTCTATGTAACCATTTAGGACCTTGATGGTCAAACTACGGTCAAACCTCCCACAAATGTAAGAAGGGAGTGGAATTTTTTTTTTTTTTTAATGTGGGTAATACTTAATTGGAATGTTGGCATAACTCTAGGTTCATTTAGTGGTTAGATGTCAAAATTTGCAAAAGTTATCAAAAAGTTACTCAAGCAACTTTGCAACTTTTCTTGCAGAATTATACAACTAATTGATCCAATGGTCCAATGACTCAAAAATCAGTTGGATTTAGTTGGAAATTATGTAAAAAGGTTATATATGACCCTTTGAGTCAATTCATGGTTGGTTGAACTACATAATTGAATTTCATTGGAATATAATTTGCTTTGAGATTTCCTGATTTACACTTTTTTCTTGCAAATAGTCAATTTACACACAACCTTGTACAGGTTGGAAATGGTCTTAAACACATATGAAAATTTAGATGAGTGAATCACATTTATTTTGGCATTTTTTTAATGAAGATTAATTATAATTTGAGGGTGATATAAGATTTTTGTAGAAAGCAGTCTGAAACCCTAATTGGTTAGGGTTTTGATACAAAATGCTCTTTATCTCTTTATTCCACTGGTATAAAATTCTCATTCTTAGTGAAATGAAGGGCCTTAGGGTTGAGAATAAGATTATGGAGGTATTGGAGAAGGAGCAAGTGGAATTGGTGGGAAAATTTTCATTCTGATGTGTGACATCTCTATGTAGTAGACCGTGTATTAAGCGTTTGAAGGCTAAAATAGTTATAGTACAAAATTCCAGTGGATTAGGAAATGAAAGGTATGAAATTGGTTGTTTGGAGGCATAAGTGACATATTATATGTGGATCTTGGGTGGGGTGTCAAATATAAGGAGCATTTTCTTTATTTAATTAGGCCTAATAGCTCTATTAGGTCTCAATGAACAAGCTTGTTTGACCCAATCTTTCTAAAGGAGTCCATACCGAGTTTGAGGTATGTAATTTTATGATTCTATAAAGGGTATCAGAAAAAATATTTCATTTGTCTTTGTGAATAGTAAGTCAAAAGTTAATGTCTGAAAACCTGTTCAAAAAGGCTACAAGTCCTAGTAGGGGATAGTTGTGTGTGTTGATCAAAACAAACTTTAAGACTTGTTGAGTGGTCAATTTGTGTTATACTCAGTCCAATGATATGTTCTAACATCATTTTGAAAAACTCCATAGCCACTATTGCGCAGTTTCCTTGTAAGTCCATGTTGAGGGTTTGGAGAAGGATGATCACTCCAAGAACCAAATGAGTCAAGTGTATAAGTCAGATTGGGAAAGTGTTGTAACACCCCACTAGACAACCCAAGATAATTTAACCTAAACATGATACTAAGTTGATGAAACAATTTTTTTTTAAACTTTTCAAACACAAAAGAGGAAGAAAGAACAACAAAGATAAACATAATGATAATGCAAACAAACACAATTAACAATCTCAAGGGTTTCATGACGTAGAGTTACTTGATTAAAACTAATCTATGAAGAACAACTAAAAGAAACTAACATGAGAAGATGCATTAACTGAAACCATAATTTACATCTCATAAGATCACATATACAATTGATACCCAAGGTATACATAATGAATCAACATCCACTGCACAAGTTGCAAAGTATGAAATAATGAATAATAATACATCACATCCTCATAATGGATGTCAACCAAAATATAGATAGGAACAATATATATCTCATAAATGAACAAGTATCTAGAAGAAAGAAGCTTAGAACAACAACAAGGATCATTCAAGCACATGGACACATGAACGTCAAATCTCAAATGGTAAAAAGAATCACTACCACCCAACCATGTGGAACTCAAAGGTCTAGTCCCACCATGTTGAGGAGATAACATCATTCCCACACACACGGGTATACAACAAGAATAAAAGATGCAAGGATAAGCAAGACCAACAAACGACTATGAACAAGAAGACCCTAGAAGCTCACTATAACAATATGGATTGCAACACATTACCAGAGGCACTAGTCACATGTAGGAGACCTAGGATACATATAGGGAAGTGTCTCCACGTAAACAAGCCAGATCCTTATGCCCCTTGAGTGGACAAGCATCATCTCCCACTCCCATCCTTAGCATGTACTAGCACTCAAGGCATAGGCGAGGCACACTATTATCTTTCTAATAATTAACCTAGCATTTTATTAATTTATCACTTTATTACGTCACTTACAATGAGTTACCTTGGTAAGCCACTTGTGGGCCCCAGTCTCCATTATAATCCACTTCCCTCCTATGCACCTATTTAACCTATCCTAGGCTCATAGATCGAATAAACATCACAATGATAGAATGTATCTCAAATCTAGTTCCTTCCCATACAGGAACATACTTGTCTCATTATATCCAAAGACATCATAAGAGACCCATAAGAATGATCAGATATGTAATTGAACTCATCTCTGAACACAAGGTTGGAAAACAAAAATTGAGACAAAAACCACTAATAAAGTATACAACAGTTGCATAAAAGAAGTAATCAACAAAACCCTAAGGCCCTGGTAAACTTAGTCCTTTAGCCAACTTAGACTAACAAAATGACCAATAGGTCATCACGACAAAACATCAATATGAACATGTTATCACCTTATAATTTCAAACACTATAATTAATTTGATATAACTATATTCTAGGATAATCATTTTCACTTAAATCAAAAGCAAAATTAAATAAACATTTATAACTAATTGAAACAAACATTAAAGTAAATATTAATAATAATTTAATTATTATTAATATTAAAACAACTATCATAAAAAATTTAATAAAACCTAATAAATAATATATATAATATTTAATATTAATCTTAATTAAAAAATTTACATATTTTAATAATATTAAACACTAATTAATTTAATAATCTATAAATATTAAAAAAACATTAAATTTTAAAAAAATTAACTTAAAAAAAAAAAAAACCTTAGTAC
>MU224737.1:3283850-3307277 GCA_018584345.1 Thuja plicata
TATATATTAATCCAATTCTTTCCACTCACATGCATACATATATAAATCTTAGTTTATATATATATTTTAATCATAATATTATTAATTATAAGAGAATCATACACAAGTATCTATTTTCTTTTTTAATATTATAATTGGAGGATTTCGCATGCAACTATAGATTTAATAGTTATGTTTTTCCTACCAAAGCCCTAACATGCAATTTAAGCCCATTTCATGTTCCCATGCAAATCTAGATCCAAGGGTAATGATTTCAATTTTGATAAATGAGACATGTAATTTGGTTTTGCATAACAACACCCAAAACCTTAACTAGGAAAACAAGCACAATTTCTTCTTTGAAAACTGATGAATTTAATGAAACCCTAGTGTTCAAAGCACAGATCTAGAACAAACAAGAAAATCCTACATTTAAACGGATATCCTTTTCTAAGATTAAAATAAAACAAACAAACATGATAACAGACAAGGAATTACACACAAAGGGATTCCAGTATTCAGACACGTAGAAGACATGGATTTGAACATTGAAATTTTTGAAGGTTTTCAAACCCTACCTTGACCACGAAGAAAAAATATGAAACAATAATGAATAATGGTGTGATCCAAAATACTCCTAAGTTTTTAAAAAAATCTTTAACTCCTCCAGATTCTCCTTCCACCCGATTGAATTCCTCCAAATGGATTCCAATTCAAATATATAGAAAACTTGGGAAATTAGGATTCTCAAAAGTGAAACCCTGATTAGGAATTAAATTTTAATTAAAAATTAAAAGAAGCACTTTAATTTCAATTTTCACTTAATTTAAAAATGCACAACTTAACTTTATAAAGTAAAGTAAAAGTCATAATTATTTAATAAAGTGTATATGAATGCATAATATTATTTTAATTAAATAAATCAATAATGCAACTTAAGTAATTATTAAAAATTCAATTATGTAATTAATTGCAATTTTAGGATTTATTATTAATTAAATCTCAATTATTAAATTAAGACTTAATAATTGAATTAATAAATCAAATATAGGAATTTAATTAATATTAAATTATTAAAAAGCCATATATTAATATATTAATGTTTTAACCTTATTAAAGTTGTAATTATTAACATTAATAATTACCATAATAAATCATTAATAAAACAAGCCAAAAAGAAACATTAATCTAGCTGAACCCATCTAAACAGAAACAACAACTGAAACAAATGCAACAAACATACACAGAAAGACTCACAAATGTATGTCACCTTGATAGATTCAAATAAGGTAGACAGTCACATACTTGTACATTCTTAGGACAAAATGTAGGCTTAAGGTAAGGATTTAGGCCTGAATACTATCTCCCCTCTTTAACCATTGAGATATTGTGATAGAGCATGCTCACTCCTGCCAATTTAGGAAAGACGATGCCCGGTACCGGCAACCCTGTCATTACAAAGGCAAACATATGCATACATATAATATAACAGACAATGGTTGAGATCAGTATATTGTGTGGATCTCTTCATAGAGAGTAACTACGACTCTATCTCATAACATATCAAACATGCCAAATAGAAATGTAAAACATATAAATGATCCATGTGCATACAGATGTAGTGTCAGTATTGTCAGTAAATCCATAATCAAAATGACATTATAACTTATAAATAATCATCATGAAATAACCATAAATATAACTGTAAACACAAGATATAAAACAACTATCCAATGGATCATAAAATATCATATCATAATAAAATGTCATACATCAATATCCTCAAAACCAACTAAAATAACCAACGCACACAAGAAAAAAGCCTAAAAGAGTTTGGCACCAAATACTCGAAAAGAAAACTAAGAGGTGGGTATTACATCCTCCACCCTAAAACTAGGCTTACTCCTAGAAGCCTACAACAAAAATAGGGACATGAATACCTAAAACTCAAAGAATCCTATAGATTCATATATGACTCAATGTGCGAATCCCATAGGACCCTTCCCCGCTCTCTAGTTTGAACACTAAGGATTGTTCCCTATTGCATTAATGTGAAATATAGTTGCAGATCCTCTAAACGCAGACCCCATCACAGTAAATGATACTCAGCTAGATGGTGATCGATGACTAAAAATGCCCTATGGATCCACCATGCTTTTGTACTTATCCCAATGATATATTCTAACATCATTTTGAAAACTTACATAGCCATTGTTGCATGATTTCCTTGTAAACCCATGTTGATGGTTTGGAGAAGGATGAGCACTCCAAGAACAAAATGAGTCAAGTGTATAAGTCAGATTGCGCAAGTGGTGTTGAGTATTGATAATGTCTTTTGAGGGTTGTGAGCATTATAAAATCCTTGAATGGTTCATGTAAGGAACCAGGTGTCTCATTTGAGCCAAGTATCCAGTAAAAGCCATAAACCAAAGTAAGGAATACATAGGCTCTTTTTATTGTTTGGTCATGCACACGATTCATCATTTAATTAATAAGACTCATATTTTAAGGTCCATGGATTTATGATTCACAACTAATGTCCTATTTTATACCGTTGATAGCTTATTTAACATGTAGGCCCATATTTGTCTATCTAAGTCATTATCATAGCCATCAATCTTGCTAAACGTCACTTCCACATGTCACTATGGCACCTTATAATCCATATTGTATGTATCATAAGGATGTGGTTATGTGTCATCAAAGACTAAAGGTGGTGGAGCCAAATTACTATGAAAATGAATGGGATAAAGAAAGCCAACTCATTTTTTTAATTCTTGGTCATTAATCATTTGTCAACTAATGGGAGTTGTAGATCCCCATGAAGAACATTTCTGATGACCAAGAACTAATATCTAAATGAAATTTTCTCAAAGCTTGTGTACATAGGGTTCCATAGGAGAATTGACTTGTAAATTCTATAAGATTGAACTTCAAGTGAGTTGAATTTAAGAACTTTTCAAAGTCATCATCATCCTA
This sequence comes from Thuja plicata, assembly GCA_018584345.1. Lineage (NCBI taxonomy): Eukaryota > Viridiplantae > Streptophyta > Pinopsida > Cupressales > Cupressaceae > Thuja > Thuja plicata. The sequence goes on from MU224737.1 coordinate 3,286,809, forward strand.
CGAAAATGTATTCTACGCACCTTTTAGAATTAAGAGGATTGGGTAGGTTAATTGAAAGGAAGTTTTTAGTTAAGGGTTGTATTAATATATTTGTATGTGTATCAAAAAGTGGTGAAATTTTTATGTTAATAATAAACTAGTGCTTGCACCAATAAGCTTCAATAGTTACGCTAATAATATTTGATGTACTTTTTGTACTATTTTTTAGAGTACAGAAATGTCGAAAGTTAAGTTGGAATTGTTCGGAATATGTATTTTGAAAAGTTTTTTTTATGGTTTTCAAATGTGGGAAAAAAAACATAATATGAATAAATGGGGCATAAATTAAGGACTATTAAAAAAATAAATGGTGGTACTCATTGATGAGATGAGCTTCATAGGCCCAAAGAATTGTCATTGTATGGATGTCTACATTATAAAAACAAATAACTTAGCTCTTGAACAAATCTTCTAGATTAAGAACACAACGAATATTAATTTCATAATTTTCTACTAAATACAAATCAAGAATATAACAAATATTACTTTATACTTTTTTTTCTTGCTTTGATATATAACAAATATTAATCATGAATTTTCTATTTCTAGTTTTATTTATATGTTTGAAAAAATTTAAAATGTAATAAAATTTTACTGACCTGATGAGAAGAATCCTTGGAGGCATTGACGAGATGACCTTATCTAAAATATAGAATGTTACAACAAATCAGTGTGCTACTTATTTCTGTCAATAACACAAATATAAACAACTTTTTTACCTAACTGCACAAATTTTGAGGGAATAAAATGGGATTGATTCGAGGATGAATGGGGTCATCATATTGAAGATTTGGGGCAGGAAAATGGATCATAGTTTCATTCTTTGTCATTTTTAATTGTTGAGGGTACAAGCTTAGATGAAGAATGCAAATTTTAGAATTTATCCTTTCATTGTCTCATAATCTTTCTTTCTTTTTTCTTTTTGTAGTTTTATCATATAAAAGCATAATTAATTTTTTGGATATATAAATATGTAGAATATTTTTATTAATGGGTGAGTGCACCAAGATGGTGAATAAAAAGGGGGTATAAGTGACCACTTTTTCCTGAATAAGGTAAACCTAAACTTCGAAGAGAAATTTAAGTCATACACTCAAAATTAGGAGATGTGCAAAGAATACGAATCGTCGTACTTTGAATCTAGTTTCTAAACTACTAATTTTTCTAAATAAAAGGATAAAATTAAGAGGGTCAAACCTGATGCATACAAAAAATTGTTCATGATTTTTTTAGAAAAAATATAACATAGTGTTTGGCGTGTGTTTCATAAAAGATATAGTTAGATTTAGTATTTTGAAAAACCCTTTGGTAGAATGATAGGTAAGAGTGATAGCTAGGAGTTGTGTATTTTTTGTAATTTTATGTTGAGTTTTTTTTTTATGAAGTGGGTGCATCTTGAAAATTAGGTATATATTCATACGTTGGGCATAACTTGCATCAAAATAATCGAAAATGCAAACTTTTTTTTTGAAGTGTATAGAATCAAGTCTAGAACAATAATATGTAATTTATTTTGAATTTTTTCAAGTAGATCAAAATTTATTAATAAAATGGTATACATATATGTCTTTGAGAACTATGGAGACACTGGTAAAGAAACTTAAAGTTTACTATGCTAATATTGTCCAAAAATAGAAAAAAATTATATGGTTAGAAAGATGAGAAGGCGTAGGAAATTATGGTGGTAATTTTACAAATAGCTACTTGATGATGTGTAAACTTGATGAAAAGTAAGTGGATAAATTAGCCTGGAAGAACAAAAGATGTGTAAAGAGAGAGAAATGGAGGGAAAAAGGGCTCTCAAGCCTTAGGGACGTTGTCCAACCTTCTTACCTTACCATAATACAATCAGGTTCTTAACTATTAAAAAAGCCAATCGGATTATGTAAGAGTAAAATAATGCTTTCATAGTTCTTCATAATGCAATCAGGTTTTGTAGAACTAAAAGCATATGTTTTTAGTTCCAATGAACGCGATCGGGATCTGTAAAATTAAAAATGTATGCTTGTAAACTTAGTATACACTACACATATGTATATACTTACACACACGTGTATGTGTGTGTGTGTGTGTGTGTGTGTGGATATATCTATATGCATGTCTATCCTCGTTCCCTCTCTCTCATCTTCCTTCTCCCATCGCTATCTTTGTATATTCCATGCCCTAATATCCCTCTTTCACTCTCCTCCTCCCTCTTATCCCTTCCCCCATCACCATATCTTTCTCTCTCTTAAATTTTTCTCTTTGTCTACCTCACCTCACCTCCCCCCTCTCCTCTATCTTCCTAATCTATCCTCACTTAAATCATAAATGTTATTTAGGATTTTTCTTAGGGAGAAATAACATTTTTAGATAAGAAAAATATGTATGGGCTATATAAGACTATGAACATGGTACATTTAACACCAATATGAACGTTGCACAGTTAGCTCAATAGAACCAGATCGGGTTTTTACTAAACATAACATGTATGTGTTCTATTGAGCTGAATATTATTCCCAATAGCCTAAAAATAGTATTGCAACTTTTCTAAGGGCCTACAATAGGTTTTCATTTCTTTATGTGATAGTATCAGACAAGTTTTCATGTCTTTTCATCACATATGATTTCAAATGATTGATTTATCTTATTTTTTAGATTGTTCTTGAAGTTATTTTATTGTTAATACTTATGATTATAACAAAATGATGATAACTTTTATTTTTTTGGTAATTGATTGTGCATGTTCATCCTGATATTATGTTTTATTTCTTCTTTAAGTTATTTTTTTTGTTAATGATATTATATATCACAATCAATATTAACGATGTGAAAGAACAAGAGAGGACCAATTGAACAATGAGAGATAGCAAAGGAAAGACAAAGGGAGTGTATGAGGAGATTACATGATGGTATGTCATCTAATGCACCTAATGAAAATGATGAACATACAACAATTCAAATTGATGTGATGAATGCACCTAATAAAAATCATCAACAAACACCAATTCAAATGCATGCGATGAATGTACCCAATGCACCTAATGAACATGATGAACATATACCATTTCTAATTAATGTGATGAATGTACCTAATGCATCTAATTAAAATGATGAATATAAACCATTTAAATTCGATGTGATGAATGCACATAATGCACCTAGTAAAAATGAAGAGCTTGCACCAACCTTAACACCTCCTATAACTATTCGTAGAAAACCAAAGTTTCTAACTGACATTGATGAAAATATTTTTAATTCAATGCCTGATAAAATTTATGAAATAACTTCCATAAGAATGGTTAGAAGAATGTGGAATAAATATTTTGAAAACTTAAATCAAACTGGAAGATGCCAAAATTAGTTTTTGAAATGGTTAAAAATCTGAAGTTCAGAGAGAGAATGGAAATTTTGGGGTCAAGAACATCCAAAAATAATAGTGAAAGAACCATTGTGAGAAATCTATTTGATGCATACCAAGCCATTGGTTCAAAATCACATAATAAAATGCTAATTTTACTCGATGTGCCCTCACATCAACCATAATGGGAAAGGAAATGAAAAAATGTCATTTAATAAGAAAAAAAAGAAATCCATCAAGGATAAGTAGAACAACATTACATAATGCCAAGTAGGGAGAAGAGATAAAATTGAGGATCCTAACACTAATTCTCTTTGGGCATTCTTGGGTAGACTCCCATGCAGAGACAAGGTTATTGTTGATGTACTAAGAACATTAATTAAAAAACTTTGGCACGACAACACAAGGGTTTCACCCAAGAAAAGAGATGTTTTTAGAAGGTGAATCAGATCTAGAAATCATGAACCACATCCAAAACACTTTTTAGATGTGAGCCAAACATAATTTTATGAAAGGTTTCTTCAAAGATTTCATCAAAATAAAATTTGTCAAAGATTTTTTGAAATGAAAAAACCATTTTATGTTAAGATTAATCATGCATGTAGTACATGTTGTTGTAGGGTCCATATTGAATTTTCCATGCATTATGCAATTTATCATCATGTATGTCATACTTTGCACACTAATGATGGTTTTTAGGAATGTAGTCTACAAGATCCTCCTAAGTCACTAAGAGAATTGATTTCAAGTGTACTATGTAAATGAGATGATGGTTGTATTTATTTTAAGATGATGTATTTCAAAGATTTGTTTCCTACATGTGGTGGTTTGTAACATTTGCATAGATTTCTACATCTAGATAGCACATGAAATTGGTAAGAAACTAGTTTCTTTTGGAAAATACAAGTTAGTCACATGGTGTTAAAGATGGAAAAGAATTAAAGAGGTGTGAGTTAGTGAAAAAGGATATATGCATAGATGATTTTATGAATATTTTTGAACAAGAAACTAGTTTATGAGAGCATAGGTCATACACATAGAGCTAGGTGGTTAGATGAGAAACTCAAGTTATGTAAGGACACTTTCCCCTCATTACTATTGTCTATGTCATTGATTTTGTTGAGAATTATACTCTAAAACCTCAAAATGAAGTGCAACCTATGTATTCCATTCTAAACAAATTATATTTTTTTCACACATAACATTCATGCATGCACATGATACCATGGAGGATGACATAATGGTTCTAAGAGAGTATGACTTCTATATCAGTGATGATCATACTCATTCATCATATTTGTGCAAGGATGCTATAAAAATTTTTATGATAGTTTAAGGGAAAAAGATATAAGATACAACCAACACATAATATGGTCAGTCAATTGCACCTTACAATTCAAGAATGTAAGGATGTTCTATTGGTTGACTAGGATGCATGTGACAAGTGGTGTGCAAAATTTTTGGAATCTCACTGAGGTAAGGCATGGAAAGGGAGAGCATGATGGTGCAATATCACGTGTAAAAAGAGATCTTGCTTTAGAGAAATTGAAGTGTGAATGTGGCACAATGTTAATAGATGCAGAAATAATTGTGCAATGGCGTAACTCTGTGATGGGACCAGATAATTTAGGTAAGTCAATGGTTTATAGATATTTTTGGTTGATACATGAATCTAACATTGAAAACTATCTAGATCTTTGTACACTTATAGGATCAAGTGACATGCACTCATTTGTAATTTCAAATGCAGTATCATTAGCTATTTTTACAACATAGATTACATGTTTTTTCTCCTCGTATATGAATTTTGTGTGGGAGGAATGTGAATCAAAAGACTGGGTTGACCAATGGTCTTGTAGACATTTTCAACTCCTTGATACATATCAACTTCCTAGAGCACTACAATTGAACCTGATTGAAGCATCAGTGATTTTCACCATGTATCTTACCTAGTTGAACTGGGTAATTTCTCAATTCATTACTTAGGTAAAATTAATTTTAAACTCAATTTATTACACTTTACGTTTATTTTGGTATTAAATTGTCCTTCTATACAATGTTGGTCATCTGTATGCAGTTGTTGAAGACGAGAATAATGAAGAAGGAACATTTTACTATTTATGTCCTTATATTGAAGCTACAAAGAAATTGACAACTATAGTCATTGATGGAGAGGGTATTGAGTACCCAATAGGATCCATTGTTGTGATAGGACGTGGCTTATAAGGTACCCTATCAAAAAATATAACGTGTGGTTGTTTAAGGACCAAATTAGACCTCTTAAACTCATTTTATTACACTTTATATTGATTTTGGTATTAACTTATCCTTCTATCAAATGCAGGTACCCTATAAAAACTTCTAATGCATGGTTTTTTGAGGACTTTGAGACACATAGACATATTCTTCATTACTATAACCTTGATTTTGCAATAAATATTCAATTGATTAAGTATCGTGGTAGACCTCTTAACAAGAATTTATGAAAAAATTGTGAATCTGACCATGAGGCAATACTTGACATAGTAAGGGTAAGAGTTGATCCATAAGCTTTACATGATTAATTTGGGCCATCTAGAAGAATGATTCTACAGGATGGTAGAATGATATTGAAGATTTTGTATGTATTTTTTGTGAAACGTTGTAACTTCACTTTTTTGTTTATATAAATGGTCATGAGGTGCTCTCTGTGAATATTTGGAGCCGATATTGTTTTATATATAAAGGGTAATGAGTTGTAATGTACATATTTAGAAGCCAAATTTTGTATATAAAAATTTTAATTAGATGCCATGTGCATATTTAGATGCCAAATTTTGTATATATAAGTGGCCATGGGGCTGATTTGCAAATATTGAGAGGCCAAATTTTGGATATCCTAATGCATACCATTCTATTGTAAATACATATATAATTTTGTATCTTTACATTTGTATATCCTAAAAAATTGCATAGTTTAATGACCAACTATTCTAATGGCTTTTATTCATCATAAAACCAAAAAATAGACTTAGTTTCCTAATTAATATATGTTTAAATAATACATGTAAGAACCTTTTCTTTGATATTTCTCACTAGCCCTTTGAAACAAAATATTTTTACAAAAAAAGGCATGTACTTTCATGAGGACATTATATATTACATACATACCACTGCCAACTACTCAAAAAGTAGTAACTGATTGAAAATGAGATCATAAAGATGCTTTAATAAACTAATATCTCCTTTACTCAGGAAAAATCTGGGTTCATCTACTCAACTAGGGAATATTTGGGAAATGATTCCCTAGAAGAAACTATATTTTTCAGTGGAGGAGATAATGTTGCAAGGTGTGCACCCTTGGTCTTGATTAGTCCATGTAGCGATTGGTGACAAGGGTTTAACAGCCTCGTGTGGATTCTATAAGTGTAGTAATTGTATCAAGTATTAATAGGTTTATCTTTTGGTGCAATGGCAACCACCCAATCTAACAATTGGTATCAGAGCCTAGGTCACAAGTTCCAACCCCATGCATGTCCTAAGGGAGGGATTTTTGCAAGGTGTGCACCCTTGGTCTTGATCAGTCCATGCAGCGGTTGGCAATAAGTGTTTAACAACCTCTTGTGGATTCTATAAGTCTATTGGTTGTATCAAGCATTCATAGATCAATATTTTGGTGCAAGGGAAACCACCCAATCTAAAAGATACACCCATTGGATCTGCAATAACTTTATATTCACTGGAATTCCTATTTCTCTTTAATTGGGATACTCTTTCCAAAATTTATTCTACCCTTTTTTCCAATTTGGTAAATCAGTGGGTCTATCTGTGGACCTCTAGGGAGTTGGTCATCGAAATGAGAATCTTGAGATGAATCAATAAATTCTCTATGAAAGAGATCAGTACCTTGAGAAGCTCTCCACTTGTTATTTGAATTAAAAATGACCCAGGGCATCAATGACCAATTGTTCCAATGGATTATGTTAATCACAAAACCAACAAATATACTTAGCTTCCTAATTGATATATGTTTAAATAATACCTGTAAGAACCTTTTCTTTGATATTGCTCACTAACCCTTTACAAAAAAAATGTTTACAAAAACTAGCATGTACTTGCATGAGGACATTATATATTAAAAAAATCGCACTACCATATGCTCAAAAAGTAATAACAGATTACAAATGGGATCATAAAGATTCTTTAATAAACTAGTATCTCCTTTAATTAGGCAACATCTGGGTTCATCTGCTCGACTAGCGCATGATTCGTAATTGAGTCTCTGGTGTTGAAATAATGGAATGGTGTGTACTAAGAGGGGAGGGGTGAATCGGTACCCTTAAATTTTTTTATCAATTAACCCTTAATTATCTATTCTTGCTTTACCGACCATAGATGCTTTTCTACCTTATGCATGTAATATCAAAATATAAACTTAATTGCATGTAAACATTCATGAAATGTAAGTACACATGACACAAGAATTGGTAACGCAGAAAACCCCTGTTAGAAGGTAAAAACTATGGTGGGGATGAAATCTACAAAGCTTCACTATCTGCAGAATGGAATATGCCAATGAAGGCTACAAGTTTAATCACTTCTGATGATCTTACCCTGTTAGGAGTAACATTTTAGATTGGTTAGGTCTACTCAGTTAACAGATTTAGCTACACTATTAAGTTTGCACTCGGTTAGGAGATTTACATAAAGACTATTAAGTCCACCTTCTTAAAGGATTTCTTCTATTTTCTACAATTATTAGAGAGTAGTCAAAAATACTTGTTGACTTGGTGATACGCAATCCTGAATTGCTAAATACAGATCCTTTAAGTACACAATGTATATGTATCACCTATAGTGATTGATTAATACCTTTGTTCTGCTTGGTAGCCTTGAATCTTGTTCTTCATAACTGAATTATGTATGTTGTGTCCTTCTGCATGAAGCTCTCTGTCTAATCCATAGATATCTGTTGCGGCTACAATCATCAAGTTTTGATTGATTACTACATCTATTTATACAATGTATTGACCTATTTAGGTTTCACGCTTTACAATAAAAAATCTATGATCAAATGTTTACAACTTGACCTTGATCTCCTATTTTGCATGTTTTCAATCAGTTAGACTAATTAAAACAATTATGTATGCTTTACTTGTCCCTCAAGAAATGGTTTTAAAGCTAAGCACAAAGCTAAATATAAAACTCAAGTGTTTTATCTGACGTGTAACTTAGATATACATTTCTCTTAAATAAAACTGTCTCTTGGTAGATTGGTGCTTGGGTTTCTCTATAGTCTATGCTCTCAGGTTCCTTTGTGAACTGTGTTGTCAGTTTACTCTTTGAATCTATCTGTCAGTTTACATTCTAAACTATCTGTCGATGAAAATTAGTTTCGGTGTTCACTTCCACTTTAACATTTTTGGTGACCTTTGTTTTCTTTCACTCGGTGATCATGTTATCGATGGTTCAAAAATTATTTCCTTTGTATACTAATGACAAAATATTATCCTTTAGGACTATCAATCTCCTCCTTTGGCATTAGTATCAAAAGCTGATATGTGCAAAACTGAAATATTCAGTATATACACCAAAATTTTTACCTTGTCAATATGACTCCCCCTATGCGCATGCCTCAATGTATTGTATGTACATGTTTCTTCCTTTGTTACATTTTATTTTATACATATATTTCCCCTTTTTTCATTTCCCTCTTTCACCTTATCATTTCCTTCTTTATCATATCATTTCCCCTTTTTTTTTTAAATAATGACAAAGGTGTAATACTTACAACTTGTCAAAAATATGGGAATGAGATTTTTGAATCTCCTCCATTTTCTTCTCCCATTTCTCTTTGAGGTGCTAAAGGGTCATGATTTCCAAGGTGATTCTAGCGTGCATATCATATATACTCTTTGAAACAGACATCTTTGGGGTGGAAATCAATTTTCTTGCCGAAGTCATATGTTGTAACAACAGTGTGAGATTCAGGAGTAACATAGCCTATAGCTCGGTTACCTCATCTCAGATTCTGCTTTCTATCTTTTTTAGTTCAAGTCTCAACCTTTTTGCTTCTACAATTTTGGCATAATGAAAATTGAATGCATTTTCATCGGTTGTGAGACCTTGTACACTTGCCTTAAGATCTTCATCAATTTTAGCCAACTTGTCACTATGCTCGATAATAAAAGTTTCTAATGTGCACAAATTTTGAATTAATTTTAGTACTTTTGATATTATTGGTTCTATAGTAGTAACTAATTTATAAATTTTTACCTTTTGTTCTGCCACTTCCTCGTTGATTTTCTTTGTAAGCTTATATTGTCACTTCTATTCAACATGTTCTTCAATTACCTTTGCTGCATCTACATTCTGTGATGTGATGGCATTGCTAAGAACTTCTAATTGATCAAGTATAGGTGTACTTTGATCAATATCTATGTCAGGTACAATCTGCAATAGTATTTCCTTTGTGTTCTCCAGGACTTGTGAATTCTTGTTCTTCTTTTTGAGCTTCTCTTGTATCTCCTTTCTTTTAAAAAGTTCACCATACTTTGTAAGTGACTCTAGATCCAATGTTATGGGATCACAGTCTGGTATATCAATGATTTCATCTAATGTTACTAGAGCTTTTCTCTTCTTCTTCTTCTTCTTTGCAAGAGTAGTGGAAGCAATTGTACGCAATACCATAGCAAGTTCCTTTACTTGGTCTGATGTACTTGGTGAAGGCTTTGGAGGTGTTGTGCCTTTACCCTGCTACTCAGTATTTACTTGTCGCTTGGTTGTAGACGTATCTACATCAACCTTATCTTTTTCTGCAACTTTCTCTTCCTCTGTATCCTTGGCATCACTTTATTTTTCTTCTCCACTGGTATCTTTATGTTCATCATTTGTGCTTTTTTTCTCCCCATCACCATGATCCTCGGGTATGCTTTCATCATGGTCATGTGTCTTCTCCTTTTCTTTTGAGATGATATTGATAGCTTGTATTAATAAAGGCATTTTTCATGGTATATTAACCTGTGCAGTGATAGGCCATTTTAATGGCATACTTTAGATGCCCTAAGAGAACTTTTGATAGGTATTTTGCCATGTTTTCTCTTATTTACTCCAAGACTTTAGGCTTTAAAACTGCTAATATGTTGTAGTCAACCACTAAACCTGTGCTATGGGCATATGCTTACTTAATATGCTTTATCTCGATGAATATGCTCTATTTATTGCTATGGAATCATGATCATGTTTTATGGATGAATTAACTTACTGAACGATAGATAATGCATATGTAATTTAATGATTATTTACCATGAATGCTTTTATCCTAACAGTTTAAATGCAATGCATCAAATTAGCAACCATCATCTTGATCATGTGAGCATGTCCATGCGTTGGATGCTTGACTTGGTCCTGTAGTAGATGCACATGGATGGAACATCAACATAGCAGTAGCGGAAGGTTTTTGGTTAATCTAGGTGGAAACGATTGAGCAAAGACTTGGAAAATGCAATAAGTTCCCTGACAAAATCTAGGAGAGAGTGGGAAGTTAGATCTGCTCTCTAAGTAGTTCTTTCCTCTTTTCTGGACTGATTTCATTTCCTACTTTCTAGCTTTCCTTTCTGTTAGTTGTTTGTAATAAAAGCTCCACCATTTCTTAGGGTGTGTTGAGTTTAGTAGTTAGATGTTTTCCTTTAAATAAATCCCTACTCCTATGTGAGAAGAAGGGCATTATTAGAAGATAGTTTTAGTATAGTTCAATTCTGTTGTTTTACTGTTTATGAGAATCTTTGTACTCTGTTATTCATTTTAATGAGCAAATGAAGTGTTGAGATTAATTTTGTGTAATTGAGTGTTTTGGGTACTCACCCAAGGGGGCCCACTTGGTGAGGAATCCATAGTTAGATTCTTCTTAGTTTAGTTTTCTTTCCTACATTTCTGTCATTTCATTTCCTATGTTGAATAGCTCCTGTAGCCAAAGCCACAAGATAGCTATTGCTTCTTGCAGCCAAAGATCATAGTAACTAAGGCATAGAAGTTAGTTTGTGCACTCTTACATTGTGCTAGTAGCATTCACTTCCATCATCTAATTTCAATTATTTTCTTTCACAACAATAGCTTAACTTTCTTTCGAGTATTCATTTCATGCAGTAATAGTATAGTTTCCCTTCAAAAGAATTTACTTCCTACAACCATAGAATAGTTTATTTCCAGCATTTGTTTCCTGCAGTGATTATAGAGTGATTGGTTGAGAAAGTGCTTAGTGCATATATTTTTCTGGCCCGTTTCAAGTAACATGTCCCTGGGTTTGACATATTAAATGAGTTTCTTATAAAGAGGATGAACTTCTTAGTTGGATGTCCAATCCCTGAGCTAAAGGACTATGCCTAGTTTTTGAGCCTTTATAATGAGAAATCATTTCTGGCATTGCTGCGAGGGATGGTGCTGAGCCTGATTCTTATTCAACCATTCCTAGGATTTTATTTCATGCTTTTATTTCCAGATTTAATTATATTAAGCCTCATCTTGAAAAGAACAAACCGCTATTCACATCATTCCATACTATCTACATGCATAATAGATGAAGAGATGCCTGAGGAAGGTACTTACCAAATCAATCCAGTAACCTTTTTGAAGAAGAAATCCAGTTTGTTGATGCTATTTTTGAGCTTCCTGAAGCCCTTTCATCATCCTCATTTTCTGAGGGTGACCTCCGTGGTTTCTTCAAAGATCAACCAGAAGCCAATCTATTTGCTGAAGCCTTTGACAACCTAGGATTCCATAATCTTGAAGAAGAAAATCCTTGGCAGTTAGTTACCTCAAAACCCACCTCAAAATCCACCTCAGTGGCCATGAAGAATGGCCAATCCTACTACATTTCCTTTCCCCATCTCCAACCAGCATAATAATAACAACCTTAAGAATATTCCCTCTTCTGCTCTTCCAAAATTTTGTGGCCTTGTCACAAAGGACCTAGATACCTTTCTCTTTGACTTTGATATCCTTTGTAGGAGCTATGACTACAGCATTGATGCCCACAAACTTAAGCTTTTTCCTGCAACACTTAAAGAGTCAGCACTATAATGGTTTATGGGTTTAGGACAGGATGTTGTCCACAATTGGGATGAAATAAAGGTTGCTTTCTCGCTGAAATACAAGGAGTACTATCAAGGAAATGATATGTGAGGGGATGAAATCTTTAAGATGACACAAAAGGAGGATGAGAGTCTTGAGGATTATGTCTCAAGGTTCATGTTCAGTTTGCAGAAGAATACCCATCATGAGCTTAATGAAGAATCTTAGAATTTGCTCTTTTTGCGAGGCATTCATGATGGATGCACAAAGGCATTGGACCTGATAGCTAGAGGAGATATCACCCAGGCATCATGGGATGATATTCAAAAGATCTTCCTTAAGTACTCCAGAGCTACTGTTAAGAAAGGAAGGGGATATAGGTCCACCCTGGGAAAGTCCAATGGTGTTGGTGCTTCATGGACAGAGATAACCAATCTCTTGTCTGATTTCAAGAAAGATATCATTAACAACATAGTCACTCATCTGGACACCATGTAGGCTAAGAATAAACATGAGGAAGTAGAGGCCACGCTAGCGAGATTCTGCCCACATTGTAGACAGAAGAAGAGAGACTACAGATGTAAATTGGTTGCTAACATGGAGAATACACAAATGTCGACTAATTACAAAACAATTGAACCAGAGGATGAGCATTTTTTCTTCATCACTTAGCGACAACCATGGGTGCAGAGACAAGGTATGCCTCAGTACCCTCTTTCATTTAGTGGTTCTTTTTATAATAATCAATGGAAACCCCTCATGAATTATCAAAATCCTCCCTACAACAATTCCCAGAATCAGTGGTAGAATTACCCCAATCCACAGTGACCAAACCCTCAAGGAGGTTGGAAACAACCTCAAGGGGCATGGCTGCCACCACAGGGTAATTGTTAGAAAAATCCACAATGGTGAAATGGCCAGCATTGGCCAAATCAACCACAAGGACTTTTTCCACCACCTATGCAGCCTCCACAACAGCAAGCTCTTGTGTCGCCTCTTGCAGTCACTAACCCACCTCCTAAGCCTACTTAGCTACCTACACAGCCACAACCAAAACCCAACAATCAACCTCTTAAGCCTTAGAAAAATGTGTATGCTACACACCCATTGCAGTACCCCTTGCAATATCCTTCTTATGCCATCAACCTTGATGATATTCACTTACGGTCTGGTACCACTCTACCTGCACCTGAGCCCCCTGTTATCACTAAAATGCCTTCTGAGGAGCCCAATCAACCTGACAATCTATCTACTCTAGTAGCCCCTTCACCACTAGCTAAAACCAATCTGCATACCATTCCCCCTTTTCCTCAAAGGTTGCAGCATAGTAATCCAAAAACCACTGACGAAGCAACTTTCAATATCCTTGACCAACTAAAGAATGTCACCATCCAAATTCCCCTTTTCTAGGCAATCAAAGATGTTCCCACCTATGGAAAAGTCATCAAGGAAGCTTTCTTTAAAAATCTTGGCCATAAGAAGGATCCTCAAAATGTCCATGTCCTAGGAAAACTGGCGGACATCATGTTAGGGAAGTTTACCATCCCAAAATATTTTGACCCTGGAAACCCTGTTGTCGAGGTATTATTAATGGGGCTGCTATCAAAAATGCCTTGATTAATCTTGGAGCCACCATTAATGTCATGAGCAGGGATATCATGCAACGCCTTGGTATCACCAACCTCTAAAATACACCTACTGTCTTGCATCTCGTAGACAGTTTGACTGTAAAGCCTAATGGGATGGTGGAGGACATTATGGTTAACCTTGAGTCTTGGTCCTACCCTGCTGATTTCATGATCCTCTCACCAAAAGATACCCTATGAGGCTATCCAATTATTTTGGTACATCCTTGGCTGGCTACCACTGATGCCCATATCAGTTGTTAGTCAAGAGATATGACCATTTCTAATGGTCAACACACCAAAACCTTGGCCTTGTATCCTCCTGCTCAACCTCAGATGGACTTAGCCTCTCCCATATGGCCAGATGTAAGGGAGGAATCTGAAGTTATTAATTCAGTCTCCCAATTAATGATGTTAAAAAGGGATCCCTTCCTATAGCTTTAGGAGGAAGATAAAGTAATCACCAACATCATGCATAACCAGTATGGATCAAACTTAGACCCCTTGGATAGTTCCTTCCAAAACCACTCCCTACAGTCATTGTACTCTCATTACCAATTATCTTCTCCTGCATCCAATCATCTCTACAACAAAATGCTTCCCTATGAGATCCAAGTGCCCTCATTGACAGATGCATCTATGGTCAAGCTCACTAAGCAACTGGAATTTTCCCCTGACCGCTGCTTGAACATTAATAGCAAACTTACTCCTTAACAGCAAACATCATTGACCAAGTTATTGAAGAGCCATATTACAACTTTTGCCTGGGATTATGCTGATATGAAAGGTCTGGACCCAAAGTTATGCACTCATAGGATATATCTAAAGGAAGATAAACCCCTAGTAAGGAAATTTCAAAGACGTGTCAACCCTGCCCTCCATGAGATAGTTAAAGCCGAACTCCAAAAACTACTTAAAATTGGTTTCATATACCCTATCTCAAATAGCCAGTGGGTTTCCCTACTAGTCATAGTTCCTAAGAAAGGTGGCAAGTGGAGAGTGTGTGTGGATTACAGAGAGCTTAATAATGGCACTAAAAAGGACCATTTCCCTCTTCCGTTTATTGACCAGGTTCTAGACTCTCTAGCAGGAAAGAAGAACTTTTTTTTCTTGGATGGGTATAGTGGATATAATCAAATCCAAATTCTCCCAAAGGAGCAAGAAAAGACCACATTCACCTTCCCATGGTGGAATTTTTCTTATTCAATTCTACCATTTGGCCTTTGCATTGCTCCTGCTACTTTTTAGCGAGCAATTATCATCATTTTTGCTGACATTTCCCATGACTACATGGAGATCTACATGGATGAGTTTACAAATTATGGAAAAACTTATGAGGAAGTGTTGTCAAATCTCAAAAAATTCCTCACTAGGTGTAAAGAACACAACCTGTCTCTGAATAGAAAGAAGTGTTTTATGATGATGCAAGAAGGAGTAGTTCTTGGTCACTATATATCTTCTTTTTGCATTCAAGTAGACCCAGCCAAAATTGAAGTCATTATGAATCTGCCTACCCCAGCCAAATAGAAAGATGTTAGAAGCTTTCTTGGTCACGCTGGGTATTACAAAATATTCATAAAGGACTTCAGCAAGATGGCCAGTCCTATGTATTCACTACTCACTAAAGATGTTGACTTTATGTAGACATCAGACAGTGATAAAGCCTTCCTACAACTGAAGTTTGTTCTGACTCGGGCACCTATTTTGTGAGGTCCTAATTGGGCCCTCCCATTCCACATACATACAAATGCCTCTGATCATGTCATTGGAGTAGTTCTTGGACAAAAGGAAGGTACTCTAGAACATGCTATTTATTTCATTATAAAAAATATGCAAGGTACTGAGTTAAATTATACAGCCACTGAAAAGGAGCTATTGGATGTCATCTATGCTCTAAAAAAATTACGCCACTATGTCACTAGTTATCAAATCTTTGTGGATAGGAATCATGCAGCCATTAAATACTTGGCTAACAAACCTACAATCACAGGGAGGTTAGCTCGGTGGTTGTTGCTAATACAGGAGTTTGACATTACCATCATAGATAAGCCAGGCAGATCAAATACGGTGGCCGATTTTCTCTCATGCCTATAGAATGTTGATGAACCTATGGCAATTGATGACAGTTTCCCTGAAAACCACCTATTCTCTATTGAAGCTCAAGCTCCTTGGTACGCTAATATTGCTAACTATCCAGTTCCCCAAAAGGTACCTCCACACTTCTCCCTAAAGGAAAAATGATTACTAATAGAGAAAACTTTCAACTTTTTATGGATTGTTGATTCTTTGTTCTATACTGGCCCCAACCAAATATTGAGAAGGTGTATTCAAGAGGATGAAAATTATGACATACTACATGCTTGTCATGATGAGCCTTATGGAGGACATTTTGTTTCCAAAAGGATAGCCATGAAGGTACTTAACACTGGTTACTACTGGCCATCCCTCTACAAGGATGCAACAAATTACACTAGGAAGTGTGATCAATGTCAGAGGATGGGGCGACCTACTAAATCTGATGAAATGTCACTCTTTCCTCAAGTAGTGGTGACTCTATTTGATAAATGGGGAATTGATTTTATCAGTCCCATCAGTCTTGCATCAAATGAAAATTTATACATCCCTGTATGTACTAATTATGTAACCAAGTGGGTGGAAGTTAGAGCCATGAATCATGCCAAGGATAACAAGGTTGCACATTTTCTGTATGAGGAGATATTCACATGCTATGGTGTACCCAGAGAGTTAGTCATTGATCAAGGAGCTCAATTTACCTCTACATTGATTACTGCTTTGATGAACGAGTATAATATTCGCCACCAAAAATCTAGCCCCTATCATCCACAGGCGAATGGTCAGGCAGAAATCACCAACAGGGAGATAGAAGCTATCCTCACCAAGATAGTACATTTGCACAAGAAAGATTGGAGTAGTCTCCTCCAAGAAGCAGTATGGGCCTATCAAAATACATGGAAAATAATAATAGGGTTTACTCCTTTTGAGTTGGTATATGGAAAAATAGTTGTGATGCTAATTGAGTTTGAACATAAAAATTTACGTATGGCATTACAACTCAACATTGATCTTACTGAAGCAAAACACAACAGGATCCTGTAGCTCAACCAGCCGGATGAGATAAGGAAATTTTCCCTATAGCACACTGAATTGGTTCAGACTCAGCAGAAAAAGTGGCATGATTCTCATATTCTTACCAAGCAGTTTGCTCCTAGCGGTTGGGCTCTTTTGTATGACTCCAGATTTCAAGAAACCCAAGGTAAGATTACAACACATTGGCTTGGCCCTTATGAGATTATACATGTTTATACTGATGGAGTAGTTCAATTATCCACCATCGACCCTGTACATTTCAAGTTACCGGTGAATGGTCATAGGCTTCTCCTGTACCATAAACCTGAGACAAAGGCCAATTTCCTGTGGCAGTTTGAGATTTCTCCTGCCCCAGCTGAACCTCCTGCCATTGAAGAACCTCCTCCTCTAGTTGAATACTTTCTTGCAGCTGAAGAAACTCCTCTAGCTAAAGACTTTCTTGAAGCCGAAGAACCTCCTGCAATTGAATACTTTCCTGCAACCAAAGGACCTCTTCCTGTTGAGGACCTTCCTGCAGCCAACCTGAGTAATTATTTGCTCAGGTAATCTCTTTGACATTTTTTTCCACATGCAGTCATAATAAATTTTTTGTTTCCCACAAAAATCACTTCTCCATAATAAAAATGTCATCCCATTAACTTTTTCATCACTTTTTTCTGCCATCATCACATTCACGTCACCTCATTATTGCGCTAGCTTGAATTTTTTCTCTGCCCACTTCATCAAATCTTTCTGGACTTGGGAATTTCAAGGTATAATATTCAAAGGTATGCATTACTTTATTGTTTCAAAAAAAGTTTGCTTCATTTAATATCATTATGATATATTGTAATTAATGTAGCATTTCATCCATCATTATGCCATACTTTTTCACCACGCAAGTGTGGAAACTTGTCACCTTTTTCATAGGGGGCATTCCAATAGGTTTTGTGTGTAATAAATGACTTATCCCATCAGCTCAAATATTTCGTCAGTTTAAAATTTATTGTCATGATTGCCATCCATTTTCATTAATATTTTTTCTACAAGAATTGTGCTATGTCGTCATGTCAAAAATGATGATTTGACAATCCCTACATGTAACATTTTGAAATCAGCCCTTTATTTTTAAAACCCAAACTCCCAACTTATATTTATAGCACTATTTCAAAAATTTCTTTTGTGTCTTGTCTGCATTACCTAGAAAACTAGAAAATCTCAAATTCTAGGCACATCAGTGGCATTTCGACAATTAGAATTAATAGTAGCAGTGGAATAAGAGGGTTTTTCAGAGTTTTTTTAGACATTGTTGAAGTTTTCAAACAAAAAGATGGGTGGTCCACCTATACGGCACGAACCAACAAACCACTTGTCATTGTTACAAGACTAGGCCAGTGTTTAGGTTTTTAACAAAGTTGGGTGGCTGACCTACTTTGTAAGGTTGACTGGTCATGATGAATCCATGACACTGGAATTCTTGAGGACTTACAACAATGATGTTGCGTATATCAAAGGTGTAACGCCCCGCCAAGGAACCCAAGAGAGATTAACCTAGAACATATCACTATGTGTGCTGAATAATTTATTTTTTTAAAGTTAACATAAAGAAACATACATTCATGCGGAAGCGGTTACCATTTAAACACATGTCTTACACTCACATAGATTACATGACTCAGGGTCCGATGATGTTGAATTACTTAAAGAAAAACACAACTAACAATATAACAAAAGATTCCATCTGATTAAACATAAAAAATACAACTTACATGAACATAATTACAATCCTCATGGATAACCATGAAACCACCATAACACACATCCACTGCACATGTCGCAAAGTATGTGGTAATCACTCTAATCTACTTAATATACAATTTATAGATTAGGTATCACATGTGATACACTAATACAAGATTACAATAATGAAATTACATAATAAATGATGAAGGAACATAAAGAGTTCTTCTGCAAAGAAACTATCAAGCACCTGGTACAAGGACGTCGAATCTCAATGGATAAAGAATCACTACCACCCATCCATGTGGAACCAAAAAGGTCCACTCCACCATACTGAGGAGATAACAATAGATCCCAATTGGATATTCCAAACCAACAAGGCATAACCACTAAGCAAGGGATCCTGATAGCTCTCTAATCCGGTGTACTAATCATCGTAAAAGGTAAGACTCACTAATCCAGAGGCAACTAAAAACGTAGGAAATCTAGCATGTGTAAAGGAAGGTGTCATCATGTACGTCTACCCTTAATTTCAGCCCAGATAATCACAACGGATTTTGGCACCTAAGTGACCATACATGGAGCCAATGTCCTCTCATACTGACAAGGTCCACTAACTATGTCAGATACCTCGCAAGGCAACTAACATCTTCTCAACACCATCTTAGCCTATACTAGGACTCAAGCATGGGTGAGGACACATCTTATTAATCTATTTTAATCTCTCAAATATGTCTTTGGTTATCACTTATTAAGAAACTCCACAATAAGCAATCCAATAGTCTCTTACAGACATGGAACTTATTGCAAGCCACCTCCTACTATGCATCTAGGTAACCTACCCTAGGCTCAGAGATCCTAACAGATCTAGCATAGGTCACAACCCTAGTGTACCCCAAATCAGTGTCCCATATAATAGGAATGGTCACATAGGTACACTAGAAAATAACATAATCGTGTAAGGAAACTCAGGTGCAGAAACAACTTCCTACACTAATCTCTAAAGGAAATTATTGTGCAAATTCTTTTAAATCCTTACAATTTCAGATTCATTAACTACTTTAACAATGATATTGCAACCATATACCATGCATACAGAAAATAGAGAATGACACAATGATTTACCCTAGGGAAAACCTTTCGGTAAAAAACCCCTGCACTCCAAAACCTGCACAATGTATTATCTTCAACACAATGGTTACAACACACTTGCAATGCAAGTTCTTTCAGGAGACAATCGACACACACAGAAAAATCTAGTAGCACCAGATTATACCAACAATACACTCTTTTTCTATATCTGTCTACAACCCTAAAAATGCTTATATCATACGCTTTCCTTTTTAGGGCAACTTCCAAATATAGTTGTATTAGGGTTTTACCATTCTCCGATAAAATAGGAACCCTAAAATTTTTTTTAGGGTGATGCCCTAAACCCCATGATTGTGGAAGAGTGTACAGTACTCAACTTTATTAGTTGCCACATGTCATTTCATGTCTTCACCCATCATTGAATCTTTTGGAAATAGCTCTTACGTGTCATAGGAATCCGTCATAACTGTTTCAGCCATGATCTCCTTACACACAATT
>MU224737.1:3310546-3332564 GCA_018584345.1 Thuja plicata
TCACCCAAGTACACCTTTCCACCATCAAACTCTTCATATTTTGAGAACCAGTTTCGATGAGAGGTCATGTGAAAAGAAGCACCCGAGTCTACCAACCACACATCATCAGATGCATGGGCTGCCAAAGTTGCAATAAAAGCGTCTCCATCTTCTTGAGATTTTTTGAAAGTTGAATCTGATCCTTTCTTCTTCTTCT
This sequence comes from Thuja plicata, assembly GCA_018584345.1. Classification (NCBI taxonomy): domain Eukaryota; kingdom Viridiplantae; phylum Streptophyta; class Pinopsida; order Cupressales; family Cupressaceae; genus Thuja; species Thuja plicata. Next base: position 3,310,743 of record MU224737.1, read on the forward strand.
TCGGTTCTTTCCAGTCCCTCCGAAAGTGCCCAGATTTATCACAGTTCCAACATTTCACCTTGGACTTTCCAAGAGTCTTAGAACTCCCATGGGATTTGGATTTTCCCTTCTTTGACTTATTGTCATTCTGCTTTCCTTTGTCATTGGATCTCCCGTGAATAGCAAGGGCTTCCTTAGATGAATCTGAAGTCTTTCTTCACATCTCCTCAGATAGCAGTGAAGACACCACATCATCCATATGAAATGTGACTATAGTACTTCTGAGAGCCATCACAAGATGGTCCCACGAATTCAGCAAGGAACAAAGCAGGGTCATACATCGATCCTCCTCCTCGATCTTGGCACTGGATGATGCCAACTGTGCAATCAATAAATTAAATGTGTTGAGATGATCAGTTATAGATCCACCTTCCTCTAATCTTAAAGAATACAACTTATTTCTCAGGAACAACTTATTCACCAGAGATTTGTCCTGATACATAGACCCAAGCCGTTTCCACAAAGAATTTGCAGTAGTCTCATCAAGAACATTCAAAAGAATGGCATCTACTAGACAGAGTCTGATGAGACCCTTAGCCTTCTGATTCTTGACCTCCCAATCCTCTTGAGATATTGTTGTAGGTCTCACATCAAGTGAAGTAGCCTCCCATAGATTGCGGTCTTTAAGCATGTCTTTCATCTTGAGTTTCCACAACTCGAAATTAGTGCCGTTAAATTTCTCCACCTCCATTCTATTGTATGAGGAACTTGCCATCTCAATCTGCAAATAAGATTCAGAATGCTCTGCACAAAAAAACTCCCACTCAACTTGAGATTAGATAAAAAAACCCTACCCAACAACTATGATCAAAAGTTGATCAGGCTTTGATACCACTTGTAAGGAAACTCAGGTGCAGAAACAACTTCCTACACTAATCTCTAAAGGAAAGTATTGTGCAAATTATTTTAAATCCTTACAATTCCAGATTCGTTAACTACTTTAACATTGATATTGCAACCATATACCATGCATACAGAAAATAGAGAATGACACAATGATTTACCCTAGGGAAAACCTTTCGGTAAAAAACCCCAGCACTCCAAAACCTACACAATGTATTATCTTCAACACAACGGTTACAACACACTTGCAATGCAAGTTCTTTTAGGAGACAATCGACACACACAGAAAAATCCAGTAGCACCAGATTATACCAACAATACACTCTTTTTCTATATCTGTCTGCAACCCTAAAAATGCTTATATCATATGCTTTCCTTTTTAGGGCAACTTCCAAAGATAGTCGTATTAGGGTTTTACCATTCTCTGAACCCCACGATTGTGGAAGAGTGTATAGTACTCAACTTTATCAGTTTCCACATGTCATTGCATGTCTTCACCCATCATTGAATCTTCTAGAAATAGCTCTTAAGTGTCATAGGAATCCGTCATAACCGTTTCAGCCATGATCTCCTTACACACAATTCAAGATGCCGACACATCAAGTGGAGTGACACATCAACATGCCAACTAGACATGTACACTCACACTTAATTACATTATTTGTAAGAAATACATTTTACAAAACAAATAATAAGAATAGGAATTATCCAAGGTTGAGACACCTTATTCCTAACAAATCGAAAGGGTAATCATGGTCAGTTTAGGGTAATATCTGACAACACACACGCCATGAAGTAATAGAAATGTAATTACATCCCCCAGCCTCTGTATACATCCTAGGTCATCTAATGCCCCCAACAGTAATACATTCAAGCACAAGAGAACATACAGATGCATAAAAATGTCTTAAAAGACTGAAAAATGAACATAAGTGGATATACATTTTCAGCTAAATCTTCTAGGCATATTACTTACTCTAGAATCAAATAAAACCCACCATCCTTTAAATTCAATTAATTATCATTCATCCTTTCTTTCCCAGAATAAACATATTATAAAATAATCATATTATGAGTTACCTATAACCTACACTAATTATATCATAATTAATGTAATGTAAACTAATTAAATTACCAGGTAACCCTAGCACACATTATCCATATTTAATTGTAACACCAATTAACATAACAAATAGATCCTATTCATTTTAAACAATGTTAAATACTAAGTTACAATTAATAATCGTACATTGATTAAAATTTAAAACTTAATACTTTAATAAAACAATAATTTAAATTCCCTATTAATGAATATCATCACTAAATTAAATATTAATAACCTTCACTAATATACAGATCATATATATATTTAAATTTAAAAACAATTAAACTAAATATATACAATAACTGAAAAACATATATATTAATTAATAATCATAATATAAAACTGAATTAAAAACTAAGTCAAAAATTAATTAAACTAAATTTAAAAAAATTAATTAAACTAAACTAAATTAAATTAAACAAACTAATTAACATAAAAAAAAATTAAAAAAAACAATTTAAAATGTTTTTTTTGGGGGGGATCCCGTGGACCCCACTCCCCATTCCCAAACCCCACGCGGTAGTATCGCGAGCAGACCGGCCTGCCTTACGGCAGTGTCAGCTGCCGCGGGCCCGGCTCCTAGTGTGAAGGGTGGGTGGAGCCCACCGCTCCCCACCTCTCCACTTACCACAAAGTTTTTAATAACTTTTAAAATTTCTTTAATTATATCACGCCAAATGTGCTATGCGCATGGTAATTTTAATTTTAATTTTTTTTTTATAAAAGAATAAAGACTCTCATCTCATAAAGGGATTTTTTTTTTTTTAAATAATTTTGAAATTACGGAAAGAGTAAAAAGGGATTATATTTTTTTTTTTAACCTTCTGGGTAAAATTGTTTACCAGTCTGTATAATTACAGTGGGTCAGTCTTTTTTCATCTCATTTAATTTTCAAAGGGAGATTTATTTATTTTTTCCTTATAGTTATACTATAGCAAGGATTGATTTTCTTGATTTCTAGGAGTTCTAGAAGAGATATAAACACGAAATTTTGACAGCATGTCTGTACTATAACAGGGAATATATAATTACAAAAACAATAGATCCAAGCTTCTCATAAAACTCTGAAATCACCAACACATTAAGAATCCATAAATTTAATTTTCTCCTATAGTATAAACTATACAAAGAGTTTAATTTTTTTATTTTCTAAGAGATCTAGAGGGAATTTCTTCCTGAAATTTTGACAGCATAACCCTACGATGCTGAGAATATAGAAAATGAGAGAAGTACAGATCTAGGGTTTCTAGAAACACCCAAAAACATAGAAACAACCATATGCCATTAAAAAGCCAAATTTAAGGAACATGCACTAAAACAACACAGAAAACCTCAGATCTTTGAAATTAAATCCATACAAGGCAAATGAAACCTACCTTTAATCCAATGTAAGAAACAGAAGAATGTAGCTTGGAGGATGAAAGTAGATCTGAAACCTTCAAGCCCAATTTGACTATAGATCTGGCAACAATGTAGATCCGAACACACACACACAAGCAATAGGAAATTTTGAAAGCTTCAAAGAAACCAAGATCCACAACAATCCTCAATTCTTCGAAAACCCCCAAAATCACCAAGAGCTCTCCAATTCTCAAAAACCTTTTATGAGAGAATGAATGACCAATTCCCCCTAAAGAGATTCAAATTCCCCAAAATATGCAAAGGTGAATGACAACTCCCAAGTCAATCCCTAATTTAACTCAACTTGAAAATTGAAAGTAAATCCAAATTAATTAAATAAAATATGCTTTATTGCCACAACTCAACTTTGACTCCTAATTACAAGTTAAGATATTTTGAATTTGAAATACTTTTTCAACACAATTATGCACATGTAATTAATAAAATATTTAATTAAATAGATTAAATATTTATGTCACAATAATGCATGCAACCAAATATTTAATTATTTAATTAATCATATAAGCTCATACAATATAGTTTTCAATTAAATATTTAATTAAATCAAAATATTCAAATATTTCAATTTAATTAATTATTTAAAATAAACTTAGGATATAATTAAATCATCAATTCAACTATAATCCATTAAATTACAGAATATGGAGAATCACTCAATAATCCGAAAATCACCTGAAAGCATAATCAAGAAAAACACACACATACACAAGAGAGAGGGTATTTGAATTCTATCAACCTCAACAAATCCGGATAAGGTAGTCATACTGAAACTCATCCTACATTAGGATGATTGAGCTTAGGTTAGGGTTTTGGATCTGTATGTTACCTCCCCTCTTTACCATTGAGATGAATATTTATGGGCACGCTCACTCCTGCCAATTCAGGGAAGACGATGCCCTGTACCTACAATTCTATCATCAAAAAACACACATGTACATACATAATATAATATCACAATCAATGATAGGGATCGGTTGAATGTGTGGATCTCGCCGAAGCAAGTAACTACTTCTCCGTCCTCTACCACAACATCACATCAACAAGTACATTCACATATAAGACAACCATACACATGCGAGTATGGGGTAAGTATATCATAATCTGAAATCGACATATAATAATCAACATGATAACATCCTCACAACTATCTATGCATAAGGTAAAATCATGACATCATAACAAGTATCATCATCAAATGAAACAATATCAACTCACATGAAATGTGGCCTAAAATAATTTGAACAATCAACTGAACCAATGCCTACAAGAGTACGACATCCTAAACTAAAAAGCAAAACATGGGTGGGTATTACAAAAGGGCTACGATTAGAAGCTTCTAAAGAAAGAATTGCCGAAGTCTCTAGACTTCCTTCTACTAGAGAATCATTTCCGCATTTGCACAATGCATGCACAGCTAGAGAAAATTTTTCTTTACCAGTAGATCACAGAAAATAGGGTGTTAAGTGGTTATCTCTTCCAAAAGAGTATCCTTAGTTGGAAATTCATATTATCAGGTACATTACCTGTGAGGGTCATTTTTCCTTTCTACATCCAATACACTTCAAATTATTGAGTCATTTATGACATGGTCATTTGGTAAATATCCCCAATTTTCTTTATGCCCTTTTAAATTTAGGTGTTGAAGAGGTACGGAAGGGGCAATAGAATGCAATGACCCACCACGGTTTAATCAAGCTCTTGGTGGAATGGTCACTGCAGGATGTCTCTCCCATGTCCTCAGATGGATTTATTACATCGCCTCATGTTCAGTTGCATGGAGACGGGCCATAGCCTGAAATTCAAGAACAATAAGGGAATAACCCTGATAAGGATGAGGAATTTGTTGAGCTAGAACAACCTTTTAGGAATCCTTCTCTTTCGGGAATTGATGTGGAGAATGTGGCATTTGGTCATCCAAACCCTACCTCAGGGAGTGGAGAAACCAAGCTTCTCACAGTTTCTCGGACCCTAAAAGCTAAGAAAAAAGATAAAAAGGGTAAGGGTAAGGCCAAGATGGAAGAATATATGAGTCAAGATGTTTCTTTTTCTACTGTTTCTCCTGTAGCCACACCTGTCAAGAGAAGAAAAAATTCACAGAAGCATCCTGCAGCTTCTGTTGATACTCCATTATGAAGAAGTGTTCATTTGAACACTACACAAAGAAACAACAAGGTTTCTCTTGTTACAGTTGACTCTTCTCATGTCTCCTCTAAGGAGCCTTCACAAGAAAAACTGCAAGCAGGCAGTCCATTTGTAGAACACTAGGATATGATGGAAGAGGATCCTATAGCCACTGATATGGGTAAAGAAGTAGAGTGTATAATTCCATAGGTAGTAGAATCCAAGGGAGCTGAAAAAGAATCTTCTTCTCAGCCAGAAGGAAATCATGGGGAAAAGGCCCTTGTTGTAGATGATGCGCCAGTTTGTGAAAAGAAAAAGGAAGGCCAACATGCAGCCAAACCGATCCCACATAGGAAGCCAGAAGAGGTAACTATTCATGCTCTCTCAATTGACTATTTTAATGAGATGCAATATCAAAAGTCAATGTGGGAGTTAGAAAAGGCAAAATTGAGAAGGGAAATCAAGGGGAAACAACAAGAAACTCAATTCTTGTAGAGTGAAATAAATTAAATTATAGATGTAATTCTGGGTTTAATAGAGTGCAGACCACCACCAAGGGTTTATACCCTATGCCTTAAGGAACAATTCCTACTATTTAAGTTAATGAGAGTCCTTTGGGATCTCAAATCGGGCATAGGAACCCCACAGGAATTTGTGGTTGCATATAATACATCACCTGATTGTGTTTGGAATTTGTTATGCGAGTTATATATTCACAATTATGTTGTTCATTCTAACACGATTGGAATTCCCTACTTTTTGTTGGCGATATTCATTTGTTTGCCCTCCTTTCCTGGACCCAAAATGAGATTAATTATGGAGAACAATTGCATAGGTATAGAATACTTGAACAGTCTATTTCATTGCCTCTTCGTCTTGAAATCCAGTCACCTCAATGACTTTATTGTGATTGGATACAAATTATTTATGGGTTTCATGATTTTGCACCCAGAAAAAGAATTCTAGATAGCCATGAAGAAGTTTTCGTGGCATTTGAGAGATTTTCACTAGCATATGGGGACAGAGCAGCTGAGGTATTCAGGCAGAGATGGGGGAGATAACTATGGCACTCAAAAAGGTAGAACCACACAATTTGATCAACCTATGAGCTGCAATGCAACATTTTCACTGGTATATACACCTAGGATGTTAGCCACAGCCCAAAATATGGTTGCCACTTACCTTTCAGCCTCCTCTACTTTTATGGATGCTATACAGCTATGTGGATAATGAACTGGATGAGCAACTAGAACTAAGCAGACACATGAAGATGGAGAGGACAAATGGATTTTACTGGGGAGTGGGCACCTCCATGATTAGAGAGACACGGGAAGGAGACTTCCAGGTACTTGCAAAGATCCAAAAAGTCTCAGTGCCTGAGGACCGACACGAGTCTTCATAGGGGGAAAAATGATAGGTCATTTAATGGCATACTTTAGATACCCTAGGAGAACTTTTGATAGGTCTTTTTCCATGTTTTCTCTTATTTACTCCAATACTTTATGCTTTAAAACTACTAATATGTGGTATTCAACCACTAAACCTATGCTATGGACATATGTTTACTTAATATGCTTTATCTCGATGAATATGCTCTATTTATTGCTATGGAATCATGATCATGTTTTATGGATGAATTAACTGATTGAGCGATAGATAATGCATATATACTTTAATGATTATTTTCCATGAATTCTTTTATCCTAATAGTTTAAATGCAATGCATCAGAGTAGCAACCGTTGTCTTGATAAGGTGAGCACGTCCATGCGATGGACGCTTAACTTAGTCCTGCAGCAGATGCACATGAATGGAACATCGACATAGAAGTAGCAGAAGGTTTCTAGTTAATCCATGTTGAAAAAGTTGAGCGAAGACTTGGCTAATTCAATAAGTTCCCTGATGAAATCTAGGAGAGAGTGGGAAGTTAGATCTGCTATCTAAGCAGTTCTTTCCTCTTTTCTAGACCGATTCCATTTCCTTCTTTCTAGCTTTCCTTTTTGTTAGTTGTTTGTAATAAAAGCTCTACATTTTCTTAGGGCGTGTTGAGTTTAGCAGTTAGATTTTTTCCTTTAAATAAATCCCCACTCCTACGTGAGAAGAAGGGCATTATTAGGAGATAGTTGCAGTATAGTTCAATTATGTTGTTTTACTATTTATGAGAATCTTTGTACTATGTTATTCATTTTAATGAGAAAATGAAGTGTTGAGATTAATTTTGTGTAATTGAGTGTTTTGGGCACTCACCCAAGGGGGCCCACTTGGTGAGGGATCCATAGTTAAATTCATCTTAGTTTAGTTCTCTTTCCTACATTTCAATTCCTCTGCTGAATAGCTCCTACAGCCAAAGACATAGGACAACTATCACTTCCTACAGCCAAACAACAAAGTAACTAAGGAATTGTAGTTAGTTTGTGCACTCTTCCATTCTGCTAGAAGCGTTCACTTCCATCATTTGCTTTCAAGTATTTTCTTTCACATCAATAGCTTAACTTTCTTTCGAGTATTCATTTCATGTAGTAATAGTATAGTTTCCCTTCAAAAGCATTTACTTCCTGTAGCCATAGAATATTTTATTTCCAACATTTGTTTCCTGCAGCGATTATAGAGTGATTGGTTGAGAAAGTGCTTGGTGCATATATTTTTCTGGCCCATTTCAAGTAACACGTCCCTAGGTTTGACATATTAAATGAGTTTCTTATAAAGAGGATGAAGTGCTTAGTTGGATGTCCAATCCCTGATTTAAAGGATTATGCCTAGTTTCTGAGCCTTTATAACGAGCGATCATGCAGCATCCTATGTTTTATTTTCCTTTTCTTCTCCTTGAATAGTGGTCACATTTACATATTCATCATTCTTTACTTCATCTGTAGGATCACCTCCAGTGATATCTATTATAGTTATATCTTTGATTTTGTCATCTGTAGTATCCCCTAATGATTGTAAGGTCTGTGGTATGTCATCCATAGCCTTTCTTGCCTATGTTGTCAGATCAACTAAATTGACATCCTTAGTATCATGTATGAAGATGTGTTCTGGGCTCAGTGTGGCCTCTTTCTCTTCATTGTGAGGGGTCTTGGGAAGAGCTAATACCTTTTCAGAGCTTGTATCCTCAGGTGTATTGAATATTTTATTCCAAGTTTTATCGCTTTCTTTATCAAGCTCTATTAATCTACCCTCAAGTACCTTATATGCTCTCATTTTAGCTTAAAATTTTCTTGCATGCTTCTTCATCATTTCACCAATCTCCTCAAATTTTGACTCGGGTGGAATAATTGTAACTAGGGATCTTTCCCTTATCTATTTCTCGGTATGCAAGGCATATGTCCATCTTGTTGATATTCTATCATTAAGCTCTTGTGGAATCATCTTATTAAATTGTACAGGTACATATTTGAATGTAATAATTACCTGAATGATGGCTTCTTCAATGTTTTATGATCCTCAGGAGATAAGGTTAGTCATTACCTTATCTTATAATTTGATATGTTACATGTCTTTACTATTGATGCAACAATCTCATCAATTGTCTTAGGAACTTTGTGTGTTTCTATTTGAGCTCCTTGATCTTTCTCATCCTGCTCAGTGTCATCCTTGTCCTCTTTACCTCTAATGTATTTTCTTCTTTGCCTCGATGCCTGTTTCCCAGTTTGAGGATTTATCTTGTAAGTCCTCACTATACCTTTCTTAACCGGTGGTGAGTTGGTATCTTTTGAAGTCTGACTCCTAGTTCTTGATGCATCAATAGTTCTTGGTTTCTTTGCTAGTAGTGCATCAGACCCAGTTGACTTGGAGTCACTCAATTTTTCACCTTTATTGATGGGTGACTATCCCTCGGTGTCATCTTGTGGTTCATTCCTTCATCATTAACCAATAGTTTCTTCTCAACTGTCTTTACCATTTTAGTCTTCTTTATGTCGATCTTCTTCACTACTAGGCTTGTTTTGATTCTAGCCTTAGCTTCTTCATAAGTGCCAAATCTTGGTAGTGATTTGTCTACTGCCTCATTCAGTAATGCTTCAATAGAATATTTTTCCTGATCAATGTTGATCTCATAATATAGATGTGGTATCTATGTTGTCCTCGGTATAGCTGGTTTTATCAAAGTGGTGTCGGTATCCACTATGAAACATATATCATCGTTATACTATTCCACCAGTTGTTCAGGTATCCTCATCCTCTTCTACATTTTTTCCTTAAAATTAGTGAAGTATGCATCCATGACTGATGTAAAATTGTCCCTTAGTGACTTAATAAATTCACTAATTTGAATTGTTACTGGTCGGGTAGTGTCCCAATTGACATTACCGACTGATGGGAATAAGTTCTAGAAATAGAAAAATGTACACATGAGGAGTGATCCAAACTTACATGAATTAGACCTTGCTAACCTAATTTTCCTCATGTTCTCCTCCAATTGCTTCAGTTGAAGCTCAAATAGGTCCAGTTGTAATCCCTTCTTCACAATCTTATGGGCAGTGTCAACTACTCTGCATGCTATGTTGTTTGACTAGTTGGCTTGGAATACCTTGTATCCTCGTACACATGCACCGAATTTCATTTCTGGATTGGTGATGGAGTTAACCTTTAAACCTCTGCCATCCCATACTACACCTGTCATCTTCTCAATCTCGGGGTGAGAAGGATGTTTGAGGGCTTTGGCCTTGTCAATTATTGGATAACTGGTTACTATGTGTATTACATCCTTACTGATTGGTTTCAGTTCATCCAACCATATTTCCTGTCATGTACTCGGTTGAGTACTATCTCAATCCACTCAATTTTAAACTCTTTTAGGAACATTGGGGCATTTGTTAACCCTTTTACCTCTATGTTCTTTTGATCATCCTTAATGTTTCCATCTATGCAAAGCTTCTTGTAAGCTTCTTCAACTTCAAGATCTCCAATTTCTGTAAGTTTGTAGCAGATATATGCTCGGACATCCTCGACTAGCAAAACCATAGGTGGTATGCTCGAGAATGCTCCAGCGTAACCTTGGGGTAGAATTTATATTTAGGTTCTTCACATGTAGAGTTCTTGATTAGATTGACCTTCTTGTCCATTGCATTCTTGATTTTGGAAACTCGTGAAGTGGTTGCCATGTTTCTATGAAATTAGGGCTTTCTTTGTAAATGATCTATTTTCTCGGTGAGTCTTAGATACTAACTTGATCTATTGTAGATGATAGGAATCTGTTGGAGTAACCTTGAATATGCTTGTGAATCTCTCTATAATCTATTCATTGTTGGTCGCTCTACTTTGCTTTGTTCTTCGCTCTGCTCTTTGCTCTTAAATGCTTGGTGAAAGAATGAGATTTATGTCACCCTTTTATAGACGTTTCCCTAAGTGGTGCAATAAATTCTTTACCTACTTCTCAGTGTTTGAAGATGGAGTCACTTGAGGAACATAACAACTTCATCCTTGGTGAGAATGCAATGCTCAGGGTAAGTGTCAACTTGGTTGCACTTTTCATATGTTCACTGATGGCGCTCGATATGTAGAAAATAATTTACTGTCTTTTTACATGATTATCGATGATGATCAATTTACATTAACAACTTAGCTTTTATATGTACACCAATAATTCTTGGTGTGTATTGACCGACGAGATTGGATTCACAAATTCATAACAAGTAATACCATAGTGCATCTTCATTCATGCTAATTTGGCATATTATCAATGTATATTGGAACTGATGTAAAATATAGCTTTGTATAGTGCAGTTCCATACTTACTTGTTCTACTTAGGTGGGGGTGGTGATATCACCAGATCCATTAGATGAGGTGTCACCTATTGTGTTTCTCAGTCCATCATCATCTTTTCTTGTAGCTTTCCTCCACATTTGATTTCTCCTTCTTGTGATATCTTCAATAGTGTTCCCATTAGAAAAAGTGCTTGCCTCTGTCACTTGGTCTCTATAGTCCTTGCTTAGATGACCGACCTTATGACAGTGTAAGCATGTCATTCTGGAGTTAGTCCAATTCCTAGACCTTCGTATCCATTTTCTCATGCAGTTTGCAGATATATGTCCATATCTACCACATGTTGTGCAATTTTTCCATGTTTTGTAATCCCAAACATATGAGTTACCAACTCTTCTCGGTTGATAAGAATTTTATTGTTCTTTTGGCTTCCATGCTTGCTTTTTATTTTTCCTACATTCCAGAGATGTGTGCCCATACATTTGGCGGTAGAACAATATTTTTTAATGTAGGATTACTTCTTTGGTTGTTTCACCTTAGATCTGCATTCATGTTCTTTGTGTCCATGCTTGTTATAGTTATAACATTTACCTATGAATGTAGATGTGGATTTAGGAATACCTTTAGCTTTTCTCTTGCAAAAATTTGATGTGTGGCCTAGTTTTCCACAGTGATTTCATGACTGCTTCCTTGGTCTTGGATTTGTGTAGACATATTTTTGATCAGCTTGTTTTGATGATTCTCCATGCTTGGTATACCCTAGATCGGTATTCTTTTTGAGTCTTCTTTGTCCACTCAGACAATCATCCATTCTCTTTGTACTTTCTTTAGCTTTCTTGATCATATCATTGTGTTGTTGTTGAGTCCTTGCTTCATTTTTTAGTCTCTCATTTTCTTCTCTTAGCTCACCAATAGCTTCCAATTTCTCATTGAGTTCTATTCTCACTCGGTTTTCCTCATGACTCATAAGAACTATTTGATTGGTGATCTCATGATGATGTTCAGTAAGTCTCCTGTATTTCAGTCTCTCTTTCTTGTATCTTTTCAGCGATCTTTCTCATGTCATCAATAGCTAATCTTCTTTCTTGTTCAACTTGTCTAGCATTATTCATAACATCAATCATCCTTACCATTTGTGTCTCTTGACCAATTTTTAGTACCTTTACTTATTTTTCCAAATGTTGATTGATTTCATTCAGACTTGCAATACTTCCTTCAAATGTGACTGATGTATTGCTAGATGTGGATCCTGATGACTCAAACAAATTAGGCATCTCTTCTTCATGATATTCTATTTCATTGTAGCGAGATGCCATAGCTTTTCTTTCATCTAGTAGCTCTCTCATCTTGATTCTTTCTTCTTTGTATTTCTCATAGAAGATCTGTATCTGCAACTTTTGATTCTCAATATTCTTATCAAGCTTATACCTTTCCATTGTATGATCTTTTCTCTCAAGTGATTTAAACTTCTCCTAATAAGAGATCTAGCTTTGATATCAATGGTTGGAATAATGGAATGGTGTGTACTAAGAGGGGAGGGGTGAATCAATACCCTTAAATTTTTTTATCAATTAACCCTTAATGATCTATTTGTGCTTTACCGACCATAGATGCTTTTCTACCTTATGCATGTAATATCAAAACATAAACTTAATTGCATGTAAACATTCACAGAAATATTCATGAAATGTAAGTGCACATCACACAAGAATTGGTAACATAGAAAACCCTTGTTAGGAGGTAAAAAATGAGATGGGGATGAAACCCACAAAGATTTACTATATGCAGAATGGAAGGTGCCAGTTAAGGCTACAAGTGTGATCACTTCTAATTATCTTACCCTGTTATGAGTAACATTTTATACTGGTTAGGTCTACTCTGTTAAGATATTTAGCTACACTGTTAAGTGTGCACTCAGTTAAGAGATTTATGTAAAGACTGTTAAGTCCACCTTCTTAAAGGATTTCTTCTATTTGATACAATTGTTAGAGAGTAGTCAAAAATACTTTTTGACCTAATGATATGCAATCTTGAATTGCTGAATCCAGATCCTTTAAGTACACAATATATATGTATCACCTATAGTGATCAATTAATACCTCTGTTCTTCTCGGTAGCCTTGAATCTTGTTCTTCATAATTGAATTTTGTCTTTGTGTCCTTCTGCATGAAACTCTCTTTCTAATCCATAGATGTATGTTGTGTCTATAGTCATAAAGTTCTAATTGATTTCTAAATCTATTTATACAATGTATTGACCTTTTAGGTTTCACACTTTACAATAAAAACTCTATGATCAAAGGTTTACAACTTGACCTTGATCTCCTAGTTTGCATGTTTTTAATCAATTAGATTGATTAAAACAATTAAATGTGCTTTACTTTTCCCTTAAGAAATGGTTTTAAAGCTAAGCATAAAGCTAAATATGAAACTCAAGTATTTTATTTAAAGTGTAACTCAAATCCACATTTGTCTCAAATAAAAATGTCTCTCGGTAGACTGGTGCTCGGGTTTCTTTATAGTCTATTCTCTCGGGTTCCTTTGTGAACTATGTTGTCAGTTTACTCTTTGAATTTGTTTGTCGGTTTATACTGTAAACTGTCTGTCGGTGAAAACTAGTTTCAGTGTTCACTTGCTCTTTAACCTTTTTGGTGACCTTTGTTTGTTGTTGACCTTCATTTTCTGTCGCTCGGTGATCATGTTACCGATGGTTCAAAAACTATTTCCTTTGTATACTAATGAAAAAATATTATCCTTTAGGATTATCAGCTGGAAGAAATTATATTTGTCAATAGAGGAGATACACCCATTAGATCTGTAATAACTTTATACTCACAAGGATTTCCATTTCTCTTCAATTGGGATAGTCTTTCAAAAATTGATTCTACCCTTTTTCCAATTTGGGAAATCAACAGGTCTATCCATGGACCTCTAGGGATTTGGTCACCTAAATGAGAACCTTGCGATTAATAAGGAACTTCTCTATGAAAAATATTAGTACCTCGAGAAGCTCCCCACTTGTTAGTTGAATTAAAAATGACCTAGGTTGTCAATGACCAACTATTCTAATGTCTTCTATTCATCACAAAACCAGGAAATATACTTAGTTTCCTAATTGATATATGTTTAAATAATACATGCTAGAATATTTTATTTGATATTTCTCATTGGCCCTTTACAACAAAATATGTTTACAAAAACTGGCATGTACTTGCATGAGGACATTATATAGTATTAAAATCCCAGTGATAGCTGCTAAAAAAGTAGTAACTGGTTGCAAATGGGATCATAAATATGCTTAAATAAACCAATATCTCCTTTACTTAGGAAACATTTGGGTTCATTTGATCGACTGAGACATGTTTGGGAACTGAGTCTCTGGAAGCAATTATATTTTTCAATAGAGGAGATACACCCATTAGATCTGTAATAACTTTATACTCACTAGGATTTCCATTTCTCTTCAATTGGGATACTCTTTCCAAAATTTATTCTACCCTTTTGCTAATTAGGAAAGCTTAGTGGGTCTATCTATGGACCTCCAGGGAGTTGGTCACCTAAATGATATCCTTGAGATGAATTAGGAACTTATCTATGAAAGAGATTGATACCTTGAGAAGCTCTCCATTTGTCACCTAAATTAAAACTGACCTACGGCATCAATGACCAACTATTCCAGTGGCTTCTATTCATTACAAAAAATAGAAAATATACTTAGTTTCCTATTTGATATATGTTTAAATAATGCATGCAAGAACCTTTTCATTGATATTTCTCACTAACCTAGTTGTCAAGGGATGTCTTTTACAATTCATAGATAATATTAACTATAGACCTTCATTAAGCCCATTGACTCCCTATAGTGATGATCAAAATTAGAAGGCTTTTTTCATTTGTGACTTGGTTTTAGGATTTCTTACTACTGACAACTCATTCATTTTATCATATGATATGTGTAGTCATAACTATAAAAGGAATTGTCATGTACCTTCATATTTAGCTAGTAGTTTAAGAACTCCATTGGATAGTTACATGGGACATAAAATGCATAAAGTAGGAGGTTTTTCCTTCAAGGGATCAGGTTTGCTAGAGGAGATAATCTATGGGTATATTTATATGTAAATTTAAAAGTGGTCAATCCCCTTCCGAAACTTGTCATGAATCCCCAACTCTCCACAACTTTCCTTGATCCCAAGAGACATTATTCAATAATAATTTTGAGGGATCATGTCTAACATGAGTAACCTAGCTTCCCAAGTCCCGTAAATGTAAGGACATTGATTAATAGGTTTTTCTATTTGGTGCTAGAATAAAGTTGGTGCAGGAGAACCTCATGGACAAGTTGAAGAAATAAAGGCTAAAATGATCAGGGATAGAGTTACAGGGCCTTCAGTGGTCAATTATAATGTCTTTAAGCCAATTATGGCTTTTTCAATGTAATGAATTCAATACAATGTCAAATTTTCCTAATGATTCTAAAAGGACCATATGACCAAATATTGAATATTTAAAATCCAACAGTTACTTGGGTTTTGGCGGGCTTAATGAAAACTATCTTTTTATGCTATGTAATGAATCCAAACCAACTTTAATAGGTTGGATAAGTTGTATTAGGAGTCTATAAATCCCTAAGAGGCATTGGAGAGTAATAAAGGAGTACAGACTGTATGAAGAGCAAGACTGGATTCGATAAAAAGCTTATATTCCCTGCAATTTCACATTGTTGTTGAATGTTTTCATAGTTACCTTGGGAATATGATTACCTTATGATGGAACGGGGTTGGGAATACTCTCTATATAGTATGCTAAATAAAATTGAGATATTTAAAATAAAATTGAGTCCATTGTGTTTCGAATGTTCTATGACAGGAATAAGGAATTCACTGCTCTGAAGAGATTAATGTATCTTTGATCCATTATGTAGATTTTTTGTTGTTTTTTCCTATATAATAGATCCCTTGTAACATATTTCAAATGATACTAATCAAATATGATGTAGGGAGAATTTTTTGATTGGTGTACACCGTGTGTTTGGGTGAGAGAAGGGCACTAAATTGATGCCAAGGGTGTAGCAGTAGGAGATATACCTTAAGGAGATAGGTTTTTTATGTTTGAAGGAGTTATTGTATACCCTAGAGATGGTGTTGGACCCTTAAGTTGGTCTCAAAAGTGATGGGAAATGGGATTTCCAAAAAGTCCTAGTATTGAGCCCAATTTGGAGAGGGTTTTATACTTTGCATATTAGAGGAATCCATTTGGTCAAATGGGTCATTTAATCCTATGTTTTTCATCATAATACAAGACTATAGAAGCTTACAATCCTTGGGGGTGAGTATTGTGGGTAGTTCCTTTATAAATGAGCCCTCATTAGGAATCTTGGAGACAAGGAGGACAGATTTTGGCAGATTGGTCCAAAACCAAACTACCCGAGCCTTGAATATGTTATAGTAATCCCAAAAGGGTACTCAATTATGATATTTTTTTTCTTTTTTCAGTGAAGGAGAGAAAAAGGCTGGAAACAACAAACTGAGACCTAATAGGAGACTAGGCCTAGTTGAGGGCTTAGAGCCAAGTTTGCACACCAAGTAATGATTTGGGATTTTGAGAAACATCATATCATATTTTTTGGGATCATTTAAGATGTTTTGAGGCATTGGGATCACTTGGAAAGGGTGAAGTCAAGTTTTGAGCATCTAGATGCAATAGGTGTATTGGGAATGCCTTAGAGATTAGGTAGTTTGGGTCCATTTAAGAACCCACTTTGTGAAATTTTTGGTGATCTATTTCCTATGCATCATAGTGGTATCAAAGAAGAAAGTGGGTCCTTGAGGAGGATATAAGGAGAGGGTAAGAAGTGGATTAGTGAAAAAATGCCACTAAAGCAACAAATGGCTAGGGAGTTGCAAGAGTTGAAAAAGTACTTGAGCAAGAAAAGAGAGAGAAGGGGGAGTTAAAGGAAACAAAGGAAATGGAAAATAGATGTATGAGAAGGGAGAGGATAGAACTATTTTCTAGTATAGAAACCTTGGAAAGGGTAGAGAACAACCAAGGAGGGAAGGAAAACATGAAGACTTTTAAGCACACAATGAAGGATAAGAACATGAAGAACATAGGGAGGAAGAGATAGATCTTAAAGAGAGAAATTTGGTGAGGATACTAAAGTCAGTGCAAGGTAGAAGTAGAAGACACAATAATATACCTATGTATCAGGTCAGGATGGATAATGAAGAAGTGTTAGGGTGGACAGAGGCCCTAGAAAATTATTTTGAGTTGGAAGACATGGAGGATGATAAGAAGGTGAAGTTTGCAAAGCCTAGGGTAAGAGGAACTGCATTGACATGGTGGAGTAGTATGTAGACTGAGAGGATAGTGAGAGGTTTGAACAATATCACTAATTGGGAAAGGATGAAGGAAATGATGAAGGGGAAATTTTTACCATCAAATTTTGATATACAAACTAGGAGGATGAGACATAATTTAAAACAAAGAGACATGGATGTCATGACATATACTAAACAATTCCATAAGTTGAGTATCAGAGGAGGATTAGAAGATGAAGAGGAGAAGGTTTCTAGGTATTTTAATGGGTTAAGATACAATTTTCAAGATGAGATAGGGCTGAGTGGTCCTCAAACCTTAGGGGAATGTTTCCAACTCGCCATAAGGGATAAAGAAAAGTTGAAGAGGAAGAAAGAAAGACAAGGGGGTAATAATAGAGGAGGGGGTTCAATGAGAGGAAGAGGAGGCATAAAAAATCATGAAGCACAAGGGTAAAATGACAAAGACAAAGGCAAGGAGTCTACATCAGATAAAAAAGGTGGTTATGGCTATAGAGGCGGAGGTAGATATGGAGTTGGTAGAGGCAATCATGTTTTCATAGGTAGATACTATCATTGAAATGAAGTGGGGCATCCATCATTAAAATTTCCTAAGTGAGAATAGTTAGATAGAGGCACAGATAGAAGAGTGCACTTGACACATGAGGAACAGATGAAAGAAGACAACGAACCATTGCAAGAAAATCTAGTCATGGAAGGATATTTTCTCATGATCAAGAAGGGTCCTTTGCAGCACCAAGCACAACATAAGGTATCCATCTTCAAGACATAATGTTTAAGCCAAGGAAAGGTATGAAATTTGATTATTGGTTCAGGATCACATGATAATTTGGTTTCATATGAGATGGTCAATAAGTCAAAAATGAAAAAAAAAATCACATCCTAGTCCTTATCATCCAACTTGAGTCAGTCAAGATCAAAATTTTGTGATTAATGACAGGGCATATATTGAGTTTTCAATAGGAGAATATCATGATATATTTGTGTGTGATGTAATACCTATGATATTTGGGCACATCATACTAGGTAGACCATGGCAAAATTTAAGAAAAAACAATTCAGGATGGATACACAAATGAATACATTGTGCATATGGACAGTAAGAAATTTATGTTAACACCATTGCCTTGTGGGATGCAAAAATAATATAGTGTCATATATTTTGGAGACAAGATAAACATGTTTGTACAGGGACCAAAGCAAGAGGATATAGTTTGGTAATGGGATGAAAAGTTACATTAGAGAATGAAACATCATAGGATATAGTTCATACCTACAAGGCAGTCCGATTTGGGAAAGGAAAGCATCAAAGTTGGCACTATAGAATGCCTTATAGGGGTATGGAATAGATTTGAAGGTAAAATTTAAAGAGTATAAGGATGGAAGGGTCAAGAAGACCTGAAAAGGATAGAGGAAAAGAAGGAGCAGCAGTAGGGAGATGACTATCTCATGAATGGGACTAAACATACATTTTTTAGTACCAATTTTTGTTTTGAGTTTCATGCAGGCTATAGGGGTAAGAAGAAAACCTTTGGGGATTTTTTATTACAAGATAAGTCTCCTATGCCACCACACAACAAAGTACCTTCATGGAGGATTCATGGAACAAGGAGCAAGCCATTTATCTCTTGGGATAAGAGATTTTTCCTAGGACGGGAGTATGGTGCAAGAGCAGCTCATGGACCAGTTGAAGCTATAAAGGCTAAAATGATTAGGGATGAAGTTACAGGGCCTTCAAGTGTCAATTATAACATCTTGAAGCCAATTATGGATTTTCAATGTAATGAATTTAATGTAATGTCAAATTTTCCTAATGGTCTTAAAAGGACCATAGGACCAAATATTGAATGTAAGGGATCAATGATGTATAAGGGTGTAAAAGGTGTTTATGAATGGTCAATAAGTAATTTAGGGTCCTTATTAATTGTTAGGAATCCTTTTAGTTCATTTGTTAAGGTTTTCAGAATTTGAATATTTAAAATCCAACGGTTACTTGGGTTTTGGCACGCTTAATGAAAACTACTTGTGTATACTATGTAATGAATCCAAACTTACTTGAATTGGTTGGAGAAGTTTTATTAGGAGTATATAAATCCCTAAGAGGAATTGGAGAGTAACATAGGAGTACAGACTGTATGAAGAGCAAGACTGGATTCAATAAAAAGCTTATATTTCCTGCAATTTCACCTTGTTGTTGAATGTTTTCATAGTTACCTTGGGAATCTAATTACCTTATGATGGAATAGGCTTTGGAATACTATCTATATACTCTATTAAATTAATTTGAGACATTTCAAATAAAATTGAGTCCCATGTTTTCTGACTATTCTGTAACAGGAATAAGGAATTCACTGTTCTACAGGGCTTCATGTATCTTTGATCCATTTTGTAGATCTTTTCTTGTTGTTTCCTAAAGAATGTATCCCTTGTAACATATTTCAAATGATACTAAACAAATCTAATGTAGGGAGAAGTATTTGATTGGTGTACACCATGTGTTTGGGTGAGAGAAGGGCACTAAATTGGTGCCAAGGGTGTAACAATAGGAGATCTACCTAAAGGATATGGGGTTTTTATGTTTGGAAAATTTAGGGTATACCCTAGAGATGTTGTTGGAACCTTAAGTTGGTCTTAGAAGTGTTGGGATGTTGGATTTCCAAAAAGCCCTAGTATTAAGCCCAATTTGGAGAGGGTTTTATACTTTTCATATTAGAGGAATCCATTTGGTCAAATAGGTCAGTTAATCCTTTTTCATCATAATATAAGACTGTAGAAGGTTACAATCCTTGGGGGTGAGTATTGTGGGTAGTTCCTTTGTAAATAAGCCCCAATTAGGCCTCTTGGAGACATGAAGAAGGAAATATTTAAATGGATTGGTTTAAAACAAGCCTACATAAGCCTTGGATATGTTATGGTACTCCCAAAAGGGTACTCGGTTTTGCAATTTTTTTGCTTGGTGTTTTGGAGTGAAGGGGAGAAAAAGGCCAGAAACAACAAACTAAGACCTACTAGGAGACTAGGCCTAGTTGAGGGCTTGGAGACAAGTTTTCACACCAAGTAATGACTTTGGGTTTTGAGAACCATTATATTATCTTTGGTTGGATCATTTAAGGTGTTTGGAGGCATTGGGATCACCAGGTAAGGGTGAAGTCAAGTTTTGAGCATTTGGATGCAATAGGTGTATTGGGAATGCCTTAGAGATTAGGTAGTTTGGGTCCATTTAGGAAGCCATTTTGTGATCTCTTGCCTCTTCATCAAAAGTGCATGACCAAATTCTTTTCCTGCTAATGAGCCAATTTGAGGCTTCATTTCACATTTTTTTGTGGATAATTTCACAACACTTGTTACTTCTTTGTTTGAAACTTTTATATCAATGTACATGTTTACTAAAGAGATTCTTTCACTACTTGAGATACTAGTAGATGGTATTCATCATCATCATATAACATAGGATCACATGTGTATCTTACTTTTTACAATTTTAAGCACTTAGGGAACACAATGTACATTGTTGGTAGGGTATGTCGTTGAGAATTATGGCGTGTCAAGAAGAAAAATGTATATTTTCTAGTGTAAACCCACCTAAATGGACTCGATCATAGGGTTGGTTTGTTCCCATGAGAAACAAAATGTGATATAGGCTACTTGGAAACTTTGCACTGAGTGCATCTGACAATTTTTGAATAGACAGAAAAATTGTTTCCCTACAAAAAAGACTCCAATTATTCAAAAAATAAGACATGTTATTATACAGGAGTATAACATGACCCTATAGGTTCAAATAGATCATGCAGAGGTTCCATAGTTTGCAATAAATAGTTCATCAAATTTTTATAGTTTTATGCACTTAGGGCACACAAAGTACATCACTGTTAGGGTATGTCACTGAGTGTTATGGCATGTCAAGAGGACAAGTGGGACCATACCTAGAGTAAAGCCACCCAACTGGACTCGATCGTGGTTTGGTTGTGCCCACAAGGAACATAACGTGATATGGGCTACTTGGAAACTTTGCACTGTGTGCATATGACATTTTTTTCATGGACAAAAAATTTGTTGCCTTACAAAAATAACTCTAAGTCTTCAAAAACTGAGAAAGGTTATTGTAGAGGGTCCTAACACAACCCTTAAGGCTCAAATGGATTGTGTGTAGTGTAAATTTGGTATTGAATTGTAATCAATCCTACACTAAAAAACTATTTGTTAGAATACTTCAGAGATAACTGAGAGCGGGGGGGGGGGGGGAATCAGTT
>MU224737.1:3337448-3352005 GCA_018584345.1 Thuja plicata
TCAATCTTGATATTTCAAATGCAAAGAGTTTGCTGATCAAAGTCTCTCTCTTGAAGTCTTGTGAGAATTGCATAGTTTCCTCTAGAATACTGATCTTGTTTTCATAGTCTGATGTCAAAGTGGTTAACAACTTATCCATTATATCTTCTTTTGAAATTTCTCCTCCATTGTTTTTGATTCCAGATACTACTTCATTTATCCTCTGATTATAAGCTCTAATACACTTTATGCTTTGATTTGTACCATGTTTATGAGGATACATATCTGATGCAGTTTCTGGATTCTGACATGTTTCATGAGTTCTTTTTTCTTACACAGATGTGGTAAATGTATCTTTTGCACATGTGATGATATCTTGATCTCTTGATGAGTTAGTTTTGCAGATGATAAAATCATTTATGACTTGTATGTGATGAGTCATTACTGATATAAATATGTTTATAAATGATATCTATGTGAAAATGCAAAATGTATTTTTCTTTTGTTTTTCCGGTTTATGCAAAATAGATGTATGGATGCACGTAGGATGTAGAAGTAAAAATGCAATACATGAATGCTTTATTTTTGGATTTTCCAGTTTCTGCTTTTCAAATGAATGCAAAATGTATGCTATGGATGTGCCACAATATTTAATATCAGTAATAGAGATGATGTAATTAACTTGATGATTTAGAAGAAGATAGAAACCATTTTTGAGCTTAAATTTCTTTATGATGTTATTACTGTTATAAATGCATCAGACAATCTTTAAATGCAACTATATGAAGACTCTTAGGACTTGTCACTGATTTAGCAAATATTGCAACATTTTTATCATCATTTGGCACTTTTCAGAATAGATACCACCAGATAGTACAACCATCACTAATACCCACTGATATTATGATAATATGAATACTATGTTTTATTGAAATGTCGGAAATAGACTTAGGTATAAGGGTATAGAAGCCAGGATAACAAAACAGTCACCTTCCTTTTAATATACCAGATTCTGAGTAAGGAAAGATATTGAACCCACAATGACCTTGAAAATTCATATCCTTGGGTACATTATGATTTGTATACCTTAGTGAGAATCTGGATTAGAAAACATACAAGGAAATTGTGTCAAACTCATCGTAGTTTACACATAACAAAGATCAAGATATTTGCGGCTATCTACCCATAGTAGCAGCTCTTACCATAAACATCCAAGTTAGGTGAAATTTATAGGATCATGTGGAACAATCACCATATGCAGAAAATCAAGAAAACATTATGCCCCCAATCCTCGCGACTCTTTGTCTTTGCCCAGACATCATTGAGTAACTAAGAAGACATAACAAATCATCAATTGAGAATCAATCAGATAAAAATTCATAATTACTTAGATGCCCCTAGTTGAAAAAATCATCAGGACATTTAAAGAATTATAATCAAACCAATAGAAAACTGTGTGTTTAATTAGTACTTTTTCATTCATCTTGTCAAACACAATAGAGATTCAGCAATCAGAAATTTAGAATATAAGCAATATGGTGTTCCTGTCTGTGCATTGATAGGATAATTCATTCATGTTTGTGATCCAATATAGCCTTGTAGGAATGCTGTGAATGTCAATGTCATGTCCCATGTTATGAAAAGACACCCTTGTTTTGAAAAGTGATATTATTTAGCATGTGTCGAGAAACATTGTGTCCATGAGGCAAACCATCCTAGAGAAACCTAGCAACCGTAACTAACTATGCCAGCAAAGATGCCCCTAGTGCATAATGACTTATCCCTAAGATGTAAAGATAGACAAATCCCAAGCGAGGATAAGATAGTCATGCAGGAAAATGAAGTCAGCGTATGAGCACAGGCAAAATTATGAAGGCCTAGTATCAGTAGTGCATTGATAGATGGAGCACAGGACACAAGTGACACCTGATTGCCAAGTTTTCACCACTTGGCAAGATCTTTTCTTTCTTTTGGCTACCAAGATGCCTATTTTACCAGGTGCTCATCAAGGCACTTTTCTCTTTTTTTTTCAATTTTTTTGCTATTTTTTCTTTTTTGAATATTTTTGTAGTATCAAGGTGACTATTTTCCAGGTTTTCACCAAGGATATCCATTTTGAAGGACCTTTTCCACTGTTTTTGGATTTCTTCAGGATCAATTTTCTGAATGTTTTTGGTATTTTGCAAGAACTTTTTGTTGTACAGGCTCTGTTAGCCAAAAATTAAGCATAGAACCACTTCAAATGTAGAGTGTTGATAGGATATGGAAGAACGTCTCCCTCAGGTGTAGCCAATTGATAAGCTTTAGTCCCAAAAGTAGTAGTGATAACATAAGGTCCCAACTAGTTAGGTTCAAGCTTTCCTTTCTGCTCCCTGTTAGGCTGGTTCTTAGGATTCTATTTTAGGACAAGGTATTCCACCTCAAACTTGCGTCATTTGACCTTCTTATTGTAGCCTTTGGACATTCTGGCTTGGTAAACTTTGAGGTGATCAAACGCTTGTTGTCTGCGCTCATCTAGTAGGTCCAAAGAATATACCCGATCAATGCGGTACTGTTCATTAGTAACCAGTCCTTGTAAAGATATATGCAAAGATGGGATTTCAACCTCAATAGGTAGTACTACCTCAGTGCCATAGACTAGAGAAAATGGCATGGCTCTAGTTGGTGTTTGGATATTTGTTCTATAGGCCCATAGTGCCGGATTTAGTTGTAGATGCCAGTCTCTACCAGATTTGCTCACAGTCCTGTGTAGAATTTTGAGAATGTTTTTGTTTGATGCCTCAGCCTGTCCATTACCTTGAGGATAATAGATCGAGGAGCAATGTTGAGTAATATGAAACTGTTCATAGAGGTCATCAATGTCTTGATTTTTAAATTGGCCCCCATTGTCTGTCACAATTGAAGAGGGTATCCCATATCTACAAATAATGTAGTTCATAATGAACATAGCCACCTGTTTGCTAGTGGCTTTGATTAGTGGCACGACTTTGACCCACTTCATGAAATACTCAGTGGCCGTAATGATGAACTTGTGTCCATTTGAAGAGTTAGGATATATTTGTCCAACCAAGTGAAAGGCCCATTGTTGAAATGGCCAATGTGTTATGAAAGGTATCAGTTCTCTGGCAGGAGCATGGATGAGGTTTCCATGTGTTTGGCATTTAAGACATTCTTTTGAAAATTGAATAGAATCTTTTTCCATGGTAGGCCAATAGTAGCCTACTCTGAGCAGTTTCTTAGCTAATGAAAATCCATTTGAGTGTGATCCACATACACCTTCATGGACATCTTTTAACGCTAGATCAGACTCTTCTAGTTCTAAACACCAAAGAAGTGTATCGTCAAGACTACGTCGATATAGGTTTTTAGTTATGAGGACGTAACGCGATGTTGTCCTAATCAGGGATCTTTTCTCATTTCTAGATAGATTGGTGGGAATGGTTTGGTCTGAAAGGTAAGAAATGATACTGGCATACCGAGATTGATCTGGGGTATTCAAGGCACATATTACCTGGTATTTAGGGTTAGCAAAGGTAGGATAGGATATTTCTTCCACCAAGAAGTCATAGCAGAATTGATGCTCCTCTAGTTGTAACATGGATGCCAAGGTAGCCATAGCATCTGCCGCCTTGTTCTATGATCATGGTATCTACTGGAAGGTGATGAAGACAAAGTACTTCTTCAGATCATCAACTAGTTGCTTGTAGGGCATCAATTTTTCATCTTTTATTTGATACTCCCCATTGACTTGATTGATAATTAGTTGGGAGTCACCATACATGTGTAACTCTATAATCTTCCATTCCATGGCTAACTTGAGGCCATTGACCAATGCTTCATATTTAGAGATATTGTTGGTGCATGGAAACATCAATTTGTAAGATTTGGGAATCTTGTATCCTTGTGGAGTTATGAAGAGAACCCCTACTCCAGATCCTTGTTGAGTAAATGAACTGTCAAAGTACATCTTCCATGGATGTTTAGTGAGATGCATGATTGTTTCATCAGGGAATTCAATTAGTAATGGTTCATCATCCTGGAGTGGTGAATCAGCTAATTGATCTACAAGTACCTATCCCTTGATAGCTCTCTATTCTATATATTCAATATCAAACTCACTTAGAATGAGGACCCATTTTGCCAAATGTCCTGTTAATGTTGTTCTGCTCAAAAGATACTTTAGAGGGTCTATCTTAGCAATGAGCTTGACTGTATGAGAGAGCATATAGTGTCTCAATTTCTATGAGGCAAAGATGACTGCCAAGCATGCTTTCTCAATAATTCTATAATTGAGCTCATAAGTGACTAGTGTTCTACTAATGTAGTAGATGGCTCATTCTTTCTTTGTTTCATCTTCTTGCGCCAGTAATACTCCTAGGGATGTAGTCATTGCTGAAATGTATAGGAGCAAAGGTTTTCCATGAATATGCACCATAAGAATAGGTGGGGCAGCCAGGTACACCTTCAATTCTCTAAAGTTTGCTTCACATTGTTCATCCCGGTTGAATGTAACCCCTTTATGTAGTATCTTAGTAAAGGGTTGTGCCTTATCTGCAAGTTGGGACATGAATATCCTGATAGACTAGAGTCTCCCTTGTAGTGTCCTCATTTGATTGATATTATATGGAGGAGTCATCTCTAGAATAGCTTTTACCTTTGCAGGAATGACCTCGATTCCCTTTCCTGATACTATGAATCCTAGGAGCTTACCTGATTGGACCCCAAAGGCACATTTCTTTGGATTGAGCCTGAGTTGGAACTGTTCCATTTGATCCAATATCTTTCTTAGGTCAGCAATTTGAGTACTTCTTTCTTTGGATTTAGCCAATGTGTCATCGACATAGTACTCCATGTTTTTGTACATCATGTCATGGAATATTGTTGTCATAGCTCTTTGATATGTTGCACCGGCATTCTTGAGCCCAAATGGCATGACGTTCTATCAAAATGTGCCCCATGCACATGTGAATGCAATTTTCTCTTGATCCTCAGGGGTGATCTTGATTTGATTATAACCCAAGAATCCATCCATTAATGAATATATCTAGAGGCAAATTGTAAGGTCTATGATCATGTCAATGTTTGGTAGAGGGAAGTCATCCTTTGGACATGCTTTGTTGAGGTCTTTGAACTCCATACAGATCATAATAGATTTATCATATTTTGAAATGGGGACCAGGTTGGAGATCCATGCTACATAGGCAATGACTCGAATAAATCTAGATTTGAACAATTTTTCTAATTCTGCTTTAACCAGTAATGCAACATGAGGATGCATTTTTCTAAGTTTTTGTTTTATGGGCTTGATCCCAGGAGCTATAGATAAGTGGTGCATAATGAGATTGGGATCTAGCCCTGGCATATCAATGTAGGACCATGCAAATTTGATCTTCTTCTCCTTTAGGAATTTTGTGAACTGTACCTTCTCTTCTTCTGATAAATATTATGCAAGATGAACTATCTGAGGATCTTCAACAATGCCCAAGTTTACTGGCTATGTTGGTTCAATCAATATTGAAGATCTTTCCTGAAAGTGCTTAGGGAGGATATCAAGAGTCTCATCCTTTGGCACCTCTAAGAGGTTTTCACCATTGGATACGTCTTTTTTCTTTAATCTTTTGGGATCTGATACTGCCACAGAGTGGTTTTCACCATCAGTCCGCTTTTTCTTTTTATTTTTCAGTCTGTGACTAAGAAAGTTGATATCCTCCCGTGACATGTTCTCGCTATTTGCATTGGTGGAAGAAGGGTGAGGTTCACAAGCATTAAGGTAACAAGCTAGGGAGTGGTCATTGGGAAATTTGAGGATAGGGGTAGGATCTGTTTCAGCCCAATCAATTAGGTCTAGAAGTATCAATTTTAGGGAGTCAAATTCTGGGAAGGACATCATCGCGCTAGTATCACAACTGTTAACTGACAGGACGTGGTCTATTAAGTTAATATCTTTGATGTTTAGATCAATAAGAGTAAGATAATTATTAAAAGGGTCATTATTAGTCATATATGGATCGAACTCTAGTGACTCATCAGTAGATATCTCATCATTATCCCTTTGTAAAAGGAGGCTTCTTTCTTGTAGTCTATGGAATTCTTCTAGATTTATGTATTCACTAGTGTCTCCATCAATGATCAGAGGGAGGAACTCTTCTTTTGCTTCAGGAGGATCAGTATAATTAAAGGGAGTGTCAGGTCTTTGATTGGGAGCTGAGGAAGCTGCAAACATGTGAATTGTATCTATTCCAATATCCTCGAAGGCAATAGATACCCGATCCCACTCATAGTCATGAGAGTTTGTGACATCATCATCATATCTGTTTAAATATTCAGCAATGTTTATTTGCTGGACTCGATTAGCTGCTTGGAGATCAAAGTGAGGTAGATCAAGGAAATGTGTAATTGTGACTAATTTCCCCCAATTAGGATGTAAATTCTATGGCCAGGGTTCCTCCTGAGTGATTGTTGCTATGGTGTCTCCTACCTCTTGAATGGGTGGTTGTTTTAACAAAGGAGTGTGAAGATCTTGTGGTACCTCAAAACTAGGTACGTAGTGTTCTCCTTGATATTCAGGATTCTCTATACCAATATGTAGTAATCTCTCATAAGGCCATGGTTCTGATATTATCTCATCTATTTTATCACTCCATGTTTCAGAAGGGGGATTCTATTTTGAAGTAGGTTTGTTGGATTGAGTGCTAAATCCCAGTCCTATTTTATCTCTGTTGAGGCAGAACTCCATGGGTATGGGTTCAATGATCCCTCATCTTGTGTCATTCAGAGGTCCTTTTTCTTTGTAACCCATTTGTTTGAGGAAATCATATCCCTTTCCATACTATTCTGGGGATATCTTCATATGTTTGACCTCAAAGTCCACTGGTTCTCCTTTGTAAAGCCAGTCCAAGACTGTCTGTTCTTCTATGTTATCTGAAGAAGATGTGGATTCCTTTATCATGTTAGTTGCCTTGTGTACTTCTGGCTCTTTGAGTGCTAGAGGTGTGAATGTTGGTGACGGTTTGCCATAGGATCTCGGTGATACTGGAAGTTCTGTTAGTGAAGGAGTCAGGTCCAACTTGTACTCTCCCATACCTATTTCTTGAAGTTTCAATGTTTTTATAAAACCTTTCATAACCATGTCCTTGGTAGTTTTAGGAGCAACTGCATCCATAGCCTCTTTGTTGTGTGGAATCATGCTACCTGCTTTGATATTGTTGCAACTGTAGTTGGCATCGGTAGGAATTGTCACTTCTATCCCATTATGTGGGAACTTGATGCATTGGTGATAAGTGGACGGTATAGCTTGCATCTCATGAATCCATGGTTTTCCAAGTAGAATATTGTAGGCTAGGGGTAAATCTAGAACTTGACATATGACATCCCTTTCAATCAGCCCAACTCTGATGGGTAGACAAATAATACCTCTGGAGGATCTTTCTTCCTCATCATAAGCTTTGATGGTTATCTTATTTCTAGAGTCAATTTTTTTCTCTGAGAGGCCTAGCCTCCTAACTAAATCCAGTGTACAGATATTCAATCTGGTGCCTCCATCTATCAATACGCGTCTAACATGGGATCTATGAATAAGAACTTCAATATGGAGGGGTTGATTGTGTGGATGGGTCAATGATTTGTCATCTTCTTCAGAGAAGGAGAGATAGTGTGGTGCTGAGATATGATTGACCATCACTTAGAATTTGTTTATATCTATATCCTTTGGAACATTAGTAGCGTGTAGGGCTTGTTCTAGTATTTCCCTATGCACCGTGGATATCTTGAGAAACTTGAAGATGGAAATTTTGGCAGCGGTTCTTTGCAATTGGTCTACCAAGTCATATTTTGCTCCAGGGATAGTGACCACATGTTTTGCTGCTAGTTTAGGAATAGTTACAATAGGGACCTTGGGTGTTGACACTGGTGTCGGTTTCGGAGGTCCCTTGATTGTAACCTGTGCTTGGATTTGGGTTACAACATTTGAGGAGGATGAAGCACCTTTAATTGTCATCATGTTGATGGATTCAATTTTAATATCAAGCATATTGATCACATTGTCACTCTTGGAATAGGTGTAGTTTATCTCGTTACCTTTCCCTTTGGATTTTTCTCCTTGATTGTAATTAGGAAATGGTTTATTAAATGCTGTGTGATATTCATTCGTAGTGTGTTTTTCCACCTTGATCTTACCTCCTTCGATAAGGTCTTGGATGACATGTTTTAGTTTGAGGCAATTATTAGTCTTATGTCCCTTGTTTTTATGGAAGATACAATAGGAGTTATCATCCCACCACCTGGGTTTAACCATTGGTTCCCACAGTTTAGAATCGGGAATTGTAAGAACTTTGTTATCCACCAATGTTTTTAAGATGGTCTCAAGAGGTTCCCCCAAAGGTGTGAATGTCATTTGGGATTTTCAAGTCCATGTTCGTCCCTTGTCATTATCATTGTTTGCTTTGGGAACGGGAGGTGTTATTTTAGCCTCTTTTCTTTCTTGCATGCCATTGGTTAGATTGAATGCTTCGAGTTTAGAATTGATGTTAGAGGCATCAACTACTCCATCATTGACAACATTCTTGTTTTTTTTCCACCATTTAGGCTTGGATTTGGAGCTACTACCTTTGCTTTCATTTTGAAGGGTGATCTCTCCCTTTTTGACCATGACTTCCTCAATACGGAGGGCATTTTTAATCATCCTATCGAAGCTAGGAGAATCTTGCATTTGTAGAGCATAGCTTAATTTAGGTATGAGATTATTGATGAAGATTTCCATCTTTTTGGTCTCGGGAATGACCCGTGAATATCATGCAAAAATCTTCCTCCATCTTTGTAGGAAGTGTGTAAATGATTCTCCAGTTTTCTATTTGGTGTTACATAGATCTATCATGGTGACATCATGTTGGATGTTGTAGGAGTAATGTTGAATGAACCGTTGCATCAACTCCTCGAATGTTTTGACTTTAGGGTTCAATTTTGAGAACCACTCCATGGCATTACCTCCTAGACTTCCTGGAAACAGTCGCATGAGGTAAGTGGGTTTGTGCATGTATTCAATGCTTAGTGCACAGAATTCTCTTACATGGTCATGTGGATCAATTTCTCCTATGTACTTTTCATAATTTGGCCTTGCCACATTAGGAGGAAATGGGACCATAGTGATACTCTTGTCAAAGGGAAATGGACAAATGGCATCCAAAGAGTATTTTGTTTTAGGTTTGTCCTTCTCTTGTTTGAAGTTTGTGAGCTCCGTTTGTATCTGATTGAGCTGTTTGGTAAGGATAGATATGGGGTTTGGTACTTCCTTTTCCTTGAGATTTTCCACATTATAATCCTTGGGTAATTTAACACCCGCGGATGCTAGATGGAGGAAGTACTTTTCTTTATCATCACCAATTATCCATTCTAATAACTTGTGCATCCTTTTACTTTGTTTAAGCTTCTCGTATTCATCTTCAGGGATCTCTTCTTCACTATCTGACCCAAATGGATTATGTTCAAACTTAGGTCTTTCTTTTTCTTCTGTGCCTTCAGATTGTGCTTGTTTGCCATCATTATAACCCTCAAAGGCATTACTCCATTTGTTAGTATGGCTATCCATTTGAGGTGAATTAAGATCAAAAAGGGAACTATGAGAAGTTTCTCCTTGGAAGTGTGGTGTTTTAGGAGGCACTTTTGATCCTTTAGTTGTGTACTTGTTGCGTCTCGTGTTAACCATGAAGTTTGTTTCTCAACTTCAGTAATGTTTTTCGATAGTGCAAGTAAGGATTTCAGATCGTTCAAGTGGGCATTTCTAGGTAGAAGTAACTATTTGTTTGTTTGGTGGATGTAAATGATTCCAGTGTCAAAGGGTTAGAATGCCCTGATAGTGAGCTGGGAACCAAGTGGTTGATAGAGAATGAGTAGACCACACGTATTGAACTGATCGTGAAAGACTGACTAAGCATGCAAGGTGGACGTTTCAAAAGTGTTTGAAAATAACAGCAGGGAAACCAAAAGAAACAATAGGGACCAGCTAAAGAGAAAAAAGGGTACCTAAATCAACTAAGACTTCCTAAGAAAAAATGCTAGAAATGCCCACTGTCCTAAATGCGAGCTCCTAGATACGAGCCTCTGATGGTACCAGATGCGATCCTAGAATTTGGATGTGATTATATGCTAACTAAATGCGATTCAATGCACCAAATGCGATCCTAAATCCAAAATATGACTTGGGAAAAATAGGATGCGATCTTATGATGGTCTTGTCAATTTTGGTCAATTTTGGTCAATTTTGGTCAATTTGTTTTTGAAGTGCGGGAAGTTGTTTGCTTCCAGATTGCATTAAGAGGTGTTGTAAGGCATGAAAAACACATGTACTCCAGGGTTTGAAATTTGTTGATTGTTTTGAGGAGCTTATCTTTTTAGTGATCTTTAGAACACATCAAACAGTTTTGCATTGTTAAGGGGTGAAACAAACACTCTTTTTGCCCTATTTTCTAGGTGGAGGATGAAAATCTTTGCTTGTTGACTTAGGTACACACTCAAATGCTAATCAGAATATAGCCATCACCAAGCACGTAATGGCTCTAGTCATGATGCTGTATTAGCCGACTCCAAAAGCAAGTGAGGGCACGATATGATGAGTATCTTGGGGCAATTACTTTTTGCCTTGCACAAAGATTATCACCCTTTCAGGGATGAATCGAGTATTCTTTTAGTTGAAGCTATTGTAGATTATTGGGCAATCCATTCGAAACTATCCCCCATAGAATTACACAAGGCAAAATTGAGGTGTATAGCCCTATGAGTACCTGAATATATATAGTCTCGCAAGCAAGATTCAAGCGGCTCCGCTCTATATATACCCTGATATGTTCAAGGAATGATGTCAAAATTCCAAGAACAAAACTAGTTCCATCTTCCGAGGCTTTGGCCTACAAGGAAGCAACTATTTATAGTGAGTTGGAAGGGTCGGTGTAAGACCTTTCCTCACTTGGGTCGTTCCCGGGATATTTTTTCCTCAACCGGCAGGCCCTCTATTGTTAAAAGATCGATAACTAGGATTAGCGAGCTTAGGATTTCTAGATTTCTGATTCTTCAAAAGAAGAAGAGCATACTCTCCTAGTCCATGCCATTTTCTCCTCAAACATTTAAAACAAAGGTTCTTTCCCTCAAGCTATGTTGAGCTTGATTTAATCGTTCCTATTTTAAAGAAAATAGGATGCTTGAAAGGGAAATTTGTTTTGTTCAATTAACCACAAAAATTTAGTGAGTTTGTGTTGTTCAATTTCTGATCCAAAAGCAATTAAACAATGTGTTGTTCATTGAGCCCACATATTTAATGCTTTGTTTTGTTCAATTACTTAATCCAAAAAGAATTATACGATTTTGTTCTTTGATCCCACATGATTTAGTGATTTGTGTTTGTTCAATTTCTATCCCCAAAATGAATTAAACAGTGTGTTTTTCTTGTTCAGTTACCCCCAATTTCGTCACAAATGATAAGACAACGTCTGAATTTCTGATTTTCCTCAAGAGGAAAAGAGCATAGTATCTAGTTGTTTTAGCAAGTGGAGAAATGGTCTTAAGTGTTTGAAAAGTAAATAAATAGAAGTCAAGATGGGGGGTTTGGCAACCTGTAAAAACCACGTTAGTATCTATTTAATCCAACTCCATGAAAACTGCCAAAAATACCTGTAAACACTTGTTAATCTGTAAGATACAAAAATCACAACTTGTCAGACTTGTTAGGATTAGGCAAAATGAAGTAGACAAGATTTTCAACCAAATGCGAGCCTAAAATCCTACTGAATGTGATATAATATCCGAGATGTGAGCCTATTCACTGAATGTGACCCCTTGCTGACCAGATGTGAGCCAAAACCAGAAATGATCTAGGAAATCCCGGATGCGAGCCAGAATTTACGCAGTACGATGGCGTATTCGGGATATGATCCTGCAAGATTAAATGCGATTCTGTGACTAATTCTTGAGCCTGCAAATTGACAAGAAAGTGTTAGAAAATGAGGCCAAATCAAAATTTGAGCCCCACGGTGGGCGCCAGAAATGTGAGTGTGTATTTGGAAACTTGTTGAGAAAGACACAAACACTCAATAAGTCATTGCATTAGCTTGAAAGGTTAGATAAAACGTTCAAAACCACTAATATCGACCTATTACCTGCTAACTAGGAAGAGTGTAATTAGTAACATATCAGCCCTCAGAATATGCTACAAATCAATGATGTATACAACCTAGCATGAAGGATTTTAGATTAAAAACAAGCTAAAAAGATGATAAAGTATGCATTCTAGCTCTAAAAGTTGAAATGAAAATAATGCAAAAGCATGAAATGAAAGATGAAATATAAGTCTAATGTTAATTCAACAGCATAACAATGTATTTTTGATCTAATGTGAAGGCTTATTTACTCTCAAAAATGGCTTCTATTTATAGAAGAATGGGAGAGAGAGAGGGGGGACAAGGTGAATTAATGAGTGAAGAGGCTCATTAATGAAGGTGTAAGAGCCATTAATGCCCAAGGCATTAATAAGGTATGGGAGAGACATAGGCTTAAGGCATCTTTCATTAATAAGGCATTAATGAAGGCCTTAAAGAAGCAAGGTAGAGTGTAAGAGGATGGCTTGAGAAAGTGGACCTTAAGGAAGTCAAGCTTGAGAAAGTGGACTTTCTCAAGTGGGTTGAGTTGCTAAGCATTCCCTAATGGAATGTGACAACATTAGGAAGTGGGTTAGGACTAGAATTAGGATTAGGATTATATTAGCAAGGGTGAATGGGTTGAGAAGGGTTAGAACCCAGGGTAGAAGTGGTTGAGATAGGTTAGGTTGGGGTTTAGGGGAATATAAATGAAATGAATTAAACTTATTTAATTCATTCAAAAATGGGAATATTAATTATTTAAGCTTTTTATTGCTTTTGATAATTAATTAGGACTATATCCATTTTAATTAAATTAATAGGCTAGGGGAATGGATTTAAAATGAAAGTGATGAGATAGATTAATATCTTTATAATTAAATACTATAGCCATATTTGATTTTTGATTTGATTTGATTGGTCGAAATTGATTTAAATTGTATGGCTATAATAGTTAATATAATTTAGTGATAAAAATCACTTAGGACATTAAATAGATTTCAAAAATTATGCCAAGCAGTAACAGGGTCGTTTGGACATAATCGAGGGTATGATCACACTTAGGGAAAATAGGGTCCTAGTTAGAACAGACCAAATTTAGGTGGTTACAAGAGGAAAGTTTCATGATCTCAAAATGAAAGAAGGAGAAAACATCACACAGTACAATGCAAGAATCAAAGAATTAGTCAATGCTATACGAGGAGTTGGAGGTACACTTAAAGAGGAGACAGTGGTAAGTAAAATCTTAAGAAACTTACTGCCTGTATATGTTATTAGAGTTTCTACCATTCAAGAAATGAGAGCAGTAGCAAACAATACAGCTACTCATGATAGTTTAATTGGTAGACTAAATTTATTTGAGATGAATAACTTTGATAATAGTGTCTTACCAAACTTAGAGTCTGCATTTAAATATTTTATGAGAATAAGAAAATAAAGTCATAGACACACATCTAGAAGAGATAGTGAAAGTGAAAGTGAAGAAGAATATCTAGATGAAATATAAGCACTTATGGCTAGAAGGATGTAGAGAGGCAAAGGTAAATACAAAGGCAAGTTACCACTTGTATAATTTAATTGTAAAGAGATTGGACACTTTGCTACAAGATGTCCTAACAAAAGAAAAGATGACAGAGTTAATGACAGAACTTTTGAGAAGAAATCTGACAGAGGTGATAACAAGGATTACAGTTGTTACCGACAATCATAAAGAAGAGATACCCGAGACTACAAGGGAAAAGACAAGAAATCCAGCTACCTAGATGCTTGCAAAGATGAAGATATTGACACCGAACCTGATGAAGACATCAAGATGGTGTTTGTGGCTGTGAAAGATGATTCAGATGAAGATGAGAGGTATGTATAATCTGCACTCATATCTAAGGTTAGAAAGAATGACATCTAGATTATAGATAGTGGCTGCACTCACAACATGACCGGTGACAAAGAAAAGTTTAACACTTTTGAGTATTATAATGGTGGTACAGTAAGAATGGGTAATGATACACCTTGTCCAGTTGAAGGTAAAGGAACTATAATGTTGAATAACCTAATTAAATGTGAAAATTCTTATTGGGTAAAAGGATTGAATTATAATCTGTTGAGTGTTTCTCAGCTAAATAATTCAGGTCATAGAGTAGCATTTGAGAATAAGAAGGCAAAGATATTCAATGAATCAGGAAGATTGATTGGTACCGGTGAACAAACTAAAGGTAACTTATTCTATCTGAATGATAATAACACCACTTGCTTAATGACTAGAAATGAAGACATATAGTTGTGGCACAAAAGATTGTCTCATGTAAATTTTGACAACGTGATGAAAATAAGCAGAAGGATAAATGTAAGAGGCTTACCGACGATGTCAAAGCCCGACAACATCATGTGCAAGAATTATCAAAAAGGTAAGATGAAAAAGTCTAGTTTCAAAAGTAAAACCCATACATCTGATGATATTC
>MU224737.1:3352971-3398425 GCA_018584345.1 Thuja plicata
CAAGAAGTAAGTCTTTAAACTCAAGTTGTTTAATTTGTGAGTTTGAACCAAAATCTGTCAATGTTGCACTTGATAATGAAGAATGGATAAGTGCTATGAATGATGAGATTGAGAAGATTGAGAAGAATAAGGCATGGTCACTTGTGCCAAGACTAAATGACAAGAATGTCATCAATACTAAATGGATATTCAAGAATAAGCTGAATGAGAATGGAGAAGTCACAAGAAACAAAGCAAGACTAGTATGCAAGGGGTATGCACAAGAGGAAGGTATTGACTATGGAGAAACCTTTGCAACCATTGCCAGGATAGAATGTGTAAGAATAATACTTTCTTATGTTTCTTATAAAGGATTCAAGGTATATCAAATGGATGTCAAGTCTGCATTCCTAAATGGAATACTTGAAGAAGAGGTATACATTGAGCAACCAAAAGGGTTTGTAGATCCAGACAAGAGAAACATGGTATTTAGACTTCATAAAGCCTTGTATGGATTGAAACAAGCTCCTAGAGCCTGGTATGAATGACTTCATTCCTATCTTATAAATATTGGATTTGTAAAAACTAGTGAAAATAGTAATCTTTATTTGAAGGAAGATACTGATGCTAACACTTTGATTTCTAAAATATTTTTTGATGACATCATATTTGGTGGAAATGATATGCTATAAAAATCATTTGCTAATGAGATGAGTAAAGAGTTTGAGATGTCTATGTTTGGAGAGATCAAGTTCTTTCTTGGTCTACAGATCATGCAACAATGTGAAGGTATTTTCGTTACACAGTCCAAATACATTAAAGAGGTCCTAAAAAATATTCAAGATGCAAGATTCCAAACTAGTTGGAACACCGATGGCTACTAGATGTAAGTTGACAAAGGAGGACAAGACAACAGAGGTAACTCAAACTTTGTATAGATCAATGATTGGAAAACTCATGTATGTTGTACACACTAGACTAGATATTACACATGCAGTAGGAATAGTTGGAAGATTTTTTGCTAACCCTAGGGAATCACATATGACTATTGTGAAAAGAATTTTAAGATATCTAAAGAATACTAATGAATATGGCTTATGGTATAGAAGGGAAGGCAATTTTGAACTTAAGGTGTTTACCAACGCTGATTGGGCTAGAAATCTTGATGATCGGAAGAGCACAACTAGAGGAGCATTCTTAATGGGTGACAAACTTGTCACATGGATTAGCAAAAAACAAGGATGCATCTCTTAGTCTACTATAGAAGCAAAATATGTTGCTGCTGCTACAAATTTCTCAAATATTGCATGGATCAAATAGTTACTAGAAGGTATGCATATGAAGAACTTAGAACCAATAATTATCTATTGTGATAACACCAGTGTAATAAACATTTCCAAGAATCCAGTCATGCATGCTAAGACTAAACACATTGCTATCAAGTATCATTATTTGAGAGAACAAGTTCAAGCAAAGGAATTGACACTTGAGAACAATTAGTTGATATCTTCACCAAGCCACTACCCAAGGATACATTTGAGTACTTGAGAAAAAGACTAAAGGTCAAACCCTTGTCTACTAGTCAATAAAATGACCGAAGGCTGCATCAGCCTACATATTATCAGAATATCAGTAATGTTGATGCAAGAAAAGAGATGAACTTAAAAGCTACATCTATATACAGACATGTATATATCTTCACCAAGCACCAGAGCATATTTTTGATGGATAAGGGAAATTCAAGGAATATATTATGGATGGAGAGAAATGAGTGTTTATCATGAATGTCAGATATTTTAAAGATATTTGTTTGCCATTATTGTCAAAGGGAGAGAAATTATCTATATTATCAAATCTTTCTAGAAAGGGAAAGTGATTATCTACTATCACATTACTCCAAGAAGGAGAGATTATATCCTTAGGGAGAGAAATTGTATGGAAAGATTATAAAAAAGGAGAGTTGATGACAAGAGAAAAAAACATCAAAAAAGGAAGAACAGTCAAGGGAGGGAAATTGACACAAGAAGAGAACACAACACATCATACGACAAAGAGATGCAAGAATCAAATCTAAGCTAAAACATAGCTTACCGATGGTCAGACATTTATCGATTATCAGAATAAAAAGATTAGTAGTTTGATGAATCTCAACTATTGTATTTCATATTGTATTAGAAATAGCATAGTGTGATAATATAGTATATTTCCATCAATTCCAAAGGGATATATTGATGGCATGTAACTGATTGAATGTTCGATAATGTTAAGTTGAAGATAATGCAAGGCATTAAATCAGCTAATGTATTATATTGTCATTGATGTCAACTTGATATCATCTATATGGTCATGTACATAATGCCAAAGACTTCAAAAAACCAAAGGAACAAAGGTTATGCTTTCATCAATGCATAAAAGTCAAGTATTCACTAAGTGAAAAACAACACCAACAGAGTGCACACCGACGGACAGAGAAAAGAAGAATAGTCACAATGATACCCGATGAACAATAGTATAGTGTTGCCCGACAAGAAAAGTCAAAAGGTTTCCTGACGAGCTAAAGATAGTGTTTCCCGATGAGTTCAATTCCAATGATGCCTGACGGATGGAGAACACGAAGCTAACTGGAGTCTCACCGACGGAACTGTCAGTTGTCACTGACAACTAACTGCAATGGTGACCAACGGAATAGAGAGTTCAGAAAATGACAAAATATCTAGCTGGCAGAGCTAAAAATAGACTTAATTGGTTGTCTACTTTGTTTTATTCAACTAGAGATAAGTGATTAATTTAAAGATGATTTGTACAGTTGGCAAGAAGATATCTATGAGACAAATCAGGAGTTATGCTTTAAATCTAATTGGCTGGATTGTTTTTCATGCCAAGAATCAAGAATCAAGAAACAATAAATATTATGTCTATATAATAGACAAGCTTAATTCATTTACAGATGGGATTAAGGGGAGTGAATAAAAAGAGGATGCTGAAGAGAAACTGATGAAGAACAACTTCATGCAGTCCTGATCAAACAAGCTAAAGGAAGAGCTAAGAAATTTTGCAGACACCGACAAACAGTGAGTACAACATCATAGAGCAGAAAGTATGGAGCATAAGGATTAATTGATACATTGGTCAGAGAGGTAATGTAATTAAATAGATCTAAAAATCTGCAATTCAAAGTTGCAATATGAATAGGTCATAGTGTTTCGGTTTAACCATTGAAGCATCAAGTCTCTTAACCGAGCAGGACTTAACAGTCTTCTATATATTGAGGTACATCTTAGGGAGTGCCAAAAAGGTTGATTCATGAAAGTAGCATTCGACTTGCCCAATACCTATCGATAGTCTAAGAAGGAGGCTGATTCAAGGATGGTAGTAATATATGCCCAATACTAAGTGACAACCTCTATGTATAAAATCCTTGAACAAGGTCACACTTAACAGTGTGTTTGTAACCTTTAACAAGGTTGGCTCCTAACAGGGCTCACTTCAGAAGAGTGAAAATTTGGGGTACCGGTCCCAGTGGTTTTTCCCTTAACAGGGTTTCCATGTTAAAAATTTATGTGTTATGTGTGTATGATTCATTTCTTTACTGTCTTGCATCTTACATAGCTAACTCTGGATTGATCGGTATACTCTGCTTATTTACTGAGTTTCGGTAAATAGTTATACTGCTTATCGGTAATCAAGAAGAATAAGGATTGATAGATCAAATCGACAGATAGTTAATCATTATTAGTATTTCATGGCATGCATCTTGTAGGGACATAATAATCTAAGGTTTATTTATTGGTGGTTAAGTTTGAAGGATAAAT
The DNA here is from genome assembly GCA_018584345.1 of Thuja plicata. Lineage (NCBI taxonomy): Eukaryota > Viridiplantae > Streptophyta > Pinopsida > Cupressales > Cupressaceae > Thuja > Thuja plicata. Next base: position 3,356,763 of record MU224737.1, read on the forward strand.
TTTTGAGGCAACTAATTCACCCCCCCCCTCTCAGTTATTACTAACAATGAAGATTGTATCAGTGATAGTTACACTTAGTGAAGCACATTTGATGTCACCTTTTGAAGGGGAATTCAAGAAGTCCTAAATATATTAGAAGAGGGCTTGATAGATCCTAAGAGTTAGGGTTAGGGTCTTCAAGGAATTGGGAACAAAGAGGGTCTTAATTGGCTTGTGCAAGAACACTAGAGAGTATCTATCATATTGGTATTAGAGCCTATAATATTAGGCTTTGGGTGGATGTTTCAACCAGAAGAGTCAGTTGGAGAATCGACAATGGTGACTAATGCCTAATTGGATAAGAATATGGATGAGAAAGAAGTAGAAAACAAATTTCTCAGGGAAAGATTATCTCAATTGGAGCAGAAGTTGGATCAAGTGTATGAAAAGACTGAGAAAGTCAAAGAAAAGGTATAAGGAAAGCACAAAGAAGTATCCCCAGAGGATGAGGTCCCTGAACCATACCCTATCCTAAATGAAGAACCCTTTTTGAAATCATTAAAAGACCTAAGTGGGAAGACACTAGAGGGTTTTTCTATCTTTAGTGAGAAAATGGAACCAAAGGTAGTATTGGATTGGATTGAAGGGATTGAAAACCACTTTGGGTGTGATGGAATAACTGAAGCCCAAAAAGTGAAAGTAGCAAAAGAAAGACTTAGAGGATCTTCTCTCACTTGGTAGAAATTCATTCAAGATGAGAGGGATAAAGAAGGGAAGAAGCCTATAGCTACATGGAAGGATATGATGGCTAAGATCAGAGAAGCATATGTTCCAGAAGATTATGAAATCTAGTTACACAAAAAGAGTTAGATGTCAACTCTTACACAGAGGAGTTTCAAAGATTATGTATAAGGTCTAGAGTTATAGAGGATGAGAGTGTGAAAGTATCTAGATATCTAAATGGCTTGAGGTGGACTATACAAGATGAGCTTAGTCTCCTAACCCCTACCATAGTATAGAGATGCCACTAATTGGCTATTAAGGTGGAAGAAATTTTGAAGAAGAAACAAGATTCAGGAAATAATAGATGTAGAGGAAGAGGAAGAGATGGAAGAGGCCATAGAGGAGGTTATGGTGGTAGGAATTCATAACCAAAGACACAAGGTGAAACCAATTTGATAGAGAAAAATGAAGGAACCTCAAGCAAAGGAGGTTTCAATAGAGGAAGAGGCTCCAACAGCAATTAGAGAGGAAGAAAAAGTGGACAAGGGAGAGGTTTATACTTTGCAAGAATGAAGTGTTACCACTACAACCAATTAGGGAATCCTTCTTATAGGTTTCCAAAGAAGGGTTCTACATCCCAAGGGAGTGAAAAAAGAGTAAATTATGTTCAATAAGAGTCAAGTAGCAGTAAACATACAGAAGTACCCTTAGAATCAGAAGAAGGGGACAACTTGATGATTAGAAGGACATTGATTAAAGAGCTAGTGAGAGAAGAACCCAATCAGAGAAGAGAACTATTTATGATGAAGTGTAAAATCATGGGGAAATTTTGCAAATTCATTATTGACTCAGGGTCAACTAAAAATATTATGTCAGAGGAGGCAGTTACTAAACTCAAACTGAAAAGTATTCCTCATAACAATCCATACAGATTCACTTGGTTGAACAAGGGACAACATCTCCTAGTTAATAATCAAGCATGGGTGGACTTCTCTATTGGGAGATATAAGGATAGAGTACTCTACGATATTTTCCAATGGATGCTTGCCACCTCATATTGGGAAGGCCTTGGAAATTCGATAGACAAACCATGCATGATGGAGCCAAGAATGCTTACTCTTTCAAAAAGGATGGTGTAACTTTTAAAATCCTGTCTATGTTAGAAGGAGCAGTGAAGTCCACATGTCCTAATGTCCTTTTGGTAGGTGAGAAAGAGTTCTTAGAAACCCTAGAAGAAGGAGAAGGAGTAGGGTATGCACTAGTTTTGAATCCCATGAAAGAAAAGACAATGAAGAAAGAGCAAAAGACAAAGCTTCATATGGAGATTCAAGAAATGTTGAAGGAATTTCAAGACATTGTAAGTGATGGAAAACCAACTACCCTACCCCCTAAAAGAGCCATTAGCCATCAAATATATTTCATCCTAGGAGCCACACTTCCCAATAAAGCTGAATACAAGATGACCCCTCAACAAAATGAGGATATTTCCAAGCAAATACAAGAACTTATAGACCGAGGTCTCATTAGGAGAAGTATAAGCCCATGTGTTGTTCCTACTTTCTTATCCCCTAAGAAGGGAGGTACTTGGAGGTTGTGCAATGATTCTAGGGCCATAAATAGAATCACCATTAGGTATAGATTCCCCATCCCAAGGATAGAAGACCTAATGGACTATTTAGGGGATGCCAAGTACTTTACTAAGATTGACCTCAAGAGTGGATACCACCAAATTAGGGTCAAAGAAGGAGATGAGTGGAAGACTACCATCAATACCACTGAAGGGTTGTATGAGTGGCTTGTAATTCCATTTGGGATATCTAAAGCCTCATCCACGTTTATGAGGCTTATGAACGAAGTGTTGAAGAATTATATTGCTAAGTTTGTAGTTGTCTATCTTGATGAAATTTTGATTTTTAGAAAGTCTAGAGAAGAACATCTTAAGCATCTACAAATTGTGTTTAAAAAGTTGCATGAGGAAAATCTAATGATAAATTTATACAAGTGTGAGTTCATGAAGTAGGAACTAGTATATCTTGGCTTTGTTTTGTCTCAAGGGAATCTCAAAATGGACCCAAGCAAGGTAGAGAAAATCATCAACTAGCCAACTCCTAAGACTTCCATAGAGGTGAGGAGTTTTCACATGGTCTAGCTCAGTATTACAGAAAGTTCATCAAGCAATTCAGGGCTATATGTCCACCTATGTTATATACCATCAAAGGTGGAATGAAAACCAAGTTTCAGTGGAATGAACAATAATATCAAGGTTTTGAAGTGTTGAAGAAGAGGATAGCCACACAACCCATCCTAGTTCTCTCTAGTTTTGAAAAACTATTCACAGTAGAGTGTGATGATAGCAACATTGTCATAGGGGTTGTTTTAAGCCAAGAAGGGAGGCCAATGGATTTTCACAGTGAGAATCTTAGTGATGCAAAGAGGAATTACTCTTCCTATGATCTAGAGTTGTATGCTCTAGTCCAAGCATTGAGAAAATGGAGACAATATCTCCTTACTAAGGAGTTTGTGGTCTATTCTGATAAATAAGCCCTTAGTTTCTTAAACTCCCAAGATAAGCTCAATTATAAGAATATGAAATGGGTGGAGTACCTGCAGGATTATACATTTAACATCAAGCATGAGAAGGGGAAAAAAAATAAGGTATTTTATGCACTAAGCAGGAGGCTTTTGACAGTGCAAGAAGTTCAGTTACAGAGCATTGGCATTGATAGCTTTAAGGATTTATACTTTGAGGATGGATACTTTGCATGTAGAGATCTGCAAGGTATGTAAAGAACACAAAAATCATTTTCATGGTGATTTCTCTAATTATACAATGCAGAATGAGTTATTGTTCAAGGGTAGTCAACTCTGTGTCCCTAGGGGGTAAATGAGGGAGAAATTGATTCAAGAAAAGAACAATGGGGCCCTTAGCGATCATTTTGGGCTCAATAAGACTCAAGAGTTAGTGCAGAGGTTTTATTATTGGCCTAGTATGAATCAGGACATTAGAAAGTATGTAGAATGTTGCATTGTTTATCAAAATCCTAAGGGCACTTCTTCCAATGCTGGTCTCTACCAACCCCTTCCCATTCCTAGCAGGCCATGGGAATGCCTTAGCATGGATTTTGTAGTAGGCTTACCAAGGAAAAAGTAGGGATTTGATAGTATTTATGTCATAGTGGACAGATTTCGTAAAATGGCACACTTTGTACCATGTAAGACTATCCATGATGCTTGTCAGATTGCTCATTTATTCTTTAAGGAAGTGGTGAGGATTCATGGCTTACCCCTCAGTATAGTGTCAGATAGAAACTCAAAATATATGAGTAATTTTTGGAAAACATTATGGTACAAGCTTGGCACTAATTTATCTTTTGGGTCTGCATACCACCCTCAAACATATGGTCAAATTGAGGAGGTATATAGGAGCCTAGGTAGTCTACTAAGATGCCTCACTAAAGAATATGGCTAGACTCTCGATCAAATTTAGGGACAAGAAGAGTATGCCTACAATGATAAAGTCAACAGGACCACACAAAGGAGCCCATTTGAAGTAGTATATGGATTGCACCCAAGGGTAATTTTTGAGCTTAGAGTATTAAGAGATGGATCTGAAAGGAGTGGGTACGCTGAATATTTCACCCATTCAATGAAGGAAGTGCATGATTCAGTCAAGAAATCATTGGTAGAGAGTAATGGAAAGACCAAATAGAAATTTGATGAAAGGAAGAAGGATCTTCAGTTTCAAGTAGGATATCTTGTGATGGTGCATCTGAATAAGGCAAGGCTATAGAAAGGAGAGCCCAACAAGTTACAAATGGGAATATTGGGACCTTGTACCATTCTTGCTAAATATGGGAACAATGCTTACAAAATGGAACTTCCAGAGGATATAGGACTTTCTCCTATCATCAATGTTGCCTATTTGGTCCTTTAAAAGGTTCCAACTCCTGACCATATCAGATTCTTACAGAGGTGATACAAGAGGTAGAAGGCCTTCAGTTACCTTCTACATCATATCCAAAAGTAGAGAACATCCATAATTCCACATTACATAAGAAGACCAGACAAAAGATCTATTGGGAACACTTGGTCAAGTGAAATGGAAAAGGAGATGTAGAAACTACTTGGATCAAAGAGAAAGAGTTGAAGAAGCTAGGGATAGATCCCAACTTGATCAATCCAATTGTGGCTTAAACTCTTTTTGTTTGGGAGAATAGTGCATGAGCACCTAGGACATCTCTAAGGTCCATAGTATTTTTTTTGGCTTGTACTAACCCTAGCCAGGTCAGAAGTGTTTTGAGAGACCTTAGATGGTCTTGTGTGTGATTTTTTAGGAGATCTAGGTTAGCCTTAATCTAATCTAGTAGTCTTTTTTGTTAAGGAGTAGTTTTGGTTTTAGGTCTCTTTTAGGCTTAAAATTGGTATTTTGGGTAAAAAGAATTGAAATGTAAGGGAAAGGATGTAATTAAACAAAAAATGGGTTCTATAATTATTTTCCACCATTTGATAAGGATTAGAGATGATTTGATTAAGTTAGAAGGCAAAATGCAAAAGTTGTCAAAATGTTGTCATGACAACATTTGCAACTTTGCAAAGTTGCATGACAACTTTGTCTCCACGAAGACAAAATTATTTTTCTATGGAATGGTAAGTATCCTAACCACCTAAACCTAATATTTAAAGGGATAAAAGACACAAGAAGCCCAAATCCTGAGGTAGGATGGTTTTTTGAAGTGAAATACAAGTACACTTCTTTTGTATTGTATCTCTGGTGTTTCTTAGATAGTTTGATCATTTTGTGTTACTAGTAAATTCAATGGATTTAATCCACCATTTTAGTGTGGGATTAGTGTAATTAGACTATTTTACTTTCATTTTGTATAGTTTTGAATTTTCTTTATGTTCATTAGTTATTTTTTTGTAAATTTGTTTGTAAATAAGCTAGTCTTTGGATTGTCCAGGACTGTGTGCATAAAAATGGCTCCCACATGAAACCCCACTGTGGAATCATCATGGGATTGAGGGAAATGTTAGGGGAGCCTATTTATATTTTGTATATGGGAGGAGAAGTCCTAGAAGTGAGATTTTCTATTTTTGTGAGAAAGCCCTAGGCGAGTCCAGAGAAACCTGACTAGGTATTTACAAGTGTCTTTTGGTGTTTGAATGCAGGGGTTTGATTGAAATAATAGATCCAAGTGGATTTTGGGAATCTTTAGAGTTGTATAGAGACCCCAGAAGAATAATTCTCTTGACCAATCTATTTGAACACATTTTGAGGCATGAATCAATTGACTGGTTCTTGAGAGGCCAATTAACCCTAGAAGCCCTTAAATATAGGGATCACCTGTATGGATGCCTTGAATACTTGAGAACTAAATAATCTTATGTAATTCCATAAAGTGTGTTAGAAACCTACATCATTTTATGGGTTTTTTTTGGAAATTTTTCAAAGTTTGAGAAAAACTAGTGAAATAGGGCTAGTAGACCTAATAGGCCTAAAATACAAGATTGCATCAAAATCTTGGAATTGATATTGGAGATTTTGAAACCCTAATGTAAATGGATCAAGTGAAGCTCAAAGAAGGTTTTAGAAGGTGATTGAACCCCCTACAAACACTAAAAAAGTGAAGTGAACAAGATAGTATCTTGGATGGATCCAAGAAGGAGGTAGGGAGTGATGCTTGTATCAGTGATAATTACCCCTAGTGAAGCACATTTGGATTCCACCTTTTGGACAAGCACTAGAGAATTCCTAAATAAATTAGAAGGGGGATTGAAATATTCTATGAGTTAGGGTTAGGGTATTGAAGGAATTGGGAATAGAGAGGGTCCTAATGGCTTGTGCAAGAACACTAGAGAGTATCTATCAATACCTTGTATGAAAATTCCTACAGAATCAAATGACAAAAGAAATAGATTTTTGACTCATGCAAAAATTTAAATAGCATAAAATGATAAAGCTCCTATAGATTTTTTGTCTTATGATGATATTAGACAGACATTACGACAATAAGTGTAGTTTCGGAAAAAATATAGAAAATACTACGAATATGGGGCCAAAATAGTGTGTGCCCTATGGTGGGCACCAAATATGTATAGTGTAAAAGTGGTATTGACTTGCAAACAAACCTACACTCAATAAAACATTGACTTAGGGGTCAATAATCATCAAATTTAACTCTAATGTCATGCAAAAACCCCCCAAAATAGGATTCTTGCTTCCTAGATGAAGTGAGTTTGATTCTTAATAGATGATCATTAGATTGGCAGAAGAATGAGTGACTAGAATACTCCAAAATGGAAAATTCAAAGGTAAGCATGATACATGAACTTGAATACTTTTCTCTCATGACATGGAAATGATATATAAAATGCAACTAGAATGATGCATGAACTACCATGAGATTAATCTAACAAGATGCAGCAAATGCTAAGAAATGAAACTAAGATTAAACTATCTAAGAACAAATACAAATTCTATTCTAAAATGAGGATGCTCTTATACAAATGAGTATACCCTAGAATCAAAATGACATTATAATGTTACTTCAACAATGCATCCTTTTGAACAAGGAGAGCTATCCCTTTTATAGAAACTTCCTCAAAATGGACGACTGAGATTTGACCATGAAGAGCGGTTGAAATGCACTCTCCTTCAATCTATGTGAACACCATCCATGTGAGAGATTATTAATTGGTCAAAGTTGTGTTTATTGAGGGAGAATGAGGACAAGTTTGGTAAATCCTTCTTTTAATCACCTTTTAATCAAAGATTAAGTGTGCACACCCATGTGTGAATGGGTTCACTTAATTAGAAGGAGTTTAAGACTATTAAATGACCTTGATTTATTATTTTAATAGCCTTAGTATTTGAGATTTAGTTGGTGATTGATTTAGAGGATTAATTTAATTATTCAAACAGGTTGATTGGATTTACTCACATAATTAGGCCTAGTATTTAAATGATTTTGATTAGGATTTTAGGCCAATTGATTGAATTAGGGGATATAGGTTTACCAGACCAAGTTTAGGTAATTACAGTGTGTAGGTGCCATGGTTTGCAAGAAATATTTCATCAAAGTTTGACAGTTTTATGCACTTAGGGCACACAAGGGACATCATTGGTAGGGTATGGGGTTGATCTTTTTGGTGTGTTGAGAGGAAAAGTGGGACCATTCCTAGGGTGAACCCACACAAATGGATTTTATTGTGGTGTTATTTCATGCCCATAATGAAAAAAACACGATATGGGCTACTTGGCAACTTTGCACTAAGTGAATCTAATAATTTTTTCATGAACTTACAAATTTTTTCCCTACAAAAATGACTCTGAGTCTGTTGGAATTATTGGAATGATGTACTAAGAGGGGAGGGGTGAATCAGTACCTCTAAAACCTTTTATGTGATTGGCCCATTAACCTTTGAGTCATCATATTTGTATGATTCCTATCTATCTGTTCAAGTTTCTATATGTATGTGAAATCATAATATAAGTTCTTTACATGTGTAAACATTCAAGAAACATTTATGAAAACAAATAACACATAACACATGATATGATATCACGGAAAACTCCTGTTAGGAAGTAAAAACTGTGGTGGGGATGTCTACCCACAAAACTTCACTATCTGCAGATAAGAAGGGAGCCAATAAAGGCTTACAATTGATCACTTCTGATGATCTACCCTTTTAAGAGTATTAGAGTGGAGACCTATTAGGATCTACTTCATTTGAAGCTTTAGCAACACCGTTAGGTGTGCACTCTGTTAAGAGATTTATCAAAGAACGGTTAAGTCCACCTTCTACAAAAGGATTTTAGTTGTGATGCACTTGTTAGAATGCAACTACAATATAAATGTTGATCTGATAGTGAATGCAATCTCTAATTGCTGATAAATGATCCTGTATAGATTACAATGTAAATGTAATCACCTTGAGTGATTGAGTGATACCTTGTCTCTGCTCGTCGGTAGCCTTTCTTTATTCTTGATAACTGCTTTGATCTATTTTTGTATTTTGCATGAATTGTCTTTTGTTGCTTAGATGCTCTCCATGGCTACTATCATTTGTCAAATGATTACAAGTCACATTACATTACAAATGATTGAACATCTATTTATACTAGTTTCTAGCTCTATTCTTGATTCACGCTTTTACAAATTAACTCTAGATCCAAGGTTTACAACTTGACCTTGATCTTTAGTTAGATATGTTTTAGATTCATTAGGATGCTTTAAAACATTCACAATTTTCTTGCTTGACCCTAAAGTAAAGATTTAAAATAAATAAAAACTATATAAATATAATTACATTGTTTTATCTGTCGCGTAAAGTTAGATTCACTTTTTGCAGGTTCTGTAACTGACTATCGGTTCTGATGGTCGGGCTTCTCTATCGGTTTTGTACTCCGTCAGTGTCCCTTAATTGAAATGTTTGTTGGGTATGTTTTTTATGCTCCGTCGACGATATTCTTAATACTGTATCATCGGTAATGCTTGTCGTTAGTTTGACTCTTGTCAATGTTCATCGGGCAAGTCTATACTTATCATTTTTACAATAGGCATTTTCATCTTGTTAGGTATCCTTGTTGTCCGCCGGTTATTCTTATACAGATGACCTTTATCATGTTTTTCCCTTTAAGTATAATAATGGAAAAACTTAATGTCATCAATCTCCCCCTTTGACATTAGTATCAAAATTGATATGTGCAACATACTTGATGTATTAGTATGTATACATCTTCCTTAGTCATGAAATGACTCCCCCTATGCATATGTTGGTAAGTGTAAGTTTATATACATATCTATTCTTTTTGTACATACATTATACATATCCTCATATAGTATTTTGTACATATGTATACATTCCTCCTTTTTCTACTAAAGTATATTTTTACATATGTATGTATACATTCCTCCTTTTTTTGATAATGAGGGCAAAGGTACTTACAGATTTTCAAAAATGTGAGAGTGTGAGGCTTTGATTTCCTCCATCTTTTTCTCTCATTTCTCCTTTAAATCCTCAAGATCCATATGCTCAAGTGATATCCTCACATGCATTTCATATATACTATCTACCACAGACATTTCTGGGGTTGTGATTAGATTTTGTGCATCTGTTATATGATGTTGAAGAGTGGTGAGGTTGGGAAAAATATGAGCTTGTAGCTCTGTAACCTCTTTATAAATTGTGTCTCTGCATCCCATATTTCTTGTCTCAATCTGTTTACCTCTATGATCTTTTCATGATGCAGCTTTATTGTGTTTGCATTAGAGGTTAAACTTAGTGCACTAGTTGTTAGATCTGAATCTAGTTGTGACAACTTATCACTATTTTCTTTTGCAAAATTTTCTAATGTGCACAATTTCTAAACTAAGGTAACAACTTCAGCAATCATAGATTCTAATTCACTTGCTAGTTCAGATAGCTTTACCTTGTTCTCTGCCACTTCTTGGCTAATCTTCTCAACTAGTTTGTGTTGATACTTCATCTCTTCTTGTTCTTCCATCGCCTTCTCTGCATCAACATTTTGATTTGTGATGGTGTCGATAAGAACTGCTATTTGTTCCATGATTGATATACTATCTTCAATTTTGATATCTGAAACAAGTTGATGTAGAATGTCCCTAGCTTTATCAAGTTCTTGGGCTTCCCTATCTGCCTTTTTCATTTTCTCTTGAATTTCTTTTCTCAGACACATCACTCCAAACTTTTAAAGTTCTTCAGTATCTAAAGTGGATACATCCCACTTGAGTATCTCAATTACCTCATCAAGTGTGACCGCCAAGATATCTTTCTTCATTGCTTTCTTATTCTTCTTTGGTTGTTTGGAAGATTGGTGCACCACCATTTGTAGACCTTGAGATTGGATGGACTGTGTGGGTGAGGGTCGAGAAGATGAGGCATCTTGTTGTTTCTATTCTGATTCCATTGGTTGGTTTTGTGAAGACGTCTCCTCATTGGCCTTGGGTGTATCAATAGATTTATCTTCCTTTTCTTTCATGCTTTCATCCTTCTTGACTTCTTCACTCTTTTCTTTCTCTTGATCTTTTCTCAATGTTTCATCTATTTTATTATCTGCTTCTTTATTCTTTTCAGTAGAAACTTCTTTCTGAGTGTTGGTTGCATCTTTCATCTCTGTATCTATCTCTTTTGGAGTATCTAATGCATTTTTATTTTGTTCATTACCCTGTCCTTGGGTATATCATCATCTTTCTTAGATGATTTCTCCTGACTTGATTCAATATCAATTTCTTGTATCAAAACATTCATGTTGATTGATGTATTGACCTCTGCAGTGTCAATGGTTGTATCCTGTCCATCAGTATTGCCCTGTATAGCATTGATATCTTCATCTTTTTGCACTTCTTCTGTAGGGTCTTTTCCTATAGTGCCATTGATAATAGTATCCAACCATGATTCATCATTGATATCATCAGTTATGTTACCTTTTAATGTCAAATCTTCTTTGGTAACCTCTTCTTCATTACTCAAGTCAATATGAATTGGACTTGGTGGATTTTGGCTTTCTTCATTCTGTGTATTGTCAAGAGTAGTGTTGGGCCATACTTCATCTATAACTTTAGTATGTTTGGGGCCTGCTAGATCACTCTCTTCTTTGTCCAATTCCATAGATGAGTCATCTTGTATATCCTTGATGATGATGTTTTCCTTCTCCGGGCTAGCTTCCTTAATGGGATTTTTGAGTATCTTGCACCATTTCTTAATGTTGTCTTGATCAAGATCAATTAGCTTCCCTTTGAGAAATTCATATGCTCTCATTTTTGGTGAGAACTGCTTTTCATATTTCTTCATCATCTCACTTATTTATTCCTTCTTTGAATCTGAAGGTATAAGAGTAACAAGTACTCTTTCTCTTATTTATTTTTCTTGATGCAGAGCAAATGTCCATCTAGCAGATAATCTCGCTGATAGTTCCTTAGGAAAATCATATTCTAAGAATTGTAGTGGAACATAATGATATTTGCACATTTTGACTATAATAGTGTCTTCTATCTTATTTTGATCATCTGGATCAAACTTTAACCATTTCCTAATGTTAGGATCATAAATAGATTGTGACTCTGAAATATTCTTACATATTTTATCAATTGTTGTAGGGACCAAAGGCTCTTTTTCCTTTGTATTTCTACATCAACTTCATCCATAGATGATTCTTCTAGATCCTCTTGTGCCCTAACCAATTTCCTTCTTTTGGTATGTATCTCCTTAGGTGAGACTGGTTTTCTCTTGTAGGTTCTCACTTTACCTTTCTTAAGTGGTGGAGTTTATTTTTTTGTAGTTTTTCTTCTTGTCCTTGAAGCGGATGTGTTCTTGCTTTCTTAGGTGGAGGAGGAGGAGGAGAATATGACTATGTACCCTTTGAGTCATGCTTTTCTATCTCTTCACTGATAGGTGACTATCCTTCAATTTATTCCTCCTTTCCTTCTATTTCCTCTTCACCTTCTTCAGTGACTGCAAATTGCTTGGTTAACTTTTTAACCATTTTTTCTTCTTGTTCATGATTTTCTTGACAGTGAGATTTGTCTTGATCTTTGGTTTGGCTTCTTCATAGGTGCCAAATCTTGGTTTCCTGTTGTCAAATGGTTCATTCAATAGTGCCTTGATGCACTCAGTAGCCTATCCTATTTTGATCTCATATTCCAAATGTGATAGCCAAGATTTCCTAGGTACTACTGGTTTGATATGGGTAAAATTAGTATCTACCATAAAAAATATATCCTCTCTATATTCTTCTATCAAACTTTCAGGTATCCTAGTTCTTGCTTGCATCTTTTCTTTAAATTCTTTGAAGTACTCATTCATCAGGTCATCAAAATCTGCTCCTAATGACTCTATATGCTCACATATTTGTATGGTGACCGGTTTTCTTATATCCCATACTACTTTGCCTATGGAAGGAAAGTATTCTTCAACAAAGTAAAAGAATATGAAAATAATGAGGGATCCAAACTTACAAGTGTTTGTTTTTGAAGATCTTATGGTGTTCATGTTCTCCTCAAGTTGATTCAACAAAATCTCTGCAAGATCCATCTTCTTTCCTTGTTTGATGATCTTGTAAGTTGTGCTCATAGCAGTGCTTTCTATGCTAGTCATTTTGATGGCCTGTAAGATCTTGTTTCCTACCACACATGCACCAAACTTGAGTTCATCATCGGTGATAGTGTTGACCTTGAGATCTCTTTTGTCTGATTTTGCACCAGTTAGCTTTTCCACTTCCTTTAGGGATGGGTTCCTGTGAGCTTGTGGCTTGTCGGTTGTAGGATATCTAATAAATGCATGAATAAAATCCTTTGTTATTTGTTTTGGCTTATTGAGCCATAAAGTCTAGTTATGCATTCTGCTAAGAACTATCTTTATCCATTCTATCTTAAAAAATTTGGGAAAGTGTAATGCATTTGTGAGACCTTTCACTTCCAGATGATTGTGCTCTTCTTTTAGGTTTCCAGCTTCATCAAAGAGTGCCCTGTAGGAATTATCTAATTCCAGATCTCCTAATTCCAATATCTTGCAATGAATATAGGACCTTACATCCTCTATCAGCAAAACCCTATGTGGGATTCTGGAGAATGCTCTGGAATCATCAGGTTGTGATGCGATTTCTGGGTGCATCTTGTATTTAGGTTCAACACAAGTGCCTCTGCTGATAAGCTTGATCATTTTATTCTTATCTTCTTTCAACTTTTCAACTCTAGAAGTAGATGCCATCATTTTCAGAAATTTAGGGCTTTTCATAATTTTAAACAGTGTGGTCGGTGAATGCATGTACTTACTGAATCTCCTTGATCGCTCATGAATCCTTTGAGTTGATGATTCAACATAGTTGAAGTAGTCTAGGATCTCTTCTTCTTGATAATATTTTTCATTAAGCTTATTTTCTGTGATCTTTCTTTCATCAAGCAACTTTCTCATGCTTACTCTTGCCTCTTTATACTGCTCATAGTAAATCTGAATTTGTAATTGCTCATTCTCAATAGTCTTGTCCAGTTTGTACTTTTCCATTGTGTTGATCTTTTCTCTTAAGTATTTAAGCTTTTCAAGAAAGAGACTTAGCTCTGATACCAATTGTTGGAATTATTGGAATGATGTATTGAGAGGGGAGGGGTGAATCAGTACCTCTAAAACTTTTTATGTGGTTGGCCCATTAACCTTTGAGTCATCAGATTTGTATTATTCCTATCTATATGTTCATCTTTATATATGTATGTGAAATCATAATATAAGTTCTTTACATGTGTAAACATTCAAGAAACATTTATGAAAAAAAATAACACATAACACATGATATGATATTGCAGAAAACTCCTGTTAGGAAGTAAAAACTGCAGTGGGGATGTCTACCCACAAAACCTCACTATTTGCAGATAAGAAGGGAGTCAGTAAAGGCTTAGAATTGATCACTTTTGATGATCTACCCTTTTAAGAGTATTAGAGTGGAGAACTATTAGGATCTACTTCGTTTGAAGCTTTAGCAACATTGTTAGGTGTGCACTCTATTAAGATATTTATTAAAGAACGGTTAAGTCCACCTTCTACAAAAGGATTTTAGTTGTGATGCACTTGTTAGAATGAAACTACAATATAAATGTTGATATGATAGTGAATGCAATATCTAATTGCTGATAATAGATCCTATATAGCTTACAATGAAAATATAATCACCTTGAGTGATTGAGTGATACCTTGTCTCTGCTCATCAGTAGCCTTCCTGTGTTCTTGATAACTGCTTTGATATGTTTCTGTATTTTGCATGAATTCTCTTTTTCTTCTTAGATCCTCTCCATGGATACTATCATTTTTCAAATGATTACAAGTCACATTACATTACAAATGATTGAACATCTATTTATACTAGTTTCTAGCTCTATTCTTGATTCACGCTTTTACAAATTAACTCTAGATCCAAGGTTTACAACTTGACCTTGATCTTTAGTTAGATATGTTTTAGATCCGTTAGGATGGTTTAAAACATTCATAATTTTCTTTCTTGACCCTCAAGTAAAGATTTAAAACAAATAAAAACTCTATAAATAGAATTACATTGTTTTATCTTATATGTAAAGTCAGATCCACTTTTTGCGGGTTCTGTAACTGACTGTTGGTTCTGATGGTCTGGCTGCTCTGTCAGTGCTGTCAGTTTTGTACTCCATCGGTGTCCCTTAATTAAACTGTTCGTCAAGTATGCTTTTTCTTCTCCATTGGAAATATTATTAATACTGTATCATCAGCATTGCTTGTCCTCGGTTTGAATCTTGTCAATGTTCGTTGGGAAAGTATATACTTATCATTTTTACAATAGGCATTTTCATCTCATTGGGTATCCTTGCTGTCCATCGATTATGCTTATACCGATGACCTTTATCATGTTTTTCCCTTTAATTATTCTAATGTAAAAAATTAATGTCATCAGAGTCTTCAAAAACTAAGATATATTATTGTAGAGGGGCCTAACACGACCCTATATATTCAAAAAGATTGTACGCAGGTGCCATGGTTTGCAAGAAATAGTCTGTCAAAGTTTGAAAGTTTTATGCACTTAGAGCACATAAGGGACATTGTTGGTAGGGTATGTCATTGAGTGTTCCATGGTGTCAAGAGGTAAAGTGTTACCATTCTTAGGGTAAACCCATCCAACTGGATGTGAACATAGTGTGGATTCATTCCCACAATGAACAAGACCCAATATGGGCTACTTGGCAACTTTGCACTAAGTGCATCTGACAATTTTTGCATGAACAAAAAAATTGCATCCCTACAAAATACCTCCAAGTATTCAAAAACCAAGATAGGTTATTGTAGAGGGGCATAAAAATGACCCTATAGGTTCAAACAAATCATGTGTAGGTTCCATAGTTTGTAATAAATAGTCCATCAAAGTTTGACAATTTTATGTACTAAGGGCACACAAGGAACATCGCCGATAGGGTATGTCTCTAAGTATTTTTGTGTGTTGAGAGGAAAACTGGGACCATGCCTATGCTAAACCCACCACATTGGACATGATTTTGGTGTGGTCTCATGCCCACAACAAATAGAACACGATATGGGCTACTTGGAAACTTTGCACTAAATGTATCTCACAATTTTTGCATGAACAAAAAAATTGTTACACTACCAAAATGACTCTGAGTCTTCAAAAACTAAGAAAATTTATCATAGAGGGGCCTAACATATCCAAATAGGTTCAAGTAGATCATTCATAGGTGCCACAGTTTGCAATAAATAGTTCATTAAAGTTTGACAATTTTATGTACTTAGGGCACATAAGTGACATCATTGATAGGGTATATTGTTGAGCATTCTGACGTGTAAAGAGGAAAATTGGAACCATGCCTAAGATAACTCACCCAACTAGTTGTGATCATGGTTTCATTTTGTTCCCACAAAATATAGAACTAGATATGAGCTACTTGGCAACTTTGCGCTAAGTGCATTAGATAAGTTTTGCATGAACAAAAATAATTGTTTCCCTAAAAAAATGACTCTTGGTCTTCAAAAACAAAGACATATTATTGTAGAGGGCCCTAAGATGACCCTATAGGCTCAAAAAAATATGTATAGGTTCCAAATTTTTTCACTAAAGATTCTCTCAAAGTTTGGCAGTTTTATGCACTTAGGGCACACAAGGGACATCGTCGGTAGGGTATGTCGATGAGCATTCTAGCATGTCGAGAGGAAAAGTGGTACCATTCCTAGAGTAAACCCACCCAACTGAATGCAATCATGGTGTTATCTTGTGCCCATGATGAATACAACATGATATAGACTCCCTTCACAAAGAGGGTTTGTTCCTAGTAGCCCTCAAAATAGAGTTTTGGGTTCATAACTTATGACACATTCACCTCTAATATAAAAAAATTAACCTTTTTAGATAACCATTTGGGAGACACATAACATATATCAAACTTGACATGTCATTTTTTGGAACAACTTGGTCAAAAATTGTTGATTTTAGGTATTTAAGGACCAATTAGGCCTTTTTTACAAAGAATGTACCCTCTAAACACTCTCCCAAAACAAAATTTTTTTTACTCCAATAGCCTAGGAAAGGTTCAAATAGATAAAATTGACAATTTTATGGATGTAAAAGGGTCATTTTGGATTTTTTTTAGTATAGAATATGAGTTTTGAGTCTTCTTGTTAAATTTTGGTTCAAGTTGTCTATTGAGTTTAAATGTTGCCATCGATTTGACAAAAGTTGTCAACATGTCTATTCATGATTTAATAGCACATTTTTGGCCTCATAATACATTTTTTGAGTCATTTGAAGTCCTAGGAGGGTCAAAGAAAAATTTTGGTTGGGTAATGTAATTTGGTGGTAAACACTGTGCAAAAGTGGCCTAAATAGGCCTTAAGAGTCCTATAAGAGTCAACCTTTGATCACTAGTTTCAAATGATCATAGTGTCATCTTTAAGTATGTGTTGAACCATTTCAAAAGGTGTCCAAAGAGGTTGTCAAATGATCTCCAAAGTCTATGATTGGGAGTTGAATGTTGGAGATGATGATCGAGTAAAAGCATAAATTCCTTGGAGAGGAAATTTGGGCCATCACATCTGACGTAACAACATGTCAATTGATCCCATGAATGGAAATTATAGACTCCAACGAATAACCCAATCCATGATGTCAGCGATACTCTCCATATTCTTTTCTTAATACAATCATGTTGTAATCATACAAATTTTGTAATTATTACTCCACTTTTGGAAAACTAAGTAGTAATACTGGTCACTGAGCCATGTCAATAGGTGGGATAAATAAAGTAAAATGGGCATCACACTTTGCACACTAATAACATTTTAGGTTAAGAAAATCAGCCATAAAATCAACAAATGGGTGTTACTACTACTAATATTTTACGTGAAGCAAATCATCCATAAAATAATGTATTAATTAAAATATAATTTCATCATACAAATTAGCTAGTTTAACATTAATGCCAAATTAAATGAAAGTGATCTGAATCAAAGTTATAGAGCTTTTATTATCAATGCTAGAAGGTCATATGCGTCTAGATGGACCATTGTAGAATCACAACCTAGAAGCAAATCTAAATCCTAAGATTTTTTCTCAATGAGATTAGGGGCATACGCTATGGTGGGATATCTATTCCTAAATTAAAAGCAAATTTAAATCCTACTTTTAGAGTTTCTCACGATGTACCGAATATGGAGCATATCATTTGATGGTTTTCTATGTATTACAATTAACATGGTAGATATATGAATGACTTCCAAATTATTTTGAGGTTATTTAGCGCATTAAAATTGGAGGTTATATTAAGGATTTGCACTAAGAATGACGGTGAAGTAGAAATTTAGGGTTTCAAAACAAGAAAGATAGTCGTACGAGCTTCCTTGCTAAAAAATTAATCATTACCAATGCGCATTCCAACAATGAAATTTGGCGGTGTCGATGGCATTTGTGTCTAAATATTAGTCTTTCATAAGCACAATATCATTGATAGATTGTACAGTTCTAGTTGTACTAAAATCTTTCCTTTAATGATAGAATGACAGAGTAGGATCTAGCTTGAAATCCTATATGATGACACTAATAAATCTCATACATCTTATTCATTCTCTCTCTTCCCTGTGCTTTCATATATATGTAACTCTTCATTATGTAATGTAAGATCTTATTTTTAACTTTTAATCTAAGGACAATATGACTCCAAAATAAACATATTTGCATTCTATTATATTAAATAATCATTTAAAAGTATACGCCATATGACTTGCATAGAATGAACAAATGGGATCACATTTAAATTGTAAATAACTAAGTTTTGAATTACAAAGATATGCACACAATGAACAAATTGGATCGAATATCAAGTTTCATATATATGAAAATGAACAATAATTGTGTACATATACAAAAATGGCATAAATTCCAAGTCAATAATAGAGTTACAAAATTGTGACATGTGTCATGTCAAGGTTGATATATACAATAAAAATATTAAATATATAAATAAATTGGTCCTTCAATGACCACAACTAGAACTATATGTCTCTATCAATATCTATGACTGTGGTGGATCATCAAAATCGAGCCTCTTTGAAGTCGTATGTGGCTTTGTAGGTGGTTGCACAACAACAATTCAAATCTTGAATCAGATATATTTTTTCAAAAAATAGATTAAAGTTCTAAAAATAACATCATAATAACTAAATACTGAACTGTAATTTATTTGCAATTGAATTATTGGTTACCTCATGTCTTTCTTCTACTCTTGAGTTGTGTAGTAAAGCCTATGGATCCCTTATTGGATGATTAGGACTGCTAACAAAATAGAAAGGTAGAGGATTTGTGGTAAGTTGTGAAGGGGGTTGTAACAAGTAAAAATAAATTAATACAAGATAATTACATATATGTCGAGAAATACTAAAAAACCAAAAATCCATGGACTAAAAACAAATGTGTACTAGAGCCTCATATGGTTGTCATATACTTGTAGGAGGCACAGTCACTAATGAAGCAGTTACATGATCATTTCATGTATGGTAAATGATAAGAGATGTTATAGTCATACAGGAAGGAATTGGGACTTTCAAGAAAACAAGAATGCAATCCAACATGAGTTGACAAGAGGGTTTCAACCAAGAAGACAAACATACCTCTTCCCTGCATTGAGTTGGACCCCCTATTTGATGAATGAGACTCCTAAAAAATAGAATGGTAGAGGATTTGTGGGAAATGGCGAAGGGGGATATAATAGGTAAAATACAATTAATACAGGTTAATAACCCAAAGTTGTTGACAAACACTATAAACATAAAAATGCATGTACTTATATCTAAACACATGTGCTTAACATATATACAACAAATGTTTACCAAAGCCTCAGATGGATCTCTTGTACTATTAGGAGGCATCATATGTGATGAGACAACTATGATCATTTCCTATATGAAAAATGATACCAAATGTTATAGTCATAGAGGAAGGATTTGGAGCTTCTGAACAAACAAGAATGAAATCCAAGAGGAGTTGAGAAGAGGGTTTCAACTAAGAATAGGAGATTCAACTAAAGATGAAAATGTTACCTCTTCCCTCTCCTGAACCTCTATGACATCAGGTGTATTCATCAATTCTATAAGCCTCAATTGTTTCTGGATATAGAATAGACAAAAAGACTTTAAGCCAGTTTGCATTTACATGTTTAATCATAATAAATTTCAACAAATAAATTTAAATTGTGCTAAATTACCTTTTGGCATTTGGGTGTCTGCAAGGATTTGTTTTTCTATCTCAGTGTACTGGAAGATTCCTTTCACACATGAGATGCCCTGGAGCCAAGTGGGGTAACCTAAGACAAACAAAATTAACATAAGAGAAACGAATATATCATATTAGATCTAAGTCAAAGAAAATCTAAATATAAATGACTCGCATGGGTTCAATTAAAATTGTAAATAAGAGTTGTGTAAAATATGATACCGCAAAGCTTTCTATGCCAAATTCAATGGCTAAAAGTATGACATCATCAACTTGGGAATTCTAAGCCCCTTACAACCCCTATAAAATACAAAATAAATATACATTAGAGAGTTACTAAAAATTAACAAAAAACTATTTTGAAATCAAGTTATTATTATATTTTTAATATATTAAAAAGCTTTACCTCTGATGTCAAAGCTACTCATGCACATGGAGTGGAATGAACAGTACATGGTGTACTCGCACCATCTACTGCACTCTGAAATGCATATTATTCATATATCAGTTTAAATTTTTTTATAAATAAATTTTTTTTTACATTTATAAGATTTAACTGATAATAAATAACATGTCATAAACATAAATAAACACACCTGCATCTTCTCTTCCTCAAAAAACATTATGGTCATCAGGTCATTGGTGAGGGCCACATCCTCTACAATGGAAGCTTGAAATCTACTCCCATAATGTGCACACAAATGGGATGTGGAACCATCCTCATTCACATCAATACCTACCCCAGAACATATGTCTTGGAATCTAGCACATATATGAACAATGGGCTAGGCTAAGCCAAATGGTACATCTAATGATGAGTCAATTACACGTGTTGGTCCATACTCTGGTCTGACTAACTGTGTTTCATGCTAAACAATGAAATCAATCAAAGGCATAGCCACTTGAAGAGTTCATAACTCCATAGACTCCTTCAGTGCTACTGGGATTGTGATGTGAGCTATGGTTTTAGGAGCTAAAGAAATCTGATGCTGGGGGTCTACTACCCTCTGAGCCCTAGGTCTATCTTACACAGAACCTCTCCCTCTACCCTGGAACTACCGCATGTCAAATTAATTCGACTTCAAGCGAAGGATAAACTTACAGTATAAATTTCTCAAGAAATATAGATTCACCTCATAATTATTGCAAGGTGGTTGGTCAAAGACCATATACCACCTATCCCAAAAAGCATTTTCATCCAAGCATAGTTACACCAATTTACGGGAAACCTCTTTGAATCATTAAGTTAGGTCTGATTAGTTTTAGGTTCCATGAAAAGAGCACATATGTCATATTTACTTATGGATTTTATTTTCACCTCATCATATGACAACCCATTAGCATAAAATACACAACATCTATCCATTTATGTACCTCATTTCATAACTTGTCTAGATACCTCCCTGGCACTATTGGTCATTGATTCTAGGGTTGTGGTGAAGGATGATTGGTGATCATGAGTATAGGACCTCAACCTATTCACTATGATAGAATTTTGAGTATTATTCTATGTGAGATGATTTATAAGATCCTCTTGTGTGGTCTGTACAGGTTCTACTAGAAGACACATAAGGTTTTGGGGTGGTGGTTGTTGTTGAGGAGCAGTATTTTGCATGTTTTCTTGTTGCGGGCCAATGTTTTGAGGGTTTGCTTGTTCTTCAAGTGAAAAATTTTGAGGGTTTGGTTGTAGTGGTATGCTAGGAAGAGGTTTTTGTTGTTTGTTTTGTCATCGAGCATAGTTTTGAAAATATGGCATAAAATTTATAAAAAAACTTAAATCAATTGAAAAAACCATTTTTCAATTCAATTTCAAACAAAAATTAATAAATTAATTCTTACCTCTTCAACGATGTGGCATTATTAGAAATTTTTGTAAATGCTGAAAAAAAAAATATGGTGGAACACGATCGGGTTATGTCAATTTTGGCAAAATAGAAGTTGTTGTTCACCTTTTTTGGTCGCTGGAAATGAGTTTGGCTCATGACTAAACTCAAACAAATTCTTTTACAAAACCTGTACAGGTTTTGAAGAATCTACAAACACAGACATAATATTCTTATAATATTTCTAATGAGGAATCTACAAACCCTACTATATCTATGAGATATATTCCTAACAACATCATCTAGAAATGGTAGATTCCCAATCTTCTACTAAATACCCATGCATATGCAGGCTCTAAAGCTAGAAAAGTAGGGTCAAGATGACAATATCTTTTCCCCCAAAAGAGCTGAAATATGTCAATCAAAATTAATATTTTAATATATACACATATTATGTATTATATATGATCAAAATGACAACACCTTTGACCTAAGGCCTAAAATATGTCAATAAAAGAAGATAGTTTTGTAAAAAACATTAAAACAAATTTTTAGTAAACAAAAAAATTAATTATTAATTAGTACTTATATTAAATTGAAAAAATTGAAAATCATGTATTATTTTTGGATTGGATAGCTAAAAGAACAACTACTATTAAGACTTTTGGATTAGTTAGCTTTCCTCTTCTATTGAGTAAATAAGATACTATAAAATAATTATTTTTGTTAACTTGTTTACAATATATTATTATACAATATCTTCTACACTGCAAATTATAATTAATTTAATCATATAACATTTGTAAAATTATGATAAATTCATTCATTAGATTAAAATATTACTTGAAGTAAATGTGGGCTATAGTTATTTGAGTTTCAAGAATTTTTAAACTTATAATTTGTAATATACATTAAGAAATTCAAGGAATCTTCAAGATTGATTACAAAGAACTCAAGTGCTCACTTAAATGCCAAATTTTCATTTTCAATAATCAATTCAAAATTATTTTTTAAAAAATCAAATTTAATCAAAAATATTTATTTCTTTTTAATTTATTATTTATAGTATTTATTAAACATATTAAAAAAACTTACTATAAAATTTTGATTATAATAATAAAATTAACCATAGTAAAAAAAATAAAATTTAGATTATAATTAAAAATATACAAACAATAAAACAAAAAAATAACAATTATAATAACCAATATAAATCACAACTGAACTTTGAAATCATTGTAGTCACAAGATCAAATGAAAATGGAGCAGAATGGAGAACATAATGGCATAGCAGGGTAGAATGCTCTTGGGCAGCATCAAAATAATTTCATCCAACATTGTTTACAAGAGTATTTGAACAGAAAGACAAGAGAGATAGGGGTTGATTCAATAGGTGAAGAAAACCAGGAGGATGGACAAATAATTGATCTATCTAAAGAAGTAGGAGAGCACAATGATTTTTTGGAGAAGTTAGGGTTAATGTGTCAATTATTCAGGCTAGAAAAAAACATAAGAAGATCAGAAAATAGTAGAAGAATCATGGAAAACTCCTCTATTAATCAGATTCTTTCCTAAAAGATTCTTTGTTGGAATATTTGCTTCAGAAGAGGAAAGGGAAAAATTCTTGCAAGGGCGTTATGGTCTATGAACTTGATACCACTTTATATGCAAAAATGGAACAAAAATTTTGATCCCCTAAAAACTGAACCTTAAGAAAAGTCATTATGGATTTGGTTAAACAAACTCCCAGTAGATTATTGGTCGATAGAAGAGGCCTTGGAAAAAATTGGAAGATCAATAGGCACTCTAATGGACATTGATTAGTATATTGATAATGGTGACTTATATCATTATGTCAAGATAAGGGTGGTTGTGCTAAGGAAGATCCCCAAAAGAATAAGGTTAAGATTTCAAGGATTGGACTGGTTCAAGAGATCAAAGAGGAGGAAGAAAAATTATTTTGCCTTCGATGAAGGAAATAGAACCACTCTACCAAGGACTATATATTACCTCAAAAGAAAATTGACACTTGGATTCCAAAATAAATCTAGGTCGAAGGGAAAGGTATGGATAATTTAGGCTCCAATCTAAAGAAAAAGGATTCTGGATATGGAAAAATCAACCCTCACAAAGAACGACTTCAGGCTCAAACAATGGAGCATCTGTTACCAAAGTCTATCCCAAAAGAGGTAGAAGATTGGAGGACAAATGTGGAAGAAAATCAAGATCAAACCATGGGGATGGAATCAGATATTGAAGGGAACTAAATGATGATTTTTGGGAGGGGAAGTTAGGCATCATTGATACAACATGCATAAGCCAATCTATTATTGGCCTATTAGGGTGTGAAAAGAAGAACATAGGCAAATGAATGAATAGACAAAAGAGAGAGGCAAAGGAAGCATAAAATGCCTCCCAAGCATGGTTGATTTATTCAAAAATAAAATTATCAAGGGAGGGAAATGCCATGGGAAATAATGAAGATATCCATAGGGAGTGTCATAGGAATGGCGGCCCCCTGACAAAATATAAATAAAATAGATGTCAATGTGGTTCCACTTCAAGAAACCAAATGTAGAGAGGAAGAGGTGGAAAAGTTTGTAAGTTACTATAAAGGTTGGTCTAGTGTGTTTTAGGTTATTGAAGGCCATGTGGGAGACTTAAGAGTGCTCTAAAAAGAAAATTCAGTGAGTGTTCTCTGTTGGAATTAATGGGAAGTAGTACTGAGAGGCGAGGGGTGAATCAGTACCTCTAAAAACTTTTAACACCTTTCTTTATTCATCATTAGTAATCATTCATTACTGCATTACCGACCATTACTATTGTTCATTATTATGCATATAGTATTGTTCTATAATATTTAATTGTTTGTAACATTCATAGAAACATTCATGAAAATAATAAACACATAACACAAGATATGGTATTGCGGAAAACTCATGTTAGGAAGTAAAAATTGTGGTGGGCATGGCACCCACAAAACTTCACTATCTACAGAATGGAACGGAGCCAATTAAGGCTTACAATTTGATCACTTATGATAATCTACCCTATTAGGAGTATTAAGGTGAAGACTAGTTAAGATCTAATCTCTTAAGATCTTTAGCAACAGTGATTTAAGTGTGCACTCAGCTATGAGATTTACAATAGGATGTTTAAGCCCACCTTTCTTGAAATGAATTCTTATGTGCACTACACTTGTTAGAATGAGTACAAATGTTGACCTGACTATATGAAATCTATAATTTCTGATTACAAATCCATTAAAGCTCTCAGAATAACAATATCACCTTAAGTGATTGATGAATACCTTTTCTCTGCTCGTCGGTAGCCTGTGTTCTTGTTCTTGAAACTAATTTGATTCTTTTATGTCCTTCTGCATGAATTCTCTTGTCTGGTCTCTAGATGCTCTTTGTGGCTACAATCCTAATTGAACAACAACTGTTTACAATAGACTGAGCATCTATTTATACAATTATTTGACCTATATTGCAATCACGCATTACAATGTTAACTCTTAGATCCAAGGTTTACAACTTGACCTTGATCTTTAGTTTGCATGTTTTAAATTAGTAAAAATAATTAAGACAATATTAAATACATTGCTTCCTCTGCACATAATGGATTTAAAATTAAATCAAGAAGCTATAAATACAACTTCAATGATTTATCTGACATGGAAATTCAGATCCACTTTTTGCTGGGTGTAACTGACTTTCGATTCTTGGTCCTCAGGTTGAACTGAAAGTCTGTCGACGTTCCTTTTTTGAACTATTTTTTGGGTCCCCTTTGTCTATCAGGTTCCTCTCTTTGTTGTTTCTTTGGTTTGCACTGATGTTACTCATTAGGTTCCATTTTCCTTTTTTTCATCGGATAACACTGAACAGTGTTTGTCGGGTAACCTTGGCGTTAAGTAGTATTGTTCCCTGTCTGTTGGTGTGATGTAAAACGATGGTGCAGACCATGTTTTTCCTTGTGTATACTAATGGAAGAATATAATGCCTTCAATCTCCCCCTTTGAAATTAGTATCAAAAACTGATATGTGCAAAATACTAAAGTGTTTAGTATGTACACCATGTTTATATCCTTGTCATTATATGACTCCCCCTAACTATATGCATCGATATAGTATAAGTATATGCACATGTATACTATACATTCTCTACTCATTTCTCTATATGTACATATTATTTCCTTCTTTTATTTCCCCTTTCTTTTACTATACATATTATTTCCTTCTTTTTAACTGAGGTGAGTGAACATATCAATTTCTCCCTTTCTTTTATACTTATGACAAAAATGTACAACTTATAATATGCCAAAATTGTGACAAAAATGTGCAACTTACAATGTGTCAAGTATATGGGAATGGGTTTTCTTGATATCTTCGATTATTTTCTCCCATTTTTCTTTCAGTTGTTCTAGTGCCATGTGTTGTAGCTCTAGCCTTTCATGCATATTGTAAATGTTGTCTAAGATAGACATTTCA
This sequence comes from Thuja plicata, assembly GCA_018584345.1. Lineage (NCBI taxonomy): Eukaryota > Viridiplantae > Streptophyta > Pinopsida > Cupressales > Cupressaceae > Thuja > Thuja plicata. The sequence goes on from MU224737.1 coordinate 3,383,024, forward strand.
AGGGTGGCAATTAATTTATTTGCCTGTGTCACATGTTGTTGCAAGAGTCAAAGTGTCGGTAAGAGATGAGCTTGAAGCTCATGTACCTCATCTCTATACTTCATTTCTGTAATCTGTATGTCTTGTCTTAGTTTTCAAGCCTGTCTGATTTGCTCATTGTGCAATTTAATTGCTTCTTCATTATTGGTGAGAATTTGTGCACTTGACTTAAGATTAGTATCAATTTGTGCTATCTATTTGGTATACTCCTGAGTGAGTTGATCTAATGTACACAATTTATGTATCAAGGTAATAGCTTCTGAGATAATTCGATCAAGTGTGCTTACCAATTCAGATAGCTTTACCTTTTTCAATGCCACTTCTTGGCTTATCTTCTCGGCTAGCTTGAACTCATACTTGTGTTCAAGTCTCTCTTTCATGACTTTCTTAGCATCTATGTTCTGAGATGTTATTGCATTTGTGAGTACTGCCAATTGATTGAGCATTGGGGTGGTCTGATCAATATCTATATCAGGTACAATCTATTGAAGTATTCCTCTTGCTACTTCCAGTACCTTGGCCTCTTTTGTTGCTCTCTTTAGTTTGTCTTGAATGGCCTTTCTTTCACAGAGTCTTGCATATTTGGTCAATGCAGTTGGCTCCAATGTCCTTGGATCACAAACTGGAATCTCAATTATTTCATCCAGTGTTACTGGATTCTTATGCTTGTTCTTCTTCTTCTTTGAGATTTTTGGGGATGCAGATGTATGAACTACCATAGCTAGTTCATTTTTTCTCTCTGAAGTGCTTGGTGAAGGCTTTGAGGAAGATGCTTATCATGTTTTATGCTCAGGTGGCACCTATCAGTTTTTTGAAGATGTCTCTCCTTTAACCTTGGGTGTCTCTGTAGATTTTTCTTTTAATTTCTTCTTCTTCTCATCTTGTTTTGCTTCTTCACCTTTTTATGTCTGTGTATCCCCTTTTTCCTTTTGTGTTTCCTCTTTATTTTGATCAGAAGACTTATCTGTCTAATCATCGGTTGCAGCTTTTTCTATAGTTGTATCCTCTACTTTATTTGTGGTGTCTTTTGCTTCTCCATCACCCTTGTCCTTGGGTGTGCTTGTGTCCTCTTCCATATTACCTTCCAATATATTGATTTCCTTCATTAATACATGCATGTTGCTTTGAGTTGTAGCTTGGGTTGTATCAAGAGTGGTGTCCTGCTCGTCAGTTTGATCTTTTAGAGCAGTGACATCCTCATCTTTTTGTATCTTCTCTATAGGGTCTACAACTATTAAGTCCATGACTGATGTATCCTGCCATGTTTCATCAGCAACATTCATATCTTTATCATTTGATGTCTTCAATTTTTGTTGTTGTCCTTGATCCTTAAGTGTAATGAATATTAATTCATCTTTCTTTTATGGATCTTTATCATAGTCATAATTTGTGATGTCTTGAATGTCAAGACTATCCATTACTTTTTCCAAATCTATTGGCTCCATGTCTTCTATATTTTCCATAGCAATGTGCTGAGGACTTGCATTGTCTGTTTCCTCCTCTCTATGAGGTGTGTCAGTGAGAAGTAATTGTTCCTCACAACTTGTTGACTCTATTGGCATATCAAGGAGTTGTCTCTATTTAGTTTAAGTCATAGTATATAGCTCTATGAATTTGTTTTCTAGTACTTTGTATGCCCTTATATGGGATACAAATTTTCTTGAGTGCTTCTTCATGATCTCTTTGATTTCTTCAATCTTAGATTTGAGAGGAATTAGTGTTACTAGTATCCTCTCCCTTGCTTCTCTCTCAGTTTGTAGAGCATATGACCATTGTTGGGATACTTTGTTACCAAGCTCCTTGGGTATTTGATTTACAAATTTAGCTGGTACATATTTGTGCTTGATCATTGACCTTATGATTGCATATTGTATTTTTTTTTGGTCCTCTGGTTTCAGTGTATCCCATTGTCTGATTCTTTTGTCATGCATTGTGCCAGATGCAGCAATATGTTCAGCAGCTTCATCAATAGTTTGATTCTTGTAACTTTTCTTTACTACATCAGGCTCATCATCTTTAGTGTCCTCTATGTCATCCTTTGTCCTAACCAACCTTTTCCTCTTCTTTGGAGGTGTTGTTTTCACATTTTGTTGCTTTGTTTGCTTTGCTAGCTTCTTCCTCTTATAGGTTCTTACTTGACCTTTCTTAAGTGGGGTAGTGTCAATTTTAGTAGTTTGACTTCTTGTCCTCTACTTCTTTGTTGGAGGTGGAGGTGTATCAGATTCAATCTTCTCAGAATCTGATATATGTTCTTCTTGTCCCTCACCAATGGTTCCCTATTCATTGGTTTCCTCTGGTTGTTCTTGTTCCTCCTCAGTTACCGATAGAATCTTCTTGAGATTCTTAACCATCTTATCTTTCTTATTTACAATTTTCTTGATTTGTAGGCCTCATTTTATTTTTGATTTGGCCTCTTCATAGGTTCCAAACCTAGGTTGTTTGTTATCAACAGGCTCATTTATTAATGCATCAATTGCACTTGTAGCCTGATCAATATTTATTTCATAATCCAATGGTGCTAACCAAGCTATTCTTGGTACAACCGGTTTGATATGAGTGAAATCAATATCCACCATAAAACATATTTCATCCTTATGTTTTTCCACAAGTTGTTCAGGAATCCTAGTCCTCTCCATCATCTTTTCCTTGAACTCAAGGAAGTATGCCGACATAATAGATTCAAAATTGTCCCCTAGTGACTTAATCAGTTTACTAATCTATTGTGTTACTAGTTTGGTAGTGTCCCATTTTACTTTTCCTACTGTAGGAAAGTACTCTTGAAAATAGAAAAAGATACACATGATAAGTGAGCCAAAATTACATGTGTTGGTCTTTGTAGACCTGATTGTGACCATGTTCTCATTAAGTTGTTTTAACAGGATCTCACATAGTTCCATCTAAATTCCTTTGGTCACTATCTTGTAAGTCATGCTTACTGATGTTGCAGATATGTTGTCCAATCTTCTTTCTTGAAAAATATTGAACCCAATTACACATGCACCAAATTTCAATTCTTCGTCGGTGATGGTATTTACTTTTAGACCTTTTTTGTCCCATTCATCTTTTGTGAGCTTTTCAGCTTCTTTCCTAGAGGGATGCTTGTGTTGCCTAGGCTTGTCAGTTATTGGATAACTAGTGACAGTGTGAAGGACATCCTTGGTGATTTGTTTTGGTTGATCCAACCACAACTTCTGGTCATGCAATTTTCTTAGTACCAACCTGATCCAGTCAGTCTTGAATTCCCTTAGGAAATGTAGGGCATTAGTTAACCCTTTTACTTCCAAGTGTTTGTGTTCTTCCTTCAGATTTCCTTCAGCATCACAAAGCTTCTTATAAGCTTCATCCATCTCCAGATCACCTAACTCAGCGATTTTGTAGTGAATATAAGACCTAACATCTTCTATGAGCAAAACCCTAGGTGGAATTTTTTAAAATGCTCCGGTTTCATCAGTTTTCAAAGTGATCTTCGAGAATATCTTGTATTTGGGTTCTATACAAGTTCTATTCTTAATCAACTTAACCACATTCCATTTATCATTCTTGATCTTAGTGGTTCTTGAGGTAGTTGCCATTGTTTTTCAAGTTTTAGGGCTTTCTTGAAATTAGGGGTTTCTTGAAAATAATGAAAAAGTGCTTTTGGTGCCCTCGGTACTTACTTTGATCCTTGGTAATGGTTAATGACCTAGTTTTTGTGTGTTGAATATATTTTAGGACGCTTCTACTTTCTTCTCTTCAATCACTCTAATTTCTCTTCAAATCACGGGTGCAAAATGAAGTGCTTCCGTCGACTATTTATAGGATTTTTCCCTAAGTCAGAAATAAATGCTTCAATGACTCATCAGGTCATAAAGACAGAGTCCATCAGGAAGACTTTCACAATCATCATTGGTGATGTTCAGGATGCTCAAGATAGTTGTTACCATTATTACTTTTACCAACGAATATCGGTATTCTTTCGTGACAACTTTGTGACTTTGCTTTCTTACCGACGGGTGTCGGGTTACATTGGTAACTTAACCATTTTATGTGTTGACTGATAATTTATGGTAAGTGTATACATCTCATCCATTATTTTCACCGATGATTTTTGGTATGTATGTGTATACTGACGGGGTTGTATTCTCAAAATTGGAATTAGTAACATAATACGCATCTTTATTATGCATATTTTGACTATCTATCAATTTGTATAATGGAATTGATGCAAAATATGACTTGGTATAGTGTAGTTCAATAATTACTTGTTCAGCTCAAGTGAGGGTGGTGATGTCACTGGATCCATTGGATGGGGTGTCACCATTTGCATTTCTTGGTCCAGCTTCATCATTGCTTGAGGATTTTCTCCATATTTTATCTCTAGCCCTCTAGATATCTTCAATGGTGTTTCCATTGGTATATATGCTTATCTCTGTCATTCAATCTTTGCAAACTTTCTTGAGATGGCCAGCTTTGTGATAGTGTAGGCATGTCATTCTAGGGTTTGACCAGCCTCTAGACCTTTTGGTCCATGCTCTCATGTAGTTTGCAGAAATGTGACCATATCTACCACATGTTGTATAGTTTGTCCAAGTATTGTAATCTCATACATATTGATTATCGATTCTCTTTGGTTGATAAGGATTTTCTTGTCATTTAGGCTTCCATGCTTGCCTTTTATTTTTCTAGCATTCTTCAACTGTGTTCCCATTCATCTTGCAGGTAGGACAGTATTTGAACATGTAGGTTTCCTTCTTTAGTTGTTCTATCTTAGTCTTGCATTCATAAGCCTTATGTCCTTTCTTATTACATTTATAACAGAATCCTATGAATGTAGATGTAGATTTAGGAATACCTCTCATTTTACCTTGGCATACATTTGACGTGTACCCTTTCTTTCCACAGTGCTTACATGTCAGCTTTCTTGGTCTTGGATTTTCATAGACATTCTTTGAATTGGCTTAATTTGATGATTCTCCATTTTCAATAAAGCCTAAACCCTTGTTGCTTTTGACTCTTCGTTGTCCTTCAAGAAAATTATCCATTCTCTTATTTCTTTCTTTAGCCTTTCTGATAACTTCATTATGTTGTTTTCGAATTCTAACCTCATCCTTTAGTTTTTCATTCTCTTCTCTTAGTTCACCGATAATTTGTTTTCTATCAATGAGTTCTATATTTATTTTGTTTGCTTCTTGACTCATAATAATAATCTGATTTGTGAAATCATGGTGATGCTCAGCATGTTTTTGAATTTCTAATTCCTTTTCTTGTAGTTTCTCTCTAATCTTCCCTCTGTCATCAATAGAAAGTGTTCTTTCTATTTCATCTTGTCTAGCAGAACTCATCACATCAATCATTCTTACCATCTGGCTCTCTTGACCAATTTGCAGCATCTTTATTTGCTCTGTCAGATGTTGATTGATCTCCTTTAGATTTGTGATGTTCTCTTCTAATGTATCTGATGTATTACTTATATTTGATCCTGAGGATTCAAATAAATCTGGAATCTCTTCTTCTTCATAATCCTTTTCATTTCTCCTGGTAGCCATACCTTTCCTCTCATTCAGCAGCTCTCTCATCTTGATTCTAGCTTCTTTATACTGTTCATAGAAAATCTGTATCTCAAGATTTTTATTCTCAATATTCTTATCAAGTTTGTATTTCTCCATTTTATGATCTTTTCTCTTAAGCCTTTAAGCTTTTCCAAGAAGAGACTTAGCTCTGATACTAATTTTTGGAATTAATGGGAAGTAGTACTGAGAGGGGAGGCGTGAATCAGTACCTCTAAAACCTTTTAACACCTTTCCTTATTCAGCATTAGTAATCATTCACTACTGCATTACCAAGCATTACTATTGTTCTTTCTTATGCATGTATTATTATTCCATAATCTTTAATTGTTTGTAACATTCATAGAAACATTCACGAAAATAATAAACATATAACACAAGATATGGTATCGCAGAAAACACCTGTTAGGAAGTAAAAACTGCAATAGGGATGGCACCCACAAAACTTCACTATCTACAGAATGGAAGGGAGCTAGTTAAGGGTTACAATTTGATCACTTCTGATGATCTACCCTATTAGGAGTACTAAGGTGGAGACTGGTTAAGATATACTCTGTTAAGAGCTTTAGCAACACTAATTTAAGTGTGCACTCAATTATGAGATTTACAATAGGATGGTTAAGCCACCTTTCTTGAAAGGATTTCTTATGCATACTACACTTGTTAGAATGAGTACAAATGTTGACCTGACTATATGCAATCTATAATTGTTGATTTCATATCCATTAAAGGTCTCAGAATAACAATATCACCTTAAGTGATTGATGAATACCTTTTCTCTACTCGTCGGTAGTGTGTGTTCTTGTTCTTGAAACTGATTTGATTCTTTTCTGTCCTTCTGCATGAATTCTCTTGTCTGGTCTTTAGATGCTCTCTATGGCTACAATATTCATTGAAAAACAAATATTTACAATAGACTGAGCATCTATTTATAGAATTATTTGACCTATCTTGGAATCACGCATTACAATGTTAACTCTTAAATCCAAGGTTTACAACTTGACCTTGATCTTTAGTTTGTATGTTTTAAATTAGTAAAAATAATTAAAAAAATATTAAATACATTGCTTCCTCCACACATAATGGATTTAAAAGTAAATCAAGAAGCTATAAATACAACTTTAGTGATTTATCTGACATGGAAATTCAGATCCACTTTTTGCAGGATGTAACTAACTCTTGGTTCTTGGTCGTCGGGTTGAACTGAAAGTCTGTCGGCATTCCTTTGTTGAACTATTCTATGAGTTCCTTTTGTCTTTTGGGTTCCTCTCTTTTATTTTTCTTCAGGTTTCACTGATGTTACTCATTGGGTTACATTTTCCTTTTTGTCATCGGATAACACTAAACAATGTTTGTCGGGTAACCTTGGCGTCGGGTAGAATTGTTCCCTGTCTGTCGGTGTGATGTAAATCGATGGTGCAGATAATGTTTTCCTTGTGTATACTAATGGAAAAATATTGAAGGAATTATATTTTCCATTAGTATACTTAGAGAAAAACATGATCTGCACCATCGGTTTACTCTACACCGACATGCAGGGCACAACACTATCTGACGCCAAGGTCACCCAATGACAAAAAGGTAAAAGAAACTCGACGAGTAACAACAGTGCTACCCGACGAAATAGAAAAGAGAGGAACCCAACATATATAGGGAACTAGATGAACAGTTCAGTCAAGGAACACCAACGGACTGCAAGTTCAAACCGACGACCAAGAACCGACAGTCAGTTACATCCCACAAAAGTGGATCTGACTTTCCACATCAGATAAATCACTGAAGTTATATTTATAGCTTCTTGATTTGATTTTAAATATGTTATGTGTGGAGGAAGAAATGTAATCATTATTGTTTTAATTAGTTTTACTATTTTAAAACATGCAAACTAAAGATCAAGGTCAAGTTGTAAACCTTGGATCTAAGAGTTAACATTGTAATGCATGAATTCCAAGATAGGTCAAATACTTGTATAAATAGGTGCTCAATCCATTGAGAATAGTTGTTGATCAATGAAGATAGTAGCCACAGAGAGAAACTAAAGACTAGACAGAGAATTCATCCAGAAGAACACAAACAGAATCAAATCAGTTTTCAAGAACAGAACAGAGGCTACCGACAAGCAGAGAAAATGTATTCATCAATCACTTAAGGTGATATTATTATTGTAAGAGATTTAATGGATCTGTAAAATAGAAATAGTAGATTTCATACAGTTAGGTCAACATTTGTACTCATTCTAAAAAGTGTAGTACACTAATGAAATCCTTTCAAGAAAGGTGGGCTTAACCATCCTATGTAAATCTCATAACTAAGTGCACACTTAAATTAGTGTTGCTAAAGCTCTTAACAGAGTAGATCTTAACAGGTCTCCACCTTAATACTCTTAACAGGGTAGATCATCAGAAGTGATCAAATTGTAAGCCTTAACCGGCTCCCTTCCATTCTGCAGATAGTGAATTTTTGTGGGTGCCATCTCCACCACAGTTTTTACTTCCTAACAGGAGTTTTCTGTGATACCATATCTTGTGTTATGTGTTTATCATTTTCATGAATGTTTCTATGACTGTTGAAAACTATGAAATATTGTGAACAAACAATACATGCATAAGAAAGAATAATAGTAATGGTTGGTAATACAAAATTGAATGATTACTAATGATGAATTGTGAAAGGTATTAAAAGTTTTAGAGGTACTGATTCACCCCTCCCCTCTCAGTACTACTTCCCATTAATTCCAACAATTGGTATTAGAGATTAGTCTCTTCTTGGAAAGCTTAAAGACTTAAGAGCAAAGATCATACAATGGAGAAGTACAAACTTGATAAGAATATTGAGAACAAAAAGCTTGAGATACAGATGTTCTATGAACAGTATAAAGACACAAGAATCAAGATGAGAGAGTTGTTGGATGAGAGAAAAGGTATGGCTACCTGGAACAATGAAAAAGACTATCAAGAAGAAGAGATTCCATATTTATTTGAATCGTCAGGATCAAATGCAAGTAATACATCAGAAGAAAACATCACTAATCTAAAGGAGATCAATCAACATCTGACAGAGAAAATAAAGATGCTACAAATCATTCAAGAGACCCAGATGGTAAGAATGATTAATATGATGAGTTCTGCCAGACAAGTTGAAACAGAAAGAACACTTTCTATTAATGACAAAAGGAATATTTCAGAGAAACTACAAGAAAAGGAAATGGAAATTCCAAGACATGCTGAGAATCACCATGATCTCACAAATAAGATTATCCTTATGAGTCAAGAAGAAAATAGAATAAATATGGAACTCATTGAAAGAATATAGATTATCAGTGAACTAAGAGAAGAAAATGAAAAGCTAAAGCATGAGGTTAGAATTCAGTAATAGCATAATGATATTATCAGAAAGGCTGAAGAAAGCAATAAAAGATTGGATGAATTTCTTGAAGGACAATGAAGAGTCAACAACAACAATGGTATAGGCTTTACCAAAAATGGAGAATCATCAAACCCAAAGAATATCTATGAAAATCCAAGACCAAGAAAGCTAACATGAAAGCACTATGGAAAGCATGGGTACACATCAAATGTATGTAGAGGTAAACTGAAAGGTACTCCTAAATATACACCTACATCTTCATTCATAGGATTCTCTTATAAATGTAACAAGAAAGGACATAAGGCTCATGAATGCAAGAGCAAGATAGAACAGCCAAAGAAGGAAACCTACATGGACAAATACTATCCTACATGCAAGCTAAATGGGCACACATCTGAAGAATGCTAGAAAAAGAAAAAGCAAGCATGGAAGCCAAAAGGTAAAGAAGTTCCTTATCAACCAAAGATAATCGGTAATCAATATATATGGGAGTACAACACTTGGACAAACTATACAGCATGAGGCAGATATGGTCACATTGCTGCATACTGCATGAGAGCATGGACCAAAAGGTCTAGAGGTTGGTCAAACCCCAGAATGGAATACTTACACTATCATAAAGTTGGTCACCTCAAGAAAGATTGCAAAGACCGATTGACAGAAACAAGCACATATCCCAATGGAAACACCATTGAAGATATCCAGAGGGCAAGAGACAAAATGTGGATAAAATCTTCAAGCAATGATGAAGCTAGGCCAAGAAATGCAAATGGTGACACCACATCCAATGGCTCTGATGACACCACCAACCCCACTTAAGTTGAACAAGTAAGTATGGAACTACACTATACCAAGTCATATGTTGCATCAGTTCCATTATACAAATTGATAGATAGTCAAAATTTGCATGAACCAAAGATGCATATTACTTTACTTGTTACAAATCTAAGAATGCAACACCATCGGTAAACACTTACCAAAAATCATTGGTGAAGATAATAATGAATTGTTTACACTTACCGGAAATTGTTGGTCAACTAGTAAAAGTGCTAAATTGCCGATGTAACCCGACGCCCATTGGTATGAAAGCAAAGTTCAGAAGTTGTCATGAACAAATATCGATATCCGTCGGCAAAAACAAAGTTGTTAACAACTGCCTAAAGCATCATATCTTCACCAATGATGATTTGAAATATCCTCTCGATGAAACCCGTCTTCATGTCTTGATGATTCGTTGAGCATTTATTGCAAAGACTTAGGTCAAAAAGTCTATAAATAATCGACGGGACAATTTCATTTTTCACCCGCGATTTGAAGAGAAAGCAGAGCGAAAACAAAGCAATTAAAGAGTAGAAAGTAGAAGCATCCCCAGATCGATTCAGCACACAGTAAATAGATCTTTCATCACTATTGTGAATTGAAGTAAGTACCAAAGGCACCAAAAGATCTCTGTCATTATTTTATCAAAAATCCCTAATTTCAAGAATACCCTAAATACTTGAAATACAATGGCAACCACATCAAGAACTGCTAAGATGAAGAATGAGAAGAGGAATATGGTGAAACTGATCAAGAATAGTACATGTGTAGAACCAAAGTATAAAATCTTCCTTGAAATTGCATTGAAACTTGATGAAGCCGACACATTTTACAAAATTCCACCTAGGGTTTTGCTCATAGAAGATGTTAGGTCTTATATTCACTACAAGATCGTAGAGATAGGTGATCTTGAAATGGATGAAGCTTTTTAGAAGCTGTGTGATGCCGAAGGAAAACTAAAGGAAGAGCACAAAAACTTGGAGGTCAAAGGGTTAACAGATGCCCTACATTTCCTAAGGGAATTCAAAATAGAATGGATTAGGTTAGTCTAGAGTAGGATGCATGACGGCAAGCTATGGCTAGACCAACCCAAGCAGATAACCAAGGATGTTCTTCATGCTCTCACTGGTCATCCAATAATCAACAAGCCTAGGGCACACAAACATCAATCCATGAAAGAAATTATAAAACTCACCAATATAGAAGGAGACAACAAAGGTCTCAAAGTGAACACAATCATCGATGAAGAGCTAAAATTTGGTGCATGTGTTATAGGGTACAAAATCATTCAAGCTAGTAGACTGAACAACATTTCTACAACAACAGTAAGCACAGCTTACAAGATAGTAACAAAAGGAATTCATATGGATTTGTGTGAGGTCCTATTAAATAAACTTGATGAGAACATGATCAAAGTCAGGTCTGCTAAGACCAACACATGTAAGTTTGGATCACTTATCATGTGTACATTTTTCTATTTTCAAGAATACTTTCCTTTGGTAGGAAAATTTGTATGGGACACTACCAAATAGGTAACCCAACAGATTAGTGAATTGATTAAGTCACTAGGAGACAACTTGAGTCTATTATGTCTGCATACTTCCTTGAGTTCAAGGAAAAGATGATGGAAATAACTAGTATTCCTGAACAGCTAGTTGAAAAACATAAAGATGAAATATGTTTCATGGCAGACATGGACTACACACATATCAAACCAGTTGTACCAAGAATAGCTTGGTTAGCACCATTAGACTATGAGATAAATATTTATCAAGCTACAAGTGTAATTGAGGCACTGATCAATGAGCCCATTGATAATAAAAAACCAAGGGTTGGAACATATGAAGAGGCCAAATCTAAGATAAAACAAGGCCTAGAAGTCAACAAGACTATAACCAAAAAGGATAAAATGGTTAAGAATCTCAAGAAGATTCTATCGGTTATAGAGGAAGAGCAGGATCAACAAGAGGAAACCGATGAACAAGGCACCATCGGTGAAGAACAAGAAGAAAAGAAATTAGATACAGAGGCTACTGAATCTGATACACCTCCATCTCCACCTCCTACAAAGAAGCAAAGGACAAGGAGTCAAACTGCTGCAACTGATACCACACCACTTAAGAAAGGTCAAGTAAGGACCTATATGAGGAAGCAGCTAGCAAAAAGAACTAGACAAAAAACTATCAAAACCACACCACTAAAGAAGAGGAAAAGGTTGGTTATGAAAAAGGCTAACTTGGATGACACTAAAGATGATGAGCCTGATGTAGTGAAGAAGAAATTCAGAAGTCAATCAGTTGATTAAGCTGCCAAATCCATTGCAACACATGGCACAGTGACTAATAAAAAGATCAAACAATGGGATACATTGAACCCAGAGGATCGGAATAAAATACAAGAGGCAGTCATAAAATCAATGATTAAGAACAAGTATGCACCTGCAAAATTTGTAAATCAAATACGTAACGAGCTAGGTAAAAGGGTATACCAACAGTGGTCATATGCCTTGCAAACAGAGAGAGAAGCAAGAGAAAGAGTACTTGTGAGACTGATGCCTCCTAAATCCAAAGTTGAAGAGATAAAATAAGTACTAAAGAAACACTTAAGTAAATTTGTAGCCAAAATAAGGGCGTACAAAGTACTAGAGAACAAGTTTATAGAACTAGATTCAATGACAGAAACTAAATGGAGACAACTCCTGGATCTACCGGTAGAGTCAAAAAGTGGTGAGAAACAATTACTTCTTACCAACACACCTCATAGAGAGGAGTCATAAAATGCAAGTCCTCATCATATTTCTCTAGACAATCAAGAAAGTGATGATGAGCCTATTAACTTAGATACAGTCATGGATGATAATATCCAAGATATCACTAGCTATGATTCTGACAATGATCCAAAGAAGAAAGATGATGTAATATTTATCACACTTAAGGATCAAGAACAGAAACAAAACTTGAAGACATCAAATCATACAATAATAGATGTTGCTGATGAGATAGTACAAGAAACTTCAGTCTTGAACTCAAAAGTACAAGACCCTACAAAAGATATACAAAAATATGATGATATCACTGCTAAAAAGGCTCTAACAGATGAGCAAGACACCACTATTGACAAAGCCCAAGCAACAACTCAAAGTAACATGCTTGTCCTAATGAAGGAAATAAACATACTAGAGGGTAATAATGGATCAAATGAAAAGGAAACAAGCACACCCGAGGACAAGGATGATGGATTAGCCAAAGAAACAACAGATACAACTATAGAGAAAGCTGCAACCAATGATCAGAAAGATACATCTACTGATCAGAATAAGGAAGAAACTCAAAAGGAAACAGGGGACAAACCATAAGAGAAAGGTGAAGAAGGAAAGAAGGATGAGCTGGAGAAGAAATCAGGAGCACATTCTGCAGAAACACCCAAGGTTAATGAAGAGACGTCTTCACATAACCAACAGGTGCCCACTGAGAAAAAGACACAAGATGCATCCTCTACAAAACCTTCACCAAGTAATTCAAAGAAAACAAATGAACTAGCTATGGTATTTCATACATCTGCATCCCCTCAAATCTCAAAGAAGAAGAAAGGAAAGAATAAGAATCCAATAACTCTGGATGAAATCAATGAGATTCCAGTCTGTGATCCAAGAAAATTGGATCCAACTGCATTAACAAAATATGCAAATCTCTGTGAAAGAAAATCTATTCAAGACAAACTAAAGAGAGAGGCAAAAGAGGCCAAGGTACTGGAAGTAACAAGAAATATACTTCAACAGATTGTACCAAACATAGATATTGATCAAAAATCTCCAATGCTTGATCAACTGGTCATACTCACAGATGCAATAACATCTCAGAATACTAATGCTGAGAAGGTTATGGAAGAGAGACTTGAACAAAATTATGAATTCAAGCTTGTAGAGAAACTAAGACAGGAAGTGGTACTGAAAAAGGTCAAGCTATCTGAATTGGTAAGTACAATTGACCCAATTCTATCAGAAGGTGTTACCTTAATAAAGAAATTTTGCACTTTAGATCAACTCACTCAGGAGTATACCGACAAGATAGAAAAAATAGATGTTGATCTTAAGTCCAGTGCACAGAGTCTAGCCAACATAGAAGAAGCACTTAAATTTCACAATGAACAAATCATACAGGATAGGAAATAGAGATAGGACATACAGTTTGCAGAGATGAAGTACAAAGATGAGGTCAACGAGCTCCAAGTTAAGCTCTTATTGACACTTACACTCCTGCAACAAAATATGACACAGGCAAATACTCTAATTGCCACCCCAAAAATGTCTATCCTGGACAACATTTATGATATGCACACAAGACTAGAGCTGCAACACATGGCACTAGAACAGTTGAAAGAACAATGGGAGAAGTTGCTTGAAGATATCAAAACAACCCATTCTAACATATTTGACACATTGTAAGTTACATATTTTTGTCACAATTTTGGCATACTATAAGTTGTACATTTTTGTCATCAGTATCAAAAAATGGGGGAATTTGATATGTTCACTCACCTCAGTTAAAAGGAGGAAATCATATGTATAGTAAAAGAAAGGGAAAATAATGTACATACAGAGAATGAATAGTATACATGTACATATACATATACTATACAAGTGCACACAGTTAGGGGAGTCACATTATGACAAGGATATAAACATGGTATATACATACTAAAAGAGTTTAGTATTATGCACATATCAGTTTTTGATACTAATGTCAAAGGGGGAGATTGAAGGAATTATATTTTTCCATTAGTATACTTAGAGAAAACATGATCTGCATCATCAGTTTACTCTACACCAACAGACAGAGCATAGCACTATCCAACGATAAGGTCACCTGATGACAAAAAGGTAAAATAAACCCGACGAGTAACAACAGTGCTACCTGACAAAATAGCAAAGAGAGGAACCCAACAAATATAGGGAACCTGACGAATAGTTCAGTCAAGGAACACCGACAAACTGCAAGTTCAAACCAACGACCAAGAACTAGCAGTCAGTTACATCCTACAAAAAGTGGATCTAACTTTCCATGTCAGATAAATCACTGAAGTTGTATTTATAGTTTCTTGATTTTCTTTTAAATCCATTATGTGTGGAGGAAGAAATGTAATCATTATTTTTTAAATTAATTTTACTGTTTTAAAACATGCAAACTAAAGATCAAGGTCAAGTTGTAAACCTTGGATCTAAGAGTTAACATTGTAATGCATGAATTCCAAGATAGGTCAAATACTTGTATAAATAGGTTCTCAATCCATTGAGAATATTTGTTGATCAATGAAGATAGTAGCCATGGAGAGCAACTAAAGACCAGACAAAGAATTCATCCATAAGAACACAAACAGAATCAAATCAGTTTTCAAGAACAGAACAAAGGCTACTGACAAGTAGAGAAAAGGTATTCATCAATCACTTAAGGTGATATTATTATTGTAAGAGATTTAATGGATCTGTAAATCAAAAATAGTAGATTTCATACAGTCAAGTCAACATTTGTACTCATTCTAACAAGTGTAGTACACTAATGAAATCCTTTCAAGAAAGGTGGGCTTAACCATCCTATTGTAAATCTCATAACTGAGTGCACACTTAAATCAGTGT
>MU224737.1:3410383-3427634 GCA_018584345.1 Thuja plicata
ATTTGGAGTTCCAACAAAATTGATCATGGATAATGCCTCATATTTCTCATCCTCAGAAATCATTTCCTTTTGTTATGATTATGGAATTCAAATAGGACACTCTTCTGATTATTTTCCTCAAGGCAACGGACAGGCTGAGTCAAGTAATAAAAACTTGGTTAATATTTTGAAGAAGTTGGTGACCGATAATCAGAAGAACTGGCATAAGAAAATACATGATGTTTTATGGGTAGATAGAACTACTCCAAAGAGGGCTATAGGCATTTCACCTTTTGAGTTGGTATATGGAGTTGAAGCCAACTTGCCATTACCTTTGGAACTTGCTACATGTAAGTTGAAAATTGCCATTGAGGATGATGTTTTTAAGGATGGTTTGGAGAAAAGAATTATGTATTTGACCAAGTTGCAGGAGGAAAGGGAAGACATGGTTGACAGGATCACTGAACATCAGAACCGAGTCAAGAAGCTATTTGATAAGAAAGCAAGGCCAAGAAAATTCATGGAAGGTGACATGGTGCTGCTGTGGGATACGAGACGTGAACCTAAAGGAATGCATTCTAAGTTTCAATCCTTGTGGAAAGGTCCATTCCAGGTTATGCAGGTGAATCAGAATAATTCTTTCAGACTGGAATATCCTTCCGGAGAGTCCCTTCCATATTCCTATAATGGGCAGGATTTGAAGCTATACCAGATGCATAATTGAAGAGTAGGTAACCCCTGTGTAGTAGTTAGTTAGGTAGGTGTTCTTTTTGTGTCGTAGTCAGTAGTTGTTTCTCTTTCTTTGTTTCAAGTTTCCCTACTCTCCTCCGCTCTCCATGTATGCATTTTCTCATTGTTTTCTTTGGTCTAGACTCCGCAACCCAATGGATAAGGCACTTGCAAAACCAGAGAAGTTGAATTCTTCATGCACTTTGCAGTACATGATCCCCCAGTCAGAGCCAGCTGTTGTTTGACTTTTATTCACCCCTTTTTTTGGTCATGTAAAGTCAGTCTGGTCAATCTGAGTCTATGTCTAAGTATTTCTTAGGTAGGCTATCTTTGTCAGGTTTCCCTGTCATTGCCTTTCCTTCTCTTAGTCGGGCGGGTTGTTCTGAGGTCTTTTCATATTTGGGTAGATTGTAGATCCTAACCTGACAAAGATTTGTGCTCCAATTGATGTTCTTTCTCAGGCAGAGATCGAAGACTGGTATGGATTGATTCTACAGGTCTCAACAATAATAATGCAACAAACGGTGAGCAATTTGGTTAAGAAATGAGTGAGAACGAGCTCGGCGGGATTTCAAAAATCATCTTCGCCATGGCGGAATTCTCACTAAGAAGGTAATTTTCCGCAAAGGTAGAAAAGAAGAACTTTGAGCTCGGTGGGTTTCACACCTCTCAAGTAATTTTCCGCAAAGGCATAAAAGAAGAACTTTGAGCTCGGCAGGTTTCGCACCTCTCAGGTAATTTTCTACAAAGGCATAAAAGAAGAACTTTGAGCTCGGCGGGTTTCGCACCTCTCAGGTGATTTTCTGCAAGCTTGGTTATAACAAGGTGGGCCCAATTTATTAAAAGGGAATATCATGTCATTGTTTTCAAAGATAAAATAAAGCATGTGCTTTAAGTTAAGTAGCCCGCGCACTTAAAAATGACGTGCAGAAAGACAGGTAGTGGCTTCTCCATTACGTGGAAATCGCACCTACTAGGTGCAATTCCCGCAAAGAAGGATTTTCACATATCACAGACTTTGCACCTCCTTCTACTTTTTCCACAATGGAGAAGCACTTTTCCAATTTTTTGTAATAGTGTTCGTAGATGGTTGAAGCGGGAAATCCAGAATCAGCATCTTCTGCCTTATGTTCAATTTCAAATTCAAGTTCAGAAAAATGATGTTTCCATTCCGTGGCCCAATGGATTCAGCTCTATAATGCTAGTTGAAGATGAAGAGTTTCAGATTCCATAGTGACTGTTCGAGTGCTCAGATTGGAAAAGTCTTTTTCTTTGCATTTTGTCTCTTTGTATTCGAAGAAGAGGAAAGGTCATTGGCTCTTAGAAGCCTGATGTATTGTAAAGTCTATAAAGTCTGTAAAGAATTCAGTATACAAGGTCGGCAAACTTTTTAATGAAGTAGAAGTGATTCTATTTGCAGAGGCTTTGTCTCATGTTTGTTGCTCCATTTTAGTGAATCATTTTCATTTTGAATAGATAGAACGGTCATATGTGAAGCCGCAGTTGCATGCTGGATTCTATTTCATGTTTGTGATTACAGTGAAAGTAATTCTATTTGCTTGTCATGTATGATTCTTCTTCTGTTCATTCAGTAATTTAGGTGCATCAGGATAGAAAGTACAATTGTATGTGGAACTGTAATTCCTGCTTGGATTCTATTTCATGTTAGTAGTTGCAATCTAAGCAATTCTATTTGTTGTCTGTATATGATTCTGCTTCTGTTCTCATTAGTAGAATATGCATTCTTAGAATAGATAGGTTTAGTTAGAAGGTAGTCTTCCTGATGATCTATAATCAGCATTCTATTGAAGGTTGTAGATTATCTCCACATTATCCTTGCCTGAATTGTTTGTGTCTACAAGAAATTTGGTTAAATCACACAAGGAATAAACCTGATGATCAATAAAAAGACACATTCATTGCATAACAAACACAATCAGGGAGTTGTACCTATCAATTCAGAGGGAAATGATAGATAGCATACACTGACCCATTTGTTGGTGACATCCTTTTGTTCTCTCACCTTGGGTGCTAAAAGAGTCAAAGATTACAAATCTAACAGGAGGACAAACTGTTAACCAACACTTATGAATAAAGATGACAAAATAATATGGTGTGTCACTTGAACAAGATACTAAAACATCAAGCTTGGTTAGCACATTGAAACTCTCCATCAGGAAATTGATTCCTAGCCCACTAAATTTTTTTGGGATAGGATGGTAGCCCTAAGAGCTAGTGCATTTCTTTAGATAGTTCTTCATGGGAGAATATTAAGTAGAGAAATATTTAAGAGTTATGGAATTTCATAACCTAGTGTATGTTATCTCTGCAAAAAAAGTGAAGAAACAATAGATCACTTTCAATATGGTTGTCCATTTTCCAAGAGGTGTTGGGATTGAATTTGTCAAGAGTTAGAATGAACCTCAGCTTGGAAAGAGATTCTAACTAAATTCTTGAAAGGGTGACCAATTTTGAGCCAAAAATCTTTTTGGGGGGCACTTTGGATCATATCTCCATCAATGGTAGAATGATATATAGGGAAGGGACACAATAGGAAAAAATTTCAAGGAAAGGAATAGGGGATTGATAGGTTATTGAAAAATTAGAGGGGAAATATGAGAAATGGAAAATATGAAGGCATATTGTAGGAAAGTAGAATTTACAAGAAATTGGGAAAAAATAATTCAAAATAAATGGGTAAGTTTGAAACCTCCATTCATCAATGTCACGTCAAGGAAATTAAAGTGAAAGTCAACAAGCTAGAAACCACTAGAGAAGGATTTGTTGAAACTCAAATTTAATGGGGTTTCCAAGGGAAAGCCTAGAGAGTCTAATTATAGGTGCATTGTAAGGAATTATGAGGGAGAAATGGTGTTTCCAGTAAGTGGTTATCTCAAAGTGGCAACAAACAAAGAGGCGGAGACAACTACTTTGGGAAGGGTCAAAAACATTGTGTTGAACAAAAAATTGAGTCTTTAGAGATCAAACGAGACTCACAATTGATTTTAAATGTGATAAATAATGGTTCATGTTGGAAGATTTTTTATTATGTCAAAGATTGATCTATGATTACATTAATATTTTTTCATTGATGTCAACATACTATTCTTGTTGTAGACAGTGTGATCGGTTTGGATGATTCAAGTTGTTCAGGAGATAGGTTGAAGACCTTGTGTTGGGATTGTGTGAGGTGTTTCTATCATGTCTATAGTTTCCCTATAGAGGTTGGCTATTTGGTTGAGTAAGATATGATCGAGCTATCAAGATGTTTCTATTTTTGTATTCATATTGTTTTGGTTATGACAGAGATCGAGTTTTTCCTTCAGTATGGATCACTTTGGTTGATTCAGTGGACCTGAAGTTGGTGGATGCTTTGGGAATTTATTTTGTTTCCTTGGCTAGTGTTGTTCATTATTCAGATTTTTACAAGCTATATTTTTTATGTGACAAAGTTTAGTGTTTAGTGTTCATAATGAACAGTATAGAGATAAGTTTGGATTTTGAGGTTGAGATGTCATGGAGGTTTGTGAGGTTATTAATGTTTCTTTTTGGTTTTCTTGGATCGTGTTATAGCCATGTTGATGATTCTTGGTGATTGAATTTAGTGATATGTTGAGCATGATTGATGTCTCTTCATTTAGGCCATAGGTGGCTCGGTGAACTAACATGTTGCCAATTTTTGGCATGGATTTGGTGAAGTTTTTGCATGTTCATGGATGATTTTTTGGGTCCTATCTAAGTCCTGGTCAAATTGATTTAGATCACATTGGTGTTTGAGCTTATTATTCATATCATTTGTTTGTATAGGTCTTGGCTAACCTTGTTGTTGATTATTCATTGTAATATGTATAAATGGGAAATCATTTGTGATTTCAATGTGTGTGGTAGATAGAGAAGAGAGAGATGCTATAAATTAGGCATAAATTGTACTTCATTAGAACTGTATTGGTATTGTAGATGTTGTAAGTCAGTTTGATTATATTGGACAGTTTGTCCACCCTTTGTAACTATTATCAGAGATTGATCGGTGAATCCAACTGAGGTCCAGATCATTGTATTTTGATTAGTGCGGTCTGAGCAGTGGGCCTGTCGATTCAAGTGAATTCTTATTTGTTTTTATTTTCTCTTAACTAACAGTGCTTTTAACAGAGTAAATATATATTGTGGTTTTGACTCCCTCTAGAGATTTCCCTTAACTGGGTTTCCTTCTAAACAAATATTGTGTTGTGAGTTGTGTGTTGTGGATCTTGCATTCTTGTTTATCTTTCATATCTCTAAGTGATTCAATTATTAATTTTTTAATTGGTGTGAATATAACTGATTCACCCCCAATTGTGCTTTCCTTATTTAGGCCTAACAATTGGTATCAGAGCTTTGTCCTTTTGAAGAAGCTTGATCTCTTGAATGAGATCCAATATAGAAAGAAATAGGAAAGACAGTCTAAAGTTTGATGGAACCAAGTACCTGATATGGAAGGATCAGATGACTACTTATCTAATATTTATGGGAGATGAATATTGGGAGATCATAGAGAAATCTTATTCCATTCCTAATGATCTAACTCAGGCCAGTACTGATGAAAAGAATAAATTCAAAAAAAATATGTTAGCAAGGGAAGATTTGATTGGTGCATTGTCAAATATTGAAAATTCTCGCGTCTATGGATTGAGTAAAATGCATAAAATATAGACTAGACTAGAAAAATTTTATGAAGGTGACAAGTATGTAAAGCAAGCTAAGTTTCAGGGACTAAAAGCAAAGTATGATGATATAAAGATGAGTGTAAGACAAACTATCTCATCCTATATTCAGAGGGTGAATGATCTGGTTAGTTCAATCAGATGTGTTGGTGGTACCTTAGAAGATAATGAATTCATTTACAAAATTATGAGATCATTTCATGCATGTTACAGTGAGAAATTTTCATCTATTGAAGAATTTATGACTATGAAATATGCTACAAGAGAAGCCTTAATGGATAGACTATGTGCTTATGAGATGACCGCTCTTTCTAAGGAAGTTTTGAAGGTTGAGACTACATTAAAAGCCAGTGTGACCAAACATGATCGGGGAGAGAGATATTCTAGAGTAATAAAAGATAGCTATTATGCTAAGCATTGGGAAGAGATCATGGAAGAGGAAAGAAAGATTGATGAACTTTAAGCATTAATTGCAAGAAGATCCTGAAGGCTCTGGTAAGTATGAATGAAAGTTACCTTTGAAATGTTTTTCTTATAATAAGATTGGTCATATTGAATCTAGATGTCCAAATAAAGTCTCAAAGGAGTCTAAGGTCATATCTAATAAATTCCATCCTAAGGGTCATATAATTCTTTATGCTACTGAGGAAGGTGTGACTGGTGATGAATCTGGTGCTAGTGATGAAGAGATTGTGTTTATTGCTATTAAAGAATATAATCATAAGGAAGAGAAAGCATCGGTTTCACATATTGTTAAAAGAGATCAATGGGTCATTAATAGTGGATGTTCACATCATATGAATGATGATAAAAATAATTTTGTGAATCTTGAAGACTATGATGGTGGTGTTGTTAGGCTTGGTAACAACCTACCTATCTTGATAAAAGGAAAATGATATATTACTCTGGATGGTAGAAATAGTATTGATGATGCTCTGTATGTTGAAGGATTAATCCATAACTTGTTAACTATTGGATAGTTGTTAGACAAGGATACAAATTGGAATTCATATAAGGAGTGTGAAAAATTATTGGAAGCAATGGAAAGTTGATTTCATCAAGCATATAGACTATTGGTAATCTATTTCATTTGAAAACTATTGAGAATAAATGCTTGATTGCTAAGTTTGATGACAGTTGGTTGTGGAATAGAATATTTTTTCATAAAAACTTTGATAATATGGTAAAGGTTAGCACTACTAATATTTTAAGATATTTTGCTAAGTTGATGAAGCCTAACAATTTTTGTAAGGAATGTCAATTGGGAAAACTGACTAGATCTACATTTAAGAGTAAGACATATAATTCAAATGGATTGCTAGATTTGGTACATACATATTTTTGTGGTCCTAAAAAAATAAGAAGCTATTATAGTGACAGATATTTCATGTCATTCACTGATGATTGTTCAAGGATGATGTGGGTTATATTCTTGAGAGAAAAATTAGAGTCATTTCAAAAAATTTAGATATTCAAGATGATGGTTGAAATAGAGTCTGGATAGAGATTGAAGTACCTAAGATCAGACAGAGGGGGAGAATTTATATCTAGTTAATTTTATGCTAATTTCAAAGAACATGGAATTAAGATAAATACTTCTGCTCTGCAAACCCCATAGCAGAATGGTGTTGTAGAGTGAAGGAACAAAACTATCTTAGATATATCTAGAACCATGATGATTGAAGGAAATGTTCCACATATCTACTAGAGATAAGTCGTGAGTACTATTATTTATACCTTGATCCGAGTGCAGAAAAAATAAGGAACTAGTAAGACTCCTTATGAACTTTGGTATGGTCATATTCCTACAGTAAAATACTTTAAAAAATTTGGAAGTAAATGCTACATCAAGAGAGATGAGGATATGTTTTATAACTATAGACTAAATAAAATTGTTGAAGTGCAAATGTTAGAGTAGATGAGAATGTGTAGAGATCATAAAGAACTTGCAGGTGTGACATAGATGAAGAAGACAATCAGATTATGGAAGTACAAAATCAGGATCGAGATCAAAATGAAGTAAATTAATAGGTTGAACTTGTGGCTAATGAGGAGGATATTTAAGCTGAAGGGTCTTCTACAAAGCCTATACCAAAGACTTCATGATATGTAAGGATTAATCATTATGAAAATGCTATTTGGTGACAAGAATAGAGGTGTTCAAACTAGAGGAAGAATTGATAGAGATAAAATATGTTTGACATCTAAATTTGAATATAAATATGTGAAATAATCTTGTAATGATGAGAGTTGGATAAATGCTATGAAGAAAGAACTTGATCATATTGAAACAAACAAGAATTAGATTATTGTTCCCAAACCTGTGAACAATAATGTGATCATAGCTAAGTGGGTATTCAGGAACAAGTTCAATGAGGATGAAAGGCGATTCAGAACAAAGCTAGACTAGTTTACAAAGGATATTCACAGATGGAAGGTATTGATTTTCAAGATACCTTTTCCCTTGTATCTAGAATTGAAGTTGTTAGATTACTTCTTGCATATGTAGCTTACAAGAATTTAAAAGTTTATCAGATCAATGTCAAGTCTGCATTTTTGAATGGTGAGTTAGACAAAGATGTTTACATTGAACAACCTGATGGATTTCCACTAACCATTGAACGATATATGGTTTATAAATTGTAGAAAGAATTATATGGATTGAAGTAAGCCCCTAGATTTTGGTATGCTAGATTGGACAAGTACTTGACAAAGATTGGATTCAGTAAAGGTATTATTGATAGTAACTTATATTTCAAAATAGTTAATCATTATATCTTGATTACTGAATTATTTGTTGACGATGTCATTTTTGGGGGTAATGATGAGTTGAGAAAAGGTTTTGCTGAAGAAATGCAAAAATAATTTGAGATTTCTATGATAGGTGAGATGAAATTATTTCTTGGATTGTAAATTTTCTAAGGATGATGAATCCCCCTGTGCAAATCAAACAAGATACAGATCAATGATCAGTGTATTGTTGTACTTAACTCAAACTATACTTGATATAATGAATTTTGTTTATGTTGTAGCAAGATTTCAAGTTGAACTAAAGGAATGACATGTTGTTTATCTTAAAATAATATTCAGACACTTGAAGGGAATAATTGACTATGGCTTATGGTTTTGTAAGGACATTGAATTCACACTTTTTGCTTATACAAATATTGATTGGGGAGGTAATATGGATGATAGGAAAAGTGCAAGTGGTGGTGCATTATTTTTGGATAAGAGACTAATATCTTGGGATAGTAAGAAGTGGGATTGCATTTCTCAATCTACTATCAAAGTTGATTATGTTGTTGTTTCTAAAAATTACACTCAAGTTGTTTAGATGAAGCAAATGTTGAAGGATTTAAGGGTAAAAACTTTGATGAAACTATTGTCATTTATTGTGATAATTCAAGTGCTATAAATATTTCAAATAATCCTATGCAACATTCAAAGACAAAGCATATTTATATTAAGTATCATTTCTTGAGGGATCAAGTTAGTAACAAGGAAGTAAAATTGGAGTATGTATCTACTAAGGAAAATATTGTTGACATCTTTACAAAGCCTTTTCTGATGGATACATTTGAATATCTTAGAGATAATCTTGGGGTGATTCCCCCCCCCCCCCCCCCCCCCCCCCCANTCCCCCCCCCCCCCCCCCCACCTGATCAAAGAAAATGATGCTAAGGATGACATCAATCAAGAACATTATCAAGATATTATTCTCTAGATTGATGAGTTGGGGACTACTCCTTAGGGGGGGTAGTCTTATGAATCTTATGTATCTTTGCGTACAAATTTTAACATCAGCCTTTTGAGGAGAGTTCATTTATTTTTATGTCTTTGGTCCTTTGCCATTGATGTCAAACGGGGAGAAGATTGTATTAAAAAAGGATGTGTTGAGAGTTTTGAAGATGGATATTTAGAGTGATCAGATGGATATATTAAGTTGTGTTGCTGGATATTCAGAGTGATCAGGTGGATATATTATATTTGTGCATTGTTCATTTTTTCACTTCGTATGTTTCCATAAATGCCAAAGGGGGATATTGTTGAGCATGTCATATATTGATGTGTGCTAACATTAATGGTTTTTCATTGATATCAACATATTAATGTTATTGCAGACAATGTGATCAGTTTGGATGATTCAAGTTGTTCAAGAGATAGATTTAATACCTTGTTTTGCGCTTGTCTGAGGTGTTTATGTCATGTATGTAGTTTCCCTATAGAGGTTCGCTGGTTATTTGAGTAATCTATGATTGGTCTATCAAGATGTTTCTATTTTTGTATTCTTGTTGTTTTGGTTATGACAGAGGTTGATTCTTTTCTTTGGTATGGATTGGTTTAGTTGATTCAGTAGAGGAAAATTTGTTGGATGGTTTCAGACTTAATTGTTTTTCCTTGGCTAGTTTTTTTCATGATTCAGATTTTGTCAAGCTATCTTTTTGATGTGACAGAGTTCAGTGTTCATGATGAACAATACAGAGATGAGTCTAGATTTTTTGGTTGAGATGTTATGGAGGTTTGAGAGGTTATTCATGTTTCTTGTTGGTTCTCTTGGATATTTTTGTGGCCGTGTTGATGATTCTTGGTGATCACATTTGTTGATTTTTTGAGTGTGATTGGTGTCTCTTCATTTAAGTCTTAGTCGACTCAATGAAGTAACGTGTTGCAATTTGTGGCGTGGATTTGGAAAAGTTGTTGTGTATCTATGGATGATTTTTTGGGTTCTATCTAGGTCCTATCCATCTTGATTTGGATCGCATTAGTGTTTGATCTTATTATTCATACCATTTTTTTGTATAGGTCTTGGATGACCTTGTTGATTATTCATTGTAATATGTATAAATGTGAAATCATTTTTGATTGCAATGTGTGTGGTAGATAGAGCAGAGACGGATGTTTGTACTCTACAAATGAGGCAAAAATTATACATCATTGGAACTGTATAAGTATTGAAGATGATGTAAGTCAATTTGGTTGTATTGGATAGTTTTTCCACACTTTGTAACTATTATCAGAGATTGATTGGTGAACCTGAGTGAGGGCTAGATCATTGTATTGTGAGCAGTGTTCTCTAGGAAATGGGCCTATGGATGCAAGTGCATTCTTCTTTTTTCTTATTTTTTCTTAACCGGGAAGTGCTTTTAATAGAGTAGATATATCTTATGGGTTTGACTCCCACCATGGTTTTCCCTTAACTGGGTTTCCTCATGAACAAATTTGGTGTTTTGGGTTGTCTGTTGTGGATCTTTCATTCTTGTTTATCTTTCATATCTCTAAGTGATTCAATTTTTAATGTTTTAATTATTGTGAGTATAATTGATTCACCTCCCCTCTCAATTGTGCTTGCCTTCTTTGGGCCTAACAATTTAATCACCAATTAGAAACTAAAGAGGGAGGTAGAGAAATGCAAAAAATATTAAACTTTATTACAAGCATCCACTTTTACAAAATGGCTCTGCTCAATGTGAATTCAAGCAGATATATGTGCGATAAAAAAATATGCACAGATCACTCCTCTCTAGACTTCAAATAGTTTCAACATTCTCTAGTCAATTTCTAAAAGTACTATGGATTTCATGATCCCGGCTTCTCTTAGATGGAATGTCAAAACTGTGGATTCATATGGATCAATCTCTCTGGAAAAACAATGGGCTTTCTTTAAAAAGCAAAGTACCAAAGAAAGGAAAATTCCAGAATCTCTATACCCTCTGTGCAATCTTTGGGCCTAGACAATTCTCAACAAAATGATTTCAATAAGACAAGAAAGAAGTTGTTGCATCCTTGTCTTTATGGCTGGCAAATTGTTAACAATAAAAAAGAAGAAAAGATGGGAAGCCCTATCTCAACCAGAATCAAGAACCCTCGACCACACAATTAAAAAAAATCCTCCTATTGGGAAAATAAATAATCTTTTGATACCTGGTAATCGTTCACTTCCATCCCATAACAGAGGGAAAAAAAAAGACCTTGACCTATAGTGCAGATGGTTTTGGGGAAACAGGAAGCCTCATCTCAAAACCAAATACAATTTTTGCCTCATAGACCTATTACTACCATGGAAAATAAATCATATTATGGCTCAGGAGACACAAATCCAAAGGTAAATGGAGCACTCTATCTTTCCGGGTTCTCTAAAGATAGGGCAACTTATAAACATCTCTTAAATGAAAAACATGGTGCAACTTCGGCTAAGCCAGGAAGCAAATTTGTACCCAGATATTCTGAGTAACGACACAGAAACACCGTCATCATAAGTAACACCATTAGAAAAAATAGATGGAAATAATGTCAAACATTTAGGGTTTATGCTTACTAGAATGGACCAAAAGATAGAAACCCCAATCTTGGTGAATGGCTAAAATCATTTCGCTGGGAATAGGTAAGTATCCTTTCCTTGTCTTCATGCTTAGTTTATCTACATTGAAAAAAGGATGTAGATAAAATAGACCTATTACAGTCCCCTTTATGCTTTTATAAAGGCTTCAATATTAATTTATTTCCTTGGCAACCAAATTTTAATGAACAAATAGCCAGCTCTATGAATTTTCCTACATGGATTTCTATTCATGACCTTCCTGTAGAAATTTTAAATTCTCATTTTTTGGAAAGAATGGGATCATCCTTAGGATATTATTTAGGAGTAGATATTCAAAATGATGATAAGAAAGAAGTCAAGTTATTAATTAGAATGTATCCAGGTTTAAAGGATAAATATTGTATCAAAATTATTACTAACAGATCTATTTATAATATTCAATACTCAAAATATGAAGGACAAATTAATAATATCACTCTTCTCAAAAAGAATGAAAATAGGGGTTTCTAAAAACTGATCAAATTCAAACTCATAGGAATTCAAATCTAGAATAATAGTTTCCTAAATTAATACACTCAAACCAACACTTTATAACCAATATTAATCAAAATAATACGAATATCAATACAGACCTGTGTTGTAGCTCTCCAAAAATATTAAGCAACGATAACACAGAGATTAAAGAAGGTGAGATTATACAAGGAAAAGACCATCCACACTCAGGAAGCAATCATAATAAGATAGATCAGAATTACAATAGTGGTGAGGGGGATATGGATCAAATACAACATACTAATTTGGAATTCAGCACTGTAGAAACATCAAAAAAAATTATGACTCCTCCTCGAAACCCTTATTTTATTTGCTCCAGTGAGGTTGTCATAGAAGAAGGAGAAATTGTAGATATCATAGAAAATTTACCTTTAGAAAGAAAATGCTTGGCAGATAAATATTAATCACATACTAAGGAAAAGGGAGAGATAGAATAAAACAGTTGAATAATCACATCCGAGGATAAAAAGGAAAAATAATTTACACATGTGAGTGATAGACTGGTGAATGAATCAAGAATTTCTCAACAATGTGATCAATGTATGTCCTAAAATCTATTTCTTGATGATATAAAAGAAAATTTGGGAATCCATGGGCAACTCATTAATGACCTTTTTTTGATCCATAATGAAATTGGTGATCAACTTTCCATCTGGGATGAAGCCCACAA
This sequence comes from Thuja plicata, assembly GCA_018584345.1. Lineage (NCBI taxonomy): Eukaryota > Viridiplantae > Streptophyta > Pinopsida > Cupressales > Cupressaceae > Thuja > Thuja plicata. The sequence continues at coordinate 3,423,333 of MU224737.1, forward strand.
AGACTTTTTGGATGGGAATGTTGAAAAGGTAAATGACATGGTTACTAATTTGCAAGTAAGGTTTCAAGAATCTCCTAAAGCACAACAATTTAATGAGGTTGATCATACTACTAAGAACATGGTAGGAATAGAAAAACAGAGAATCATTAGTGTTAATCATCAACACACATTGGAAAAATAGATGCATGCTCATCCAGATTTCAATAATGACAGGACAATTTCTATGGATCTTTCACCTCATTCTACTAAGGAACATCAGCATTCAGATTGTTATCTTTAGCTAAATCTTGTAGATTGTAATATACCACTCTTCTCAGAATCTATGAGGGAATCTCCTTATTTTGATAGCTCTCATATTAAGGAAGGAACAATAAATAAGGAAAAACATATTGATCAGGAGAATAGGCAGGAATGGTTGATAAGCCCAACTATAGGGGAGACTAAGAGATACTTAGCTAAGAATTTTCTATCTATTAAAGAAACTAGAACTACTACTACATAATAGATGGACATAAATTCTCACATATGTTCTGCAATTATCAAAAAGCAAAACTATTTCAAATTTTGGCAAAAACTAATCAATGGAAAAAAGATATTTAAAGACACCTCAATGGATATTTCTTCGCTGACTATTGATATCTCAAATGGAACCAACACTATGAATATTCCAATATAATTAAATACAATCCTAATGAGTGGAACTCTCAGTAAATTAGAAGAGTTAGAACAGATATTCATGAGTGAATCTCATAATTGGGAAGAATTTGGGGTCCAAGAACCAGAAGAATGGCCACCGATCCAAAGCTTTGACAGTGAAAGAAAAGGAAAAAACAATGAGGAAATCAAAATGAATTCGATTGAAGGAAGTAATAATAAAAATTTAAGCGAAACCATAATGGAAGAAATAAGAAATGAGGAAGAAGAAAAAGAGGATGTAGAGATAGCAGCGAGTATCATTAATGCTCAAAAACATCAAGATAATTTAGGTATTTCTTCCAATTTGAATGGTATTGGCAAACCTAACTGTGGAAAAATCAACAAGAAAAGAGGTAGAAAGTGTCTTTTGGAACTACGAATAGCTATTGGCAAGGCTGAGAATCAAACTAAAATTGGTGATATACTTAAGGTAGGGAAGGGTAAGATCCTTCCCATAGAAACATGAAGATCGCATCATGGAATATTAGGGGCTTAAATGCCCCTAATAATAAGTGCTCTTTTAAGCGCAACCTGACTCTTTTTGAATCAAAAATTAATCTAATACAGGAAAAAAAACTTAATAAGAAGGGGAAAAGATTAAAATGAAATTGGGATATTGGAAATGTGAATTTATAGAATCTTTGGGAGCATCTGGAGGACTGGGTATCATTTGGGACCCTAGAAAGGTAGACTTTACACTGCTTACAGCTAGTAACAATTGGATGGCAGGAAGGATAAAAAACTTTAGAATTAATATTCAATTTAACATCATTAACATTTATGGTCTTACTCCAACAACAGGGAAATTTGTTGTTTGGACAGAGATAAGCAATTTTATGAATATGGAACTACAGTCAATTTTTATACTGGGGGGAGACTTTAATGCAATATCAACCATCAATGAAAAAATCAGAGGTATACAAACAGAATCACAAGCAACAATAGATTTCAAAAATTAGATTTTGAGAAACTCCTTCTTGAATATTCCAACATCAAATGGACTATTTACATGGAATAATAGAAGGAAAGGATTTTGCTACATTGCAGAGAGACTGGATAGATTTTTTATCAGAGGTTATATTTGCACAATTAATAGGATAATTACAACAACAATATTACCATATGCTGGCCCAGATCACTATCCTATACAACTAGAATTAAAAGAGCAACAAAAACCAATTATATGTTCCTTTAAATGTTAAAACATGTGGTTTTTGGATCAGAGTTTTCTAGAGAAAGTTAAATAGTGGTGGCAAGAAGAGGTCTTTGAAGGTTCTAAAATGTTATGTTTCATTGCAAAACTAAAAACATTAAAAGAAAAAATAATTAAATGTAACAATGAAAGTTTCAAAAACATATTTAAATAAAAGTTAGAAAATGAGGAAGAAATCAGAAAATTAAATACAAAAATTATAGAAAAAGATATGAAGGATGAAGAATATAATAAAGAAAAGAATTATTAAATAAACAAGAATCTATTTTAGCAAAAGAAGAAATATTTTGCAAACAAAAATTGAGAGAGACTTGGTTAAACACAGGAGATAGAAACACAAAATTCTTTCACACTAGTACATTAAATAGGCGCAACATAAATAGAATTACTAAAATCTAAGACCAAACAGGCTTAGAGATTGAGTGTCCAAATCAAATTGCAGAAACTTTTGTCAACTATTATTCTGAAATTCTAAATAACTTTGAATTCTCAGATCTTGAAGCTCAAAATGAAATGCTAAGGGAAATCCCTAGAAACCTTACTAACAAAGATAACAAAAACCTCAATAAGAGATTCACTTTGGAAGAAATCAAAATTTCCCTCTTTTCACTTAACTCAGATAAATCACCTGGACCAGATGGATTCCAGGCTTTTTTCTTTCAAAAGTGGTGGGATTTCATTGGGAAGGAGTTATAGGAAGCTATAGAAGCAACTAGAAATTCAGGAACCTTATTATCAGAAATAAATAATACCTTCTTAGCAATAATCCCCCCAAAAATAGACATAGTTTCTCCTGGTGATTTCAAACCCATTGTGTCATGCCAAAAAATTTACGCCCAAAAATGCAACAACTTTTTTTTTGAAAGGTTAATTTAAATCTTAAGAATGCAGTTTAGATGTTTACTAAGCTTGCTAAGCTAAGACAAGGATTACTCGGTTAGGTCAATAGGGTGATGTTAACAAGAACCACGTGTAGGGTTAAGGGGAAATCATAACCGCATGTCAACATCCCTCGACCCATTGCCAAATCTACTTATTTTAGTTGCTCGAGGGTACCAGTTAAGGTTATCAAAAGTATTAATAGAGTTTGATGATGTGAGTGAAAACTCCCCCTACGATTATTTAAATGTAAGTTAATTAAATGCTTTTACAAGCTACTAATTACGTTAATCTCACTGGGGAAAAGTTCATTACATCATTTGAATCGTAATACTATTTTTACAATAGCTGTTATACTGGCCACATAAAAATAACATTAACGAGTTGGGTGCTTATATTGACAACAATTCTATTTATATTTAAAAGTATTTTGAATTGGATATTTGATTACGTAGCCCTTAAATTATTATTCCTTCTCTTTAATTTTTTTAATTTTCAAAAAAAAACTTAAGTTTACTAGATTGTTGTTGAATGCTATTCAGTTACTACCATGATTAGGATATTAGTCATCTTGCTATGCGATAACCAATTTAATTTTTAATTTCTAAATAATGGTTTGCAATGGCCCATTTATTGCTTTGTAATATTAATGAACCATTCTTAAGGAATTTACTAATTAATATAGTAGGTTACAAAAAAACTTATTAGTCAAAAATGAGGTAGAACTTCCATCTCTCTTTTTTCCATCTAATTCTATAGTTTTGACACATTTTTGTCTCTTATCTAAAACTCAATTAAATTAGACAAAGTTATCCAAGTTAAAAGACAAGAGAAAAGAAAATTTAAATCACAAGACATTAATGATCCCCCTTTTTTATATAAACTATCCCAAGATTTAATTATTAAATAAGTTGAATAGGGATGAGGTTTTCCAATTTTAAATATGATGATGGGGTTATAAAAAATTTTCCCCAAGGAAATTATTCATACACATTCCCATAAAGGAAAAGAAAACATTTCCTACACAAGGGAAAGTCAACTCTCCTTGAATCCCTAACCCTAATTTGAAATTAGGGATAGGGCAAAAGGGAGATGACAAAAAAACAATATTCTCATCTTACTTCCCTTCTCTATCTCTCTCCATTGCTTCCTAGAAACCCTAGGAGTTATTTTTATTCTCCCTTCTTTTTTTTGCCATCTGTTGTATGTATGGAGGCCATGACTGAAGGTATACACAGTACATATATATGTTGTAAATAAATACATATACAAATACTATATATTTATTTATTTACAGAAATATATATTCATCATATTTTGTTTGTGAAGGGGAAAAAGGCTGCGTTATATTTATTGGAAGCAGGAGGCCCGCTCCCACCTAGTGGCTTCAGCCTAGGGTTGCGGCAGAGCCATTTCCCAGCGGCCTCAGCCATGGGTCACAGCCGAGCTGCTTCCCTGTGGCTTCAGCCATGGATCATGGCAGAGCCGCTTCCCAGTGGCTTTGGCCCCGAGTC